>JAJKFI010000116.1:2504053-2516373 GCA_029204185.1 Lerista edwardsae
AGAGAGAGAGAGAGAGAGAGAGAGAGAGAGAGAGAGAGAGAGAGAGACCAAAAAAGGAAAGGAAGAGGATACATCACCACTTTCTCCTTCTCTTTGGAGCAGTAGGAGGCAAAATCCTTAGAGATGATCTCAGCATACTGCAGCAGGACATTACTAATTGTCTGAAAGCAAAGTATGGCAGGATTAGAGGATCTAAAACATGATAACCGCCTTGCTGGATTGGATTAAGCATCCATCTAGTCCCATATCCTTTTTCCAACAGTGGACAGTCAGATGCTTTCATGATAGTTCATGAACTGTCTCCTAACCATTAGCTCCCATCACCAAGCAATTTTGGGCAATTAACTAGCACTCTGCCTAACAAAGGGATGACGTTGGTGGTTCGAATCCAGAATTTCAGAAGCGAATGACGCCTGTTTGATATAATTGAACCACACTGCTAGGGCCTCGCCCATGGACCCCAATGTTCTCCAACCGCTTTCCTCCTTACCTTGGCAAACCTGCGCATGTAGTGTCCCACAATCTGCGGATCAGGGCATTCCAGCTTCTTAATTATTTCAAAGCTCTGGTTCAGTTGGGAAAAGACATCAACCACAGAGCAGGAGAAGAGAGCATGCTCTGATGTTTGTTGAAACTGGAGAGATGCACAAGAGTGGGAAAAGAGATGCTGAGATTTTTCTGCAGAGACAGATTCTATTACAGACCACCCTGGGGAAATGGGATTCTAATAGATTGGCCATTTAATGAAGTGTTTCCTTTAAAAATACAGTATATCTATTGTTACTGGCTCTTTGTCTCAACATCAGGGAGTCAAACCAAACCCAGAACCCAAAAACCAGTTCAGAGATTTTTTTAATGGACTGGAACAGAAACTTCCATAAACATAATAAGTTATAACAGGTACAAAATAAGTGGTTCAGTCATCAGATACTAGGCTTTCAATTTGATGGTTAATGTTTGATTTTGCTATTTTTTGTCTTATTATATGTAATTTGTTTGCAAGAAGATTTAAAAATTCAAAATGTTTTAAAAAATTGTCTCAAGTGAAATATTGTTCATTTTATAGTTACAATGCAAGCGAAAGTGGTGAACATTATTCTTCACAAAATGGATCTAAAGAGTATCAAACTGCCTTTTTTAAACATTTAGGGTCTGAATCAGAGAATTAAAACTGATGAAGCTGAAGCAAGACTAACCCCCAATTTTTAATACTTCAACTCCCTGATAATCTCCTCCCCATTCCACCAAGATGTTTGGAGACAGATCCACACATTACAAGATGAATGTGACATATTACCCCATCTTTCTTGTCCCGTTCTAATGCTCCATGCAGGAAATCTCGCGAGACTTCTTCATTCTCATCCAGCCACTGTATAACAAAAGGCTCAAACCACCTGAGAAAAGGAAAGAAAATGAGAGAGACTGAAGGCAAGCCAAGGAGTCTCAGCTTTAAAAAGCAAACTGTGACAGAAAAACACAGGTTGAAAAAAATGGAAATCCTGTCAGTTTGAAATTTCATTACAGGCTTAAACATGGAGAGGCAAAACTAGTACTTACGCAGGATATTCCGGAACCCGGGTCTTGAAGGAAGGGAGGTCTGTGACGTATTCATTATACAGCCACTTCACCTTAAAGTGCAGGTTCATATAGTCAGCACTTTTGCACAAGCGATGCTTGTCATGTTCTGGAGAGAGAGAGAGAGAGAGAGAGAGAGAGAGAGAGAGAGAGAGAGAGAACAAGTGAAGGAATGGAGTGCAAAGGAGAAACTAGTTTTCAGGAGTTTCCAGGGTCAGAGTCTCAAAATGGAGTTGGTGTTATCTGGCTCTTGATGCTTTGCCTGCTGTATGACTCCTGGGTTGAATGGACTGGGCATCATGTGGATTGGGTTGAATGGACTGGACCACTACTAAGATCCTGGGGAACTCACCTTCCATTGCATATTTCATATCCTGAGCAAAAAGATTCCACATCACTTCAGCGCTGATCTTTCCAACATTCAGCTCTTGAGGGAACCTGGAAAGAGGTCAGAGACGGAATGAGAAGGAACGAGGCTCCCCATTGAAACAACACTGCTTTGCACCCCAGGTTCTCTATCGGGCTTCGAAATTTGAGACTTCTGCTGCTCCTGCTGCATACATACTGGTTGAGGCAGGGTGTGTATGAGTTCTTATCTTCCTCGATGATCGACACGATCAAGGTGATAAGTTTGGACCAGAAATCCAGATTCTTGATGCTGGGCCCTTGCTCTTCAGGGGGCACTTCACCCTTCTTGGTCTAAGAGGGGTGAATCGAAACAGAAAAGACACATAAGCAGCATGATACGACTGGTTTTTGGAAGTCCCTTCTGATATTCTCTCATATCTCCTTCTCGGAAGCTGCAGGCCACAGGGAAGGTACTGAGGTTAGAGAGGTGTGCTAGCCATAAAACAAAGACTCACAGCTGTCCTGGAGCATGTAAAGAGATGGCAAGGGTAGTTGGCGAAAGATCAAAAGTAGACAGGGAATGCTAACTAAATCCAGGGAGAAATGTGGGTGAGAATTTCAGAAGCATCCCTAGATGCAGAGCCGGAACAGGCTCTGACTGCACCTGGGGTGGGACGATGATGAAACACGTCAATGTACCCTCCAGGCAGCCTTGCCATGCCCTCTGCTTCCAGAATATTCCATTTTGGAGCAAAACGGAGATGAGGGAGGGCGTGAGGGCCCATCTCCGCTCCAGCTTTTTCACAGGAGCACCCGGCCCCTTTGGTGGCACCCACAGCAGGTGCAGCTCTGAGCCACTTGAGCGCTCTGCCTCTGCCTAGATGACACCAGCAGCTCCCAGTCCTGATTTAAAAAAAAAACTAACCAAGAAGCTGTTAAGCCTGTATACTGGTCCAGTTTGGGATCCCTAGCACCTTATACAATACAACCATGTGTGGAACTTACCGGGTCAGTCTGGTACTCGCGACTGTAGAGTTCATGGCAGTTGTTGAAGATGTACTCATATGTTGAGTTGAGGCAGGCCTTCACACAATCCTTCACTACCTGACTGGCTCGTGGTGGGCTCTGGAGCTCCTGGACCTAAATAGGTACAATGGGGGGGGGAAACCACATTTTAGAGACCCGGCCCCTTTATATGCATATGCATATCTATCTATGGGTGTGGATAGATCTATCAAACAAGGAGTTTAGGCCTGTATCTTCCGTAGATAAGTGTAATTTTGTCCCATGTTCAGGATGTCAATGACAAGATATACTACTTGTGAATCAAACACTGGTTCAGCCATCAGCATTGCCTTTCCCATGCATCAGGTGGACTGCTTGCCATCCTAGAGCCCAATCCTAAGGGTGCCATTGCTGGTGGTACACTTGTGCTGCTGGCTCCAAGTGCCGTAAAGCAAGTTTACTGCACCCACAGAGTACAAGAGTATTCAAACACAAGGACAGAGTCGAGGAGATCCATTGGTGCCGCAGTGGGCACCTGGGATAAGGAAACGAACACTCCCATACCCCAAGGAGACCCTGGTGGTAGCCTCTGCACCCATAGGATCCAGCAGTCGGCATTTTGGTGCCACTGGAGCTGTGGGTGCTGAGAAGCTTAGGATTGGGCTGCCCATGTTTAAAAGTGCAGTCTAAAGATCTGAAATTCTGAAGATCTGAAGTCTGAAAGATCTGAAGTCTGAAATTCATTCAGCTGAACACTCATTCCTCACATTTAAGACTCACATACACAAACGTTTAAGACATACCTCCGCAATGTGACACTGGCTGAATTAGAATTAGAATGTTCCAACCCTGACAGAGGCAATTCCTTCAAGCATCTGATGAAGTGGGCTCTAGTCCACAAAAGCAGTTGTTAAGGTGCCACAAGACTGACTTTTGTCAAGATGCCATACAGTCAGTAGTCTCTCTAGAGAGAACAATGGGAAACCTCTCTGGGGCTGCCATAAGCATTTGGGAGCTGGGGTTTGACTGGCCAAAGCCTCATAATGCAATCCTCAATAATCTTTACAAAGTGAGGGAGGGGATTGGGGGCTGCTGGACTGTTACCTTCATCCGGAAGAAGGTGATGCTGGTCAGGAGGTCCACCGTCGATTTGAGGTCCTGCAGCCTTTCCGGACTGCTGGCAGGGAAGTTATTCTGCCAGAGAAGGAAGAGAAACAGAGCAACAGTCATTCAGACTACAATCCTATACACCTGTGGTTCCCAGTGGGTCACAAGCCAACTTCAGGTGGGTTGTGAGGCACCTAGAGCAGCCATCATTTAAAAGATGGGAAGATGGGACTGGAAAGGGGGATACTGTACGGTTGTTTTGCTTTTATCAAGGTTGTAAATAGGCTTTTTTTCCTTTCTAATTCACTTTGCTATTGGAAAATGGCTGAGAAATAACCCAATTTATTGCTGCATTCTTAGGAAAGCAGCAGGCTCTGGCATTACAATGACGGCATTTCCAGCCATGACATCACTTCTGGTGAGTCCTGGACAGATTGTCATTCTCAGAGGCAGATCTACAGGGAGGGCAAAGCTCTAAGTGTTGCAAGAAGCCTTACCCTGTCATGTAAATCCCTCCTCTCCCTTGCTGCTGTAGCCAGTAAGCAACGCCAAGATGTTGCTTTTCCCTGTGAGGATTGGCTAAAACGGTGGAGGAGAGAAGTGATTTCCACTGCAAGGTGAGGCTTCTTGCAAAACGTAGAGCCTTGCCCTCCCTTAGATCTGCCTCTGGTCATTCTAAAAAGTGAATCCCAGTGCTAAAACATTTGAGAACCACTGCTATACACACTTGTCTGGGAATAAGTCCCATTGAACTCAGTGGGGCTTACCTCTGAGTAGGCATGCATAGGATTCTGCCTTCAGCAAGCCACAGCCATCCTCACTCTGTTTGCATAGACCAGTGATGGCGAACCTATGACATGTGTGTCAAAGCTGATACACCATAACATGTGTGGTGACACACCAGCATTCACCAATTCCTGACAAAAACTGAGTTTGTTTTACTCATTTTTCATTCTTGTAATTATTTGGGGCTTCTTTATATAATACACAGCTTGTTGTTGTTGTTCAGTCGCTAAGTCGTGTCCGACTCTTCGCGACCCCATGGACCACAGCACGCCAGGCCTCCCTGTCCTCCACCAGCTTCCGGAGTTCGCCCAATTTCATATTCATTGCTTCGGTGACACTATCTAACCATCTCATCCTCTGTCGCCCCCTTCTCCTTTTGCCTTCAATCTTTCCCAGCATGAGGGTCTTTTCTAAAGAGTCCTCTCTTCTCATGAGGTGGCCAAAGTATTGGAGCTTCAGCTTCAGGATTTGTCCTTCCAGAGAGCAATCAGGCTTGACTTCCTGGAGGATTGACTGATTGGATCTCTTTGCAGTCCAGGGGACTCTCAAGAGTCTTCTCCAGCACCATAATTCAAAAGCATCGATTCTTCGACGCTCTGCCTTTCTTATGGTCCAGCTCTCACAGCCATACATGGCTACTGGGAAAACCATCGCTTTGACTAGGCGAACCTTTGTTGGCAGGGTGATGTCTCGGCTTTTGATTAAGTTGTCTAGGTTCGCCATAGCTTTCTTCCCAAGAAGTAAACGTCTTTTAATTTCATGGCTGCAGTCACCATCTGCGGTGATCTTGGAGCCCAGGAAAATAAAGTCTGTCACTGCTTCCATTTCTTCCCCTTCTATTTGCCAGGAGGTGATGGGAGTGGTTGCCATGATCTTAGTCTTTTTAATGTTGAGCTTCAAACCAATTTTGGCACTTTCCTCTTTCACCCTCATCAGAAGGTTCTTGAGGTCTTCCTCACTTTCTGCCATTAGAGTGGTATCGTCTGCATATCTGAGGTTGTTGATATTTCTCCCAGCAATCTTGATTCCAGCTTGTGAATCATCCAGCCCTGCCTTCCTCATGATGTACTCTGCATATAAGTTAAATAAGCAGGGTGACAATATACAGCCTTGTCGTACTCCTTTCCCTATTTGAAACCAGTCGGTTGTTCCATGTCCAGTTCTAACTGTTGCTTCCTGACCCGCATAAAGGCTTCTCAGAAGGCAGATCAGGTGGTCTGGAACTCCCATCTCTTCAAGAACTTGCCACAGTTTGTTGTGATCCACACAATCAAAGGCTTTAGCATAATCAATGAAGCAGAGGTAGATGTTTTTCTGGAACTCTCTTGCTTTCTCCATGATCCAGCGAAGGTTGGCAATTTGATCTCTGGTTCCTCTGCCTCTTCGGAAACCAGCTTGTACATCTGGTAGTTCTCGATTCACATACTGCTGAAGCCTAGCTTGTAGGATTTTGAGCATGACCTTGCTAGCATGTGAAATGAGTGCAATGGTGCGGTAGTTCGAGCAATCTTTGGCATTGCCCTTCTTTGGGATTGGAATGTAAACTGATCTTTTCCAGTCTTGTGGCCACTGTTGGGTTTTCCAAATTTGCTGGCATATGGAGTGCAGCACTTTGACAGCATCATCTTTTAAGATTTTGAGTAATTCCGCTGGAATGCTGTCACCTCCACTAGCTTTGTTGTTAGCGAGGCTTTCTAAAGCCCACTTGACTTCACACTCCAGGATGTCAGGTTCGAGCTCAGTGACTGCACCACTGTGGTTATCAGGAACATTGAGATCGGCCTTATAGAGTTCCTCTGTGTATTCTTGCCACCTCTTCTTAATCTCATCTGCTTCTGTTAGGTCCTTGCCATTTTTGTCCTTTATTGTGCCTACCTTAGCATGAAATTGTCCTTTGACATCTCCAATTTTCTTGAAAAGATCTCTAGTCTTCCCCATTCTGTTGTTTTCCTCTATTTCTTTGCATTGCTCATTTAGAAAGGCCTTCCTATCTCTCCTTGCTGTTCTCTGGAAATCTGCATTCAGTTGGCTATATCTTTCCCTTTCTCCCTTGCTTTTGGCTTCCCTTCTTTCCTCAGCTATTTGTGAAGCCTCGTCAGACAGCCACTTTGCCTTCTTGCATTTCTTCCTCTTTGGGATGGTTTTAGTTGCTGCCTCCTGTACAATGTTACAGACCTCTGTCCAAAGTTCTTCAGGCACTCTGTCTACCAAATCTAAGCCCCTAAATCTATTTGTCACCTCCACAGCACCATACATGATTAGACTGTATTTTTTGTTTAAATAAATGAATATAAATAATTGTTTCTCCTTTGTTTGGGAGTGGGGTTGACAAACCAGCAGAGTCAAGTTAAGCATTTTCCTAAGTTTTGACCCACTGAGCCCAAAAGGTTTGCCATCGCTGGCATAGGCCCCTCCAGCTCCTCTCTGAACTGGCAGGATGACATCATACAATTGGTTTGACAAACCTCATGAGTGACTCAAAAGGTAACTCCAATGGTTGGGCAGTTGTGGGGCTTTTGTTTGTTTTTAAAGGCTCATGATTTTGAAGTTGTCACCCAATTCAAGGAAAACATTGGGCACAAACCTAACGGAGGTTTGCATCAGTGGAGAAACCACTCTGATGTCGTAAATGTGCCGTAAAGCACTTTGTGACAGCACACCATCTAGGCACTCTTGAAGGAAGACCAAAGCCTTCCCACCAGCAACTGTGTAAGCAGCACTGCATGCCAGACAAGGTAAGTCCCCCACTGAATGGCACAGGGGCAGGGAGAGAGTGGGTGGGAGGGGGCAAAAGAGCATGGAGTGCGTCACTGTGGGCAGAATTGGTGCATGGATCGGGCCCAGGATGGAGACAGGATCAGCAGTGTCGATGTGCATCTTGTCCTATTCCTCTGCCCGGGCCTGATCTGCTGACACTGGTCAACTTGCACTAGCGATTTAGCTGTCATGGGTCTGAGTAGACCCATTGCGCAGGCTGAGAGTTTCCCTGGGGAAGGGTATGAATGCTCCCTATCCCACTGAGATTTTTCACCTGCTTAATTCTCCCGCAGGATACAGTGCAAGCCACGCTGGTATCAATGCATCGAAGCAGGAAAATCTGCGCTGGATTGGGTTGCCCAATTAATTATATTTGTTTCAGTCCATTACTTAATTGAATTAATTTGCACGTGAGTGGAGAAAATCAAGAGATCAGCCCTCAACTAACATATCTGTGTAATTCCCCCTCCCAATACCCTGGGAATGTACTTCCATGGGAGTCCCACTTACCCGGTACATAGAGAGATCGATCCGAAGGGAATTGTGCAGCTGATCCAGCAGTTTGACGAACCGTTCTTTCTGTCAAGAGAAACAGGCCCCAGAAGCAGGTAAATGAAGTCAAAGAAATAGAAGCTCCAACCCCCCACCCGTGCTCCCCAAACTCTTGAAATAGTTCTACTTCTAAAACGACTGGATAGGAGTCTATGAATGAAGGATCAAAGCCCTAGCTAAACAAATAAATACATACATAAATAACTGCATGCATCTCAGGGCAGGGAACTGTCCATGGGGCACAAGGCTGGAAATTCTCCTTGGTAAAACTCAAAAGGCACTTAATGTATGGGCCCAAAAGGTCACTTCTTCCTGGTGAGTCCGATTCAGTTTATACTCTTCTAAGCATTGGGTCTTTTCTCTGGCTCCCTATTCGCCAACAATGGACAGCAATCTTTTTTAAAAGGGGCACTCTAGTTTCGGGCAGATGTCCAAATACATCTTCCAGGCGGGGATTCAGAAACGGTCTCCCTCTTTCCTAAACTCTGAAGCAAAAACTTCAGATCTAATTCCACCTGTTTATGTGTTGGAGATTTAGGGAGCTCCACCTTATAGTGTAAATTGGTTGTAATGGAGCTCTTATGCTCGAGATTATAAGAGGAGTCCTATAGGCAAGCCTGTTCGTATATTGTACTGGAGATCTTGGCTCGGTGGATTCATGAAACAGCCAACCACCTGACTCTCTACGGCAGTTCTCTGGAAAAAGGTGTCTGTGATCTGCTGTTCTTTAGCGCTGCCAATTCCAGTGGCTGAAGGAGGTATTGCAGCTCACAGATAGTTTATCAAAATACATGAAGAAGGCCAATGAAGTTTCATCTGGTCCTATAAAACCATATATTTTGGCCTCAGACTGAGCATCTCCCCTGGCTGAAAGCCTAGCTGCTATCAGATAACTTATCCACATATATCCATCTTGCTTCGTCTCCTTTAGAAAGGTTATCTCATGAAGATCACTGGTCTGTTCCATCTATCTCTGCTTCCTTCCAGCTCTGCTTTTTTTTTTTTTTTTGCTCCAGGGCGGATGCTAATTAGATCAAAAGATAATGCTAGATCCAGGATTTAATTAGAATTCAAAAACTTGGAGGCCTCTATAGTACCTTGAAGCAGGGACAGAGAACCTCCATTCACCAATGTCACCTCAACTATCTGTGAAACTTGATAAAGACTTATATGGAAAAGAGTGCAGTAAAGTTCTATCATTGCTGGGATTAATTTGAGGCTTAATTGCATGCACCTTAGGGCAGGGAACTAGCCACGTGATGCAATGCAAGAATCCTTGCTCAGTGAAATTTGAGAATTGTCCATTCTTAGTACTTGGTTTGCCTGGGGGGGGGGGGTCATTCTCCCTCAGATAGAGTCCAGAGACAATCGTAACAGCTGTGCCCACAACTATAAGCTCCAGGGTAATTCCATGTTGTTCACTCCAGATGGATAATTGTAAACAGGAGAAAAATAGTGGAGTTGGGAACCTGATCCTAGCTTCTTGTACCCAATCAGGGCTTGTCCAAGCTACTTGGCACCTTGATCCGGATCCCCTGGTTCACGAATCCCCCCCCTTCCCTAAGACCCTTGAGCAAAGCAAATGGGACAAGGGACTCAGCGTTGGTGCAACATTGCATGCAGACAGCAAACAATTATTTGGAAAAAAGTTACCTATGGAGGCACACCCCCAAGGGCTCTTCCCCCTAGACCCAAGTTACTTTAAATTATGGGGCAAACTAGCCCCACCCCCTAACTGGCTAATCACTTTCCCCCACATGTTTCTGCTGCTCTGTATTTGGTGCCCACACTTTAGTTCTGACTGCCATTTAATAAAATGCCACAACATGTGTAGCCATGTGCAATGTGCAACATATGATAACCATGTGCAAAACAAGCACAGTGGCATTGAACAGATGTCCATGCTGGCTTCTATGCAGAGGCCATATTTATTCCTCTAAAGCTGCATAGCAATATTTGCACAATATCTGTCATTGTAACGTGTGGGGTGTGTGTAGAGGGATGGCCTGGATAGTATAGGGATTCTAGTGTGCAGGTGTGTGTGTGTGTGCGTGCGTGTGTGCATGCATACAAATGCATGCACAAGTGTGTATGTACATTCTACGCACACAGAGTCCCTGGGGTGGAGACTGGATCGTACTCTGTCATTGTATGTGATTGGATTTTGCGCCTATTCTTAACATGTTTGTTGTTTCCATGTGTAGTGTTTCATTTTTCACCACCTGCTTGGCAACTATTCATTTGTACGGGAGAATAACAGCAGCATACACTTGACCCCATTGGGGTGGAGGGCTAAACGTTGGCTGTGATCCCAATGCTGGACTCGGGTGAAGATTGGCTTTTGCCTTCAACTCAGCCTTGTTCCCAGCTGATGACCTGAGTGGGAGCCATTGAGAACTTAAGCCACCCCTTTACCTGCATAGACCCACCCCTTCAGGTGCCAAGCCCTGCCCTGGGTTACTGATCTCAGCGCAAGAGTGTGTGAAGCTTCTAGAAACAACTTGTAATGAATGTTGATGATCTCAACCACAGGCAGATTAAGCTACCTGAGGGCTCAACTCTCCCATTATCATTAACTCTCCCTTTATCAAGCAAAGTTGGGACATTCAGTTACATTCACCCCAACCTGCCTGGGCGATGGTCAGACTCTGACCTCATCTGTTTAATTCTTACGTGTTTTCCAAGCACCTCCACTATTTTGCACTCATCATTTTGTACCCTTCTACCTGTGCAGGGTTTTCACCATTGGCTGTTTTGATTTGCAATCTTTTTGCAGCCTTTTGGGTTTGTTTATGGGACTCTGGAATGTGTTACTATACATATATTGATGGTCTTGTATAAATGAGAACATGAATGTATTTCTACGACAATCATGATCAACATTATTCATGATTGTCATGCATTATGAACACTTCTTATTAGCTGCGTTATTGCTAATTGTTGATTATTAAAATGAGTGTGACTTCCCAGCCCATTCCCCCTACTGCCTGCTTTTTCCAATCTCACCTAATCTTCTTGTGGATTCTATGACTTCAGCCCCATTTCACTGCAATTTGAGCTTCCAGAACCTTGCACTGTTGGCTGCTCGCCCCGCCTGTCTTGCAAAGCCTGAGTTTCCACACCCACCACGCCCCTCCCCGCTGCTCCTCCACCCCTAAGCTATCCCTTCCCCTGCCCCCCCACCCCAGGCCTGCATCCTCCTCTATTGCTAAAGCACAAGAGACAACGAGAAGCGGTTCTTGCAAAAGAGAGCACAGATGCATATCCGCCACAACACAGCCTCCGTAGCACGCCTTAGCACCGGCCACGGCACACAGAGGGTTAAAGCGACACAGTCTGGTTTTTGGGGGGGGAGGGAAAACGCCCAATTTTTAGGCTCTCTGAGAGGAAAAAGAAGAAAGAAAGAAACATTTGTACAAAGCCTAACATTTGCTTTATCAAAACGATTCGTTTTTTGCAGGTGCAACTTGGAAATGATAACCGAACAAAAAGAAAAAGAAAAAAAGACAGTCCTTTGAGACCTAAATGTGCCCTTATTGCCTTGCACACAATGCGACTGACTAAAGACAGGGCTTGTTTACACACATGACAGTAGTGGTCAGGAATTTCAACTGCCCTCCCTCCTGGGTTATGTTTGCAGTCTTCACAAAAGAGCAACTGTCCAAATGACTCTTTTCAGCAGGAATGGGAAAACCCACAGATGCAGTGGTGGGATTCAAATAAATGAACAACTGGTTCTATGTCCTTCAGGGCGGCCTTCAGGGCCATCCGCTGCCTTTCTTCCCTCTCCCAACCTAAAATTAGCAACCGGTTCTGCAGAATAGGTGAGAACTGACTGAATTTCACCACTGCACAGATGTATGTGTCACGTGTATGCTACATGTTAGCAATGGGTGCTGTACAACCTCTGACCACAAGCCAAAGAACTGTGTGTGAACATGCCTTCGCTGGCTGAAAAATGCACGAGGAAGAGAAACCCTGTTCTGAAAACTCCTTGCAGTCCTGTTAAGTTAAAAACCATCATGGAAGAGTCAGTGAAAGGGGCTGGAATTTGAACTCACTTTCTCCAGTGCAACCCTGAATTATTACTGCATTTATTCTCTCTCTCTCTCTCTCTCTCTCTCTCTCTCTCTCTCTCTCTCTCACACACACACACACACACACACACACACACACACACACACACACAC
>JAJKFI010000116.1:2516383-2532205 GCA_029204185.1 Lerista edwardsae
CACACACACACACACACACACACACACACACACACACACACACACACGGAATTTGGATTGTTTTCATAGAATGGTGCTCCAGAATTGGCACTGAAATCCACATTACTACAGCATATGAATACATGTAAAAGCATATGAACATATGTAAATGCTGCAAAGTACAGCACATATGAATATAAGAAGTTGCCCTGCAAGGAGTCAAACTATTGGACCACCAAGTGCAAGTGTGGTCTACTCTGGAAGTAGCTCTCCAAACCAGGGTATTTCCTATTCCTGCTCCTTGAGATCCTTCAACTGAAGGCTGAACCTGGGATTTTCTGCACACAAAGCATATGCTCGACCCTGAGCTATGGGTTCCTCCCTTACAGTATATAGAGGTGGGAAAAAATGTTTTTATTGGTTCAAAAGATGTTGGTGTTTTCCAAAGTTAGAAGTGCAGAAAGCAATGTTCTGTGTTTTTATCTCATCATCATTTTCTTCTACCTCTACTTATATGACAAGGCATGAAACCCCCTAAAACCTGCTCCCTAAAACCCACTCTTAAAATGAAGTGTGTTCTCTCTGGGATCGTTTGATGGAATGCATTGGAACATAGGTGCTTTATACTGTCAGACCACTGGACTATCCAGCCCAGTATCGTGCATTCTGACTGTCAGAAGCTCTACCTTACTCAGCTCTGCTACAAAGGATAATCTCAAACTGGCAAGGCAGGATATTCCCTCAACAAAATATTCAGGCAAAATATAAAAGGCAAAATATTCCCTCAACAGTGTGAGGACTTTGGAAGTGGAGAGACGGGGCATTCCAGGTTTTAAAAAATGACACCCATCAGGAGGTGGCCTCCTAAGTGAATTCTGCTGTTGACAGCCCAATCCTATTCAAATGCTGCACTGGTGGAACACATGTTCTACTGTCACGCAGTTAAGCAAAACTGTCATAAAGTGCTTTGTGGCAGTGCAGAGAGCCAGCATGCCAGTGGAGGGCTCAAAACCTTCTCGTACCCACTGCTGACCATTGGGACTCCTACTGGACCAGGTAAGTCCAGCACGGGGGGGGGGAGAGAAATGGGTGGGGATGGGCAGATTGGACTTGAGATGGGGACAGGATTGGTGGCAGCAGTGGGCACTGAACACTAACCTTCCTGGGCCCAATCCACCTGCATGGATCAACTCGGATTTACACCAGCAATATAGCTGGCGAAGGTCTAAGTTGACCCATGGGGTTGCTGGGACTTACCCTGGGGAAAGGGGGCAAGTTTCCCCTTACCAAAAGTAGACCTCCAGCAGCCCAAAATCCCCAGTGGGATACAGTGGTAGTTGCATTAGATTAGTGCCATTGAATCACCATTCAAGGATTTGGATAGAATTGGGCTGTAAAGCTCACACAACATACTGTATTAGAAAGAAAGAAAGAAAGAAAGAAAGAAAGAAAGAAAGAAAGAAAGAAAGAAAGAAAGAAAGAAAGAAAGAAAGAAAGAAAGAAAGAAAGAAAGAAAGAAAAAGAGGGAGGGAGGGAGGGAGGGAGGGAGGGAGGGAGGGATCAAGCTAATGTGAGTACAAATGGATAACTACTGTAAATGCATAATGAAAATGAATGAACAATATAATGGATATTTCTTGCACATTCCTACTGAATTAGATGGTAAATTATCTTATAGTTGACAGGGACTTTTGAACCCCTTCTCCTCTTCTGCGTTTTTCTGTCCAGCCACTAGCACAAGATGGGAGCCAAAAATATTCAGGCAGTAGAGTTGGGCCAAGATGTGTATTTCCACAATAGTGCCAACATGCTTGCTAGTAATCAGCCCTACAAGGTTGCACTGAGAGAAACGAGTTCACGAATGGGCTCCTTTTTGACTCTGCCACATTTTTTTTTCACACAAACCCCTGTTGCCCTTTGGAGACAGTCCTGGTGGAATAGTTGGTTGAGCGTGTATATATTGATCAAGCCACAATCAGGGCTGTAGACCACCCCTTCCCACAAATTCTGCAATCACCACAGGCACCTCTGATTTGTTTGCTCCATTGGCATGAGGAAAGGCAAGTAATTTCAAAAGTCCAAGAGCACCTTTCCCTGACCCTTATACGAAATGCATGAATTTCACTTTTTAAAATGTATTTCTGACTTTCTTCCATCAAGGAGATCAAGGCAGTGTACACAGGGTGCTAAGTTGGGGGTGTGGGTATCTCCCATGCAAATACTGACTAGATTCAGATCTTCTAGTTTATTTTATTTTATTTATTTTGAAGAATTTATACCCCGCCTTTCCCATGCCGAAGCAAATGCCCAAGGTGGCTTACTTGTAGTTTCAGCAAGATGGTCACATCATGTTCCTTCAGATCACACTTTGGGCCTATTCTGCTAATTTCCCTTTATTGTGTCTACCCTTTCAAGAACATAGGATCAGACCCAAAGTACATCTAATCTCACATAATGTTTCTTACAGTGGCCAACCCAATGATGGTCCTACCTATATTTTCAGGGGGGCAAGTGCCCCCAGGCGCCATACTGGTGGAGAAGAGGGGGCGGTGTGGCGCCAGGTGGCACTGCAGGCAGCGTGCAGTGTTCGGCCCTCCCGTTCCCCCCCCTGCGCCCACATTGTTCCAAAATGGAGCGTTTCTGGATGCTGGGGGCATGGCATGGTGCCACAGCGCATGGGGCAGCAATTTTTGGACCCGGCCCTGATGCAAAGAATTGGCGAGGTCCGCAACTGGGCCAACCAGATGCCTCCAGGAGCCCACAATAAGGGCATGAGGGCAACAACTATCCCCTACTGTCACCTGCATTTGTTAACCTCAAGGTAGATTTATTTTGGACATGGAAATTCCATATAGCCCTAATAGCTTTTGATAGGTGTCTCCTCCATGAACATGTCTGAGAGCCCAATCCTACGTGTGTCTACTCAGAAGTAAGTCTCATTGCGGTCAGTAGGGATCACTCCCAGGGAAATGTGGATTGCAGCCTAATTTTCTTTTCCAAGCTATCTACAATGTTTTAAGGAAGCAGAGTCTACATCTTAGGGAAACAGACTTCTTTTGGTCTTCTAACCTGAATTTACAGCCCATGACCTTCTCCATTTTATATGCCTATCAAGCACTTGCCAATTGTTGTAACCTTTTCTCTGTACTATGTGCAAAAACCCCAACTACTGTAAGCCTTTCCTCATAGGGAAGGTGTTCTAAGTCCTTGATAATTTTGGCTGCCTTTTTTTTTTTTTTTTGGCCTTTTTAAAAGTTGAAGCATAGCTTCTTCTGGATGCTGGATTCTGCTCCTGATAACAATTTTTCTGTATATATACACTGCATATACACAGTGAGGTCATTCACTGGCGCCAGCAACTGGAACGCTGCTGGCGCCAGGATCCGGAATGCCGCGGGGACGGACGGGTGAGCTGTAGCTCCCCGCCCCCTTGCAGCGTCCAGCAACACCTCCCTGCGCCCGGAAGAGCTCTCTTACAGAGAGATCCAGGCGCAGGGGCGGGCGGGCAGACAAAAACAGCGCACGGAGTCTGCTGCGCGCTGCTGCTCCGTTCCCGCTCTCCCTGGAACTACCAGAATGGGGTCCCGCCCCGTTCTGGTAGGATGACGCCTCTGCATATACACACAGCTCCCTGTATATGACCAGCTCATCATTTTTCAGCAGGGCTTGGGGATTTTGAAAGGCAGCATGGTATAATCATTATGGAAGACTTGGGCTCAAATCCTCAAGCAGTCGTGATTCTCAGTGAGTGACCTCAGGCCAGCTGCTCCCTCTCAGCATCACTTCGCAAGGTTGTTGTGAGAATAAAAAGGGGAGTGGGGAGGAGATCTATGGACACTAACCTGGGCTCCTTAAAGGAAGAGTCAGATTTAAATATATTCATAAATAGATCTATTCCCCATCTTTTAGCCCTCAAAAAAAGCCTCCTCCATCACACAGTGGCATTCCTATGGGGGTGTGTGGAAATGCTACGTTTTGCAGGAGCCTGAGCTCCTGTGTAATGCATCTCCTCCCCCTTGCCTCCAGAGCCATTTGCCGCTCAGAGAGCTGGCTTGGAGGCTTTGTTCTCTGAACTTCAACCAGTGGCATCTCTACAGGGAGGGCAGAGCTCTAAGTTTTGCAAGGAGCCTTACCCTGTCATGTAAATCCCTCCTCTCCGTTGCTGCTGTAGCCAGTAAGCAACGCCAAGATGTTGCTTTTCCCTGTGAGGATTGGCTAAAACAGTGCAGGAGAGGAGTGATTGCCACTGCAAGGGAAGGCTTCTTGCAAAACTTAGAGCTCTGCCCTCCCTGTAGAAACGCCACTGGCTTCAACTGGCTCTGAAAGCGGGGGGAGGGGCTGCGTTATACAGGATCTGCAAAATTTAGAGAGCAATCCTAACCTGGAGTTAGGCTGCCACGGTTAGGATAGCAAAGTTTGGCTGGCACAAGAGATACCGCAAAGTATGTTTGGGCCACTCTCAGAGTCAGAGAGGCCAGCACACAGACATACGCCATTCTCCCTGACTCTGAGAGTGGTCCACATGCGTGTTATGGTGTCCTTTGTTCCAAACCTTGCTGGCCTTTCAGGTTAGGCTTACGCCCTTAGTGTTTTCGCCACTGTAGGAATGCCACTTCCATTATATAAAATGTAAATTAAGGAGGCCCCGTTAGTGTAGTAATCACTAAACCAGGAGTATTCCGTCCAGGCTTCAGGTTGTAACAACCACTATAAGAGGCTTTAACAAAAGGTCACCACAGAATTGACAATGTAATATTCCTCACAAAATTACTCTCTGGCCAATTGCTTTCTATTATTAAACATAGATATATCGGAGACAGCCTTTGCTCCCAGACGTGCTGAATTGCGGTTTCAGTCATTTTCAAGCTGCATGCCCTAAACTCTCCAATTCCCAATCCTTTTCTGGTTTTAGTACAGATACATTTGTGATGTATCTCTATAGGATGTTCCATCGCAAATTCCATCCAAAGAGGATATGCAAAATTCTATATTAACTTTTGGGAGATGTTTCCTAGAGGTGGGCTGGAAATTCCTTGGGCCAAGGTTTGGGGAGGGGGCTTAACGGTGGAAGGGGTGAAAATACCCCCTTTGCATTTCTTCACCACTGATGGTATCATGGCCCCCTGACCCAAGCTCAGGGTCTGACTGGGTGAGGTGGGGAGCAAAATCCAAACCTGGAGTTAAGCCGGCACAATTAGGGCAGCAACGTTCGGCTGGCACAAGGGACACCGTAAAGTATGTTTGGATCACCCTTTGAGTCAGAGAGGCCAGCACCCAGATGTGCACACCACCCTCCCTGACTCCAAGAGTGATCCAAACACGCTTCAAGGTGGCCCTTGTGCCAGCCAACTTTGCTGGCCTTTCTGTGCCGCCTAACTCCAGGTTAGGATTGCGCCCTGGGTCAGAAGAACCAGCCCTGGACAGTGACTCAGACCTCAAGCCCACTCTGGAGCCTGGGCCACAGCCCACCATCCAGGAGACCCCCATGATGCCAGATATATGGAAGCCTGAGTCCCCAGATTGGGAGATCCCAGGGCCAGCACAGAGACACAGCTCTGGCCTCACCAGTGCTCGGAACATCAAGCTCTCCTGATCCTGCATCTTGGAACTAGCAATGGGACAGGGTGAACGCAATGGATTAAAGGAGGAGTACAAGATTCTAAGCCAAGGGGGCTGACCTGGAAGACCTGCAGGTGGAGGTAGAGTCCAGGCCTGAAAGTATTTAAGATCTTGCTCTTCTTTGTTGCTGGATCAAGTTGCTCACTTGGTGCTTGCTAAACTATTATAACCATGACTAGCTTTGCCTCTTGGACATCCGCCTGGGGAACAAATCAGGGGTGTCTTCTGGTGGCAGTAGCAGCTGCTCTCTTCTTGGTACTGTCAGTCACCATTTTTTTTTCCAGAAGTCCCCTCAGAATGATGTTAGTATTTGTGCAGCTGTGACTTCTGAGAAAAATAGCAGCAGCTAGTGAGGACCCCTTTTTTTGCCAGAATGCAAAATGTCAGAATGCAGATGACATAGCTAGGTGTGGGTGAAAACAGTTTTATTTTTTTACGGATTTTGGTGTTTTTCAAATGTGGAAGTGCAGAAAATGGTGTCATGTTTTTATTCACATTTTATATTATAATTATAATTTATAACTGCTTTAAAAGTGTACTAAGCAGGGTATATGGGTAGAATACTGTTAGCAGATGAAGCCACACTCATTACCCATGCACTCCCCATTAAATAATAAACAAAACCCAAATAAAATAGTCTTAATTTTTGCAGATTTTGGGATTTTTGTTTTTACAAAAATGAGAGGTGCAGAAAGAGGTGCAAAAAATGAGAGGTGCAGAATGTTTATTTTGTTATCACTGTTTTCACCCACCTCTAGACACAGCATAACGGGGGGGGGGGGAATGGTGGCCACCAGGGAGGAGAACTGTGCTACTGGCCCCCAATCCCTGGGGCTCTCCAATCACTAAAATGGTCCCTATTTTTTGCCTTCCACAAGCTCACAGAATGTAGGGCCCACTCTGTCTTAATGCTAAGGGCGCAATCCTAGGTGCGGCCTAGGGCCGATGCAAGCCACTTGCGTTGGCCCTGCGCATGCAGCACTGGCGTGAGAGCGCCATCCCATGTCCCCGTGCCAGCGCTATGTCCAGAGGGCCAATGCTGGCAGCAGCATCGGCCCAGCAGTGCCGGCCGAAGCTGGTGGCTTGACATTCCTGTGCCAGCCAAGTTCAGCTGGGGAGGGCGGTGGAGCTGTGATGCGGCCATTCAAGCTCCCATCCCCAGGCCGTGCGGCCCCAATTTGTGCTGCGCGGCATCCTCAGCTCTCCACCTGCTAAATAGCAGGTGCACATCCGAAAGCCCATTGGGGTGGCTGAAGCCTTCCCTGGGGTAAGGGCACAAACATGCCCTTGTCCCAGGGAGGCTCCTGCCTGCTCTGGATACGGCTCAGGCCCGCTGGCCTGCCCGCTCCAACACAGGATTGCGTATGCAGAATCTTCAATGTAATTTCTCCTGGGGAAAAGAAACTGCTAGGTTTTTTTTTTTTTCATTTTTCTCATCAGGCACACAAAAACTTAATTTTGATAATTTGGTGCTTTGTGGTGATGTCTTCTGGTAATGCCTTCTCTACCACCATGCACCCCCCTCCCTCCCAAAAAAAGAGGAAAGAGAGTAATAAGTAAGAAATGAGTTATTTACGCACCATCGGACTTACCCCGAAATTGGAAGCGGCAAAACGGTCAGAGGCAGAGACGTTGGTGGAGGCAGTGGTATGAGCGTAGTAAGCATTGATATTGGCCAACAGGGTGCTCATGACTGCTGGCACCCCGGGGCACATGTATTTGGAGGAGAGGCAGGCAAAGTGCCTGAGGGAAAGAGAAAACAGAAGCTGAATGCATGTGTGAGGTGGGAGACTTTCAGTCATCTATGAGGAATACAACATAAGGGCTGCCTTGGGCAATCAAACCTAAGGTCCATCTAGTCCAGCATCCTGCTTCCCACACTGGTCAACCAGATGTCTTCAAGCTCACAAGCTGGTTATTGGTGGTAGACATCTCCTATTATTCGTCCCCAGCATCTGGCATTCAGAGGTATACTGCCTCTGAACATGGAGGTTCCATCCGGCTAATGTTGCTAATTATGGGCAGATCTAACATTAACATTGCTGGATCACACCAACTGCCCATCTAGTCCAGCATTTGTGTTTCACCAGGGGCTAGCCAAATGCCACTGTAAAGCTCCAGAACAAGGGACATTGTAAAGAGTCATTCCTGTTTGTCACCAGGTATTTGATGTTTGGCATCTGTTTGGAATCTGGTATTCAGAGATAACCACTCCTGAACAGCTAACCTAATAATAACAACAGTTAGTAGAAATAATAGCTAAAAAATGGTACATTCTTCTTTTAAAGTCAGCCAATTCGGTTGCTGTCCCAACACCTAGAGATGGTGAAGTCCATACATTGATTGCAGAGTATTTCCATTCTGTCTTCCTTGAACATAATCAAATGCTGGGGATGGGGCTATTGTGCTATGGTAGGACAGCAGCTTTGGATATAGAAGGCCCTAGGTTCAACCGCTACTAGCAGCATCTCCGGAGGCAGCTGAGAAAAAGACCTCTGTTTGACCTTTTGGGCAACTTTGGTGTGGGACAAAACTGAGTGAGATGGACCAATGGCTTTGATTCAGTATGTTCATTTGTTGCAGGTAATAACCTCTGGATCACATGGACTGGCCACCAGATGTGCCAATTAAAGGAGTGTAGTGGAGGCTACAGGTTGTTGCTGTGTGCCTTGCACTGGATCAGCATATCAAACATAACCTCAGCTCCAGAAAGATAGACTCCTGGAGCCCATCTGAACTCATGTGGTGAGTGTAACATGTAGCTGGAGTCTAACTTGGACTAATTTTTCCGCAGGGACTCACGTCATAGCCTGGTAGATGGACTCCACTCCATATCTCATTGCAAACTCATCCACAATCTCCTGGGCAGTCTCATCGAAGTAAACTTTCCAAGCGTCATCCCCTTTCGCATCCGGGATTTTTACCACGCCATTGTTTTGGATGTCCGTCACAAAATGAAAGAGGTTCTAGGGTGATATTCAGAGGGACAACAATGTTAATCAGAGGAGTAGCCCAACTAAGGAGGACAGGAACAATCTGCAGTTATGTATCTGAAGTAATCTGCTCAGAATATAACTTTTGCAACAGATAGTAGGACAGTAGCGTGGCACCCCTGCATGTTGCCATTGCTGCGCCAATGGCTTCAACAGCAAGTGGGAGGGGCCACTTGCATAGCACATTGTGGCGCCTACTGTACATATTGCACCCCCTTTCTGTGTCTATATATATAACTAGCTTTTTGTGACCCGGCGTTGCCCGGGGGCAGAAATTATCCCCAGGCTCTATTAGGAGGAGGAATGTGTTTGTTCTGCAGTGCACCCCCACCTCTGGGGGTGTAAGGGGGGCCCTACCCCCACAGTATATCTGTCCAGATTGTAAGGAAGGAGTGTACCACGTGTGGTGCACATCGTTCCAGGCGTTCCAGAGTAATGGTGGAACATACACACAAATCTGCAAACCTCCCTCAACAGCATGACATAGTGAGATCCATATCTAGACATATAGAACTCGTCCCTGAAATAAAACAGTATTGATGACCTGGAACCCCAAACGCACACTATCACTGTGAAATGAATGAGGAAACAGGGACACAGTCAACTAAGAGAGCAATCTGAAGGTCCCACTTACTGTGTGCTGGTCGTGTAGCAGGACAGCCCTGACGTATGAGAAACAGGCAGAGGTGGCCTGTTAGCTCCCTGGACATAGGCCCCTCTCAGATCCGACTGGGTGCTGGAACTCCCTGGATCCTGCTCTTTCCACCCTGGGCCAGTCAGGCAACGCAGGCAAAGCATTTAGTTTCGCTTTCTGTTCTGGTGCAGCAGCCCTCCCATATAAGCTGCAGAATCGTCTGTGACCACAGGGTGGCAGCAGACCTGTAGCCCCATGCAATCCCCTTGGTTCCCGACGATCCGGGCCCCCTCCCCGAAAACCGGGGGGTGTAGGGGGGTCTGACCCCCGCAGTGATTCCTTCCAGGCTGCAAGGTACGTGTGTGCCAAGTTTCGTGGCCGTGGGTCAAGGGACGGAGACGTGTATAAGGAACATACATACACACACACACGTCCGTTTTCTATATATATAAAAATGGACGTGGGTGTGTATGTATGCGGGTATGCGGGTATGCGGGTATGTATGTTCCTCATACAAATCTCCGTCCCTTGACCCACGGCCACGAAACTTGGCACACACGTTCCTTGCAGCCTGGAAGGAATCACTGCGGGGGTCAGACCCCCCTACGGCCCCCCGGTTTTCGGGGAGGGGGCCCAGATCGTCAGGAACCAAGGGGCTACAGGTCTGCTGCCACCCTGTGGTCACAGACGATTCTGCAGGTTCTGTGGGAGGGCTGAGCAGCTCAGCTACCAGACAGAGGGAGAACAGAAAGCGAAACTAAATGTTTTGCCTGCGTTGCCTGACTGGCCCAGGGTGGAAAGAGCAGGATCCAGGGAGTTCCAGCACCCAGTCGGATCTGAGAGGGGCCTATGTCCAGGGAGCTAACAGGCCACCTCTGCCTGTTTCTTATACTGCCACATGAGGATAGCAGGGCTATCCTGCCACAGGACCTGCACACAGTAAGTGGGACCTTCAGATTGCTCTCTTAGTTGATTGTGCCCCTGTTTCCTCATTCATTTCACAGTGATAGTGTGCATTTGGGGTTCCAGGTCATCAATACTGTTTTGTTTCAGGGACGAGTTCTATATGTCTAGATATGCATCTCACTATGTCATACTGTTGAGGGAGGTTTGTATATCTGTGTGTATGTTCCACCATTACTCTGGAACGCCTGGAACGATGTTCACCACACGTGGTGCACTTATTCCTTACGATCTGGACAGATATACTGTGGGGGTAGGGCCCCCCTTACGCCCCTAGAGGTGGGGGTGCACTGCAGAACAAACTCATTCCTCCTCCTAATAGAGCCTGGGGATAATGTCTGCCCCCGGGCAACGCCAGGTCACAAAAAGCTAGTTATATATATAGAAAACGGACGTGGGTGTGTATGCGGGTATGTATGTTCTGAATAGGCTCCTCAACGCTTGCACCGATCGGCATGAAACTTGGCACGCACATACCTTGCGGCCTGGCGACAAACACTGCGGGGGTCATACCCCCCTAGAGCCCCCGGGGGTGGGGGTACGGGGGGGGTCCCGACATGAAAACGGTCAAAAACGGCCAAACTTGGAGTCAAATCCACAGTTTTCGGGGTCACCGAGATGAGCGGCAACGCTCCCAACGCAGTTGAAGTCTGGGCTTGCCCCCCCCACCGACATGGGGGGGCAAGAAGGGGTGAGAAACACAGCGTCCACCATGCCCTGCTGGAACGCCTGGACCGATTGGCACCAAACTCGGCATGCGGAAGCCTGGCGGCCTGGCCACAAACACTGCGGGTGTCGGCCCCCCCTACCGCCCCCGGGGGTGGGGGTACGTGGGGGTCCCCGCGTGAAAATGGTCGAAAATGGCCAATATTGGTGTCAAATCCATAGTTTCCGGGGTCGCCGGGATGAGTGGCGACGCTCCCGACGCTGTGCGAGTTCAGGTTCACCCCCCTCGGTGTGGGGGGCAGGAAGGGGTGCAAAACACGACATCCGCCATGCCCTGCTGGAACGCCTGGACCGATCGACAAGAGACGTGGCACGCATACACCTTGTGGCCTGGCCACAAACACTGCGGGGGTCGGGCCCCCCTAGCGCTCCCGGGGGTGGGGGTATGTGGGGGTCCCCGTGTGAAAATGGTCAAAAATGGCCAAAATCGGCGTTGAATCCATAGTTTCCAGGGTCGCCGGGACAAGTGGCGATGCTCCCGATGCTGTGCGAGTTCAGGTTCACCCCCACTCGGCGTGGGGGGCGGGATGGGGTGCGAGACACAACATCCACCGTGCCCTGCTGGAACGCCTGGACCGAGCGACACGAAACTTGGCATGCGTGCACCTTGTGGCCTGACGACAAACACTGCGGGGGTCAGACCCCCCTAGCACCCCCGGGGGGTGCGCGGGGGGCCCCAAGTGAAAATGGTCTAAAACGACCAAAATCGGCATCGAGTCCATAGTTTCCGGGGTTGCCTGGGCGCGCGGCGATGCTCCTGACACCGTCGGAGTCCGGGTTCGCCCCCCCTCGGCGTGGGGTGCAAGAAGGGGTGCAAGATACAATATCTGCCTTGCCCTGCTGCAACGCCTGGAGTGATGTGCACCAAACCCGGCATGTGCGTGCCTTCCAGCCTGGCAACAGACACTCTAGGGGTCTGGCCCCCCTAGCGCCCCGGGGGGCCCCAGGGCCCCCCGCGTGAAAATGGTCAAAAATGGACGAGATCGTCCTCAGTTCTGTAGTTTCTGGGCTCACCGAGGCCAACACTGACGCTGCTGGAGTTCGGGTCCGCACCCCCCAACGTGGGGGACGGGAACGGGTGCGATACGAGATGTCCAGCATGCCCCACTGTGATGCCTGGAGCACCCTGGCGCCAGACTCGGCATGTGTATACCTTGCGGCCTGGCGCCAAACGCTATGGGGGTCAGCCCCCCCCGGACCCCCAGGGGTGGGGGTGCGTGGGGGGGCCCCAGGTGAAAATGGTCAAAAACGCCCAAAATTGGGAGATAGGTAATGGTTCGGTCAGGGATGTGAGATATAAACACCCGGGCGAAGCCGGGTACATAAAAGCTAATATGTATATATATATATATGTATGAATATATGAATGAATGAATGAATGTATGAATGAATGAATGAATGAATGAATGAATGAATGAATGAATGAATGATTTACTGTAGCCAATATTGCATGCTTCCATGCTCTCCTCCCATACAAAAAGTAATCATAAAAACATTTTCCCCTCTCATGGAACACAAACTGGACATACATAGTTCAAGAAATAATCCTGGCATGTTTAGTTTCCAGGGCTCTAGGTTACTATTATATGTAAAGACATCTAGTGCCCTTTATTTCCTAGAGGTTTTTGCATCTGCAGTGCTGCTGAATGCACTCATGGCAGTATCCTGGTGCCAGGATCCTTGGAAGACATAAGTTTCCAGGGAGCCTGACATACCTACTGAGTTGTCCAGGAAAACAGCTTTTTTTCAGGGCACAATCCTAAACAGCGCCAGACCGGTGAGGCCGACGGGCCAGCGCCATATCCTAGCACTGCTTAGGACAGGCTGGAGCCTCCCCACGACAAGGGAGCTCCCTTACCATAGGGGAGGCTCCAGCCTCCCCTATGGGCTCCTCGGATCTGCCGCAGATCTGAGGAGACCGCGCGGCCCGAATCAGGGCCACGCGCAGTGATGTCATGCACCCACTACGCACCACTACGCGAGTACCGGTTTCTAGCAGTTGAGCTGGCCTAAATCATTATTTTTTTGGCATTTGGACAAGTGCCAATCAAAAGTGAGTACCGGTTTCTAAATCATTTGGATGACACCACTGGCCACGCGGCCTCCCAAACGGGCCTAAGATTGAGCCTTATGGCTGAATCCTGGATCTGCCCACGACCCACCCTCCGCCTGTCCTCTTCCCTCCTATCCCAGAGCTGCCCTGTCATGGCGCCTCCCTCACACCAGCCGACTTCAGCTGACGCTTGCAGCACCAACCCCATTGCCTTAGTGCCAACACAGGGATGCCAACTGGCGTCAGCTGAAGTTGCGTCGACGCTGCGTGGTCCGTTGGATTGCAATGCTATAAAGGCATTGCAACCATGTGGTTGCACATTACTCACCTCATGGAGGCAGGTGTATTGCACATGATACGGTGCCACTTTCTCCTCGCCTTTTATTTCCACGCTTATATGCAACCGGATGGCTCCGGATACTGCTGATTTGTCTGTCCGTTTGTCTGCAATGGCCAAGTAGAAAACATAATATCTGGAGTCAAAATTCTTTTTTTGGTGGATTCATTCCAAGGATGAAGACAGGGCAAGATCACATAATACACTCATTGAAAAAAATCAAGGCTCAGTCTAGAGATGCTTACGGAATCTCCCTCTGTTGGATTTCAACTCAGAGATTCAGCTATACTGCATATGCTTACAGGCGTGGAACTCAAAATGTTGGAATATGTCATTGTACTGTAAGTACATTTTGCACTCTTGGTGAGTAGAAATTCTTGTTCTGTTTTCTGTCTTTTTGCAGTAAACGCTCACAGAAAGAATATTAAAAAAATAACTCTCCCCCCTCAAAAGTCACCATAGTTTACAAAGACTTTTACATGTA
Source organism: Lerista edwardsae (assembly GCA_029204185.1). NCBI lineage: Eukaryota > Metazoa > Chordata > Lepidosauria > Squamata > Scincidae > Lerista > Lerista edwardsae. The sequence goes on from JAJKFI010000116.1 coordinate 2,530,172, forward strand.
TGATTACAAACTACTGCAAGGTGCAATAATGAAAAAGTGCACAGTGCAATTCATAATTTAACATGACATATTTTAAAAACTGAGAATGGTATTTAAAAATATCTTTTTTTGTTCTCCATTTTCCCCCCATTTTTGGGAGAATATGTAAAATCCATTCTGACATTCCAAAATACAAGAGCTGTACTGGAATTCACCTGAAATTGATCCAAGGTTGTCAGAAACCGAAATCTATTTATTTATTATGTGTTTGTTTTTTACCCCTCTTGAAGAAGAAGAAGAAGAAGAAGATAGCACCATTGGTATATTAAATGAAATGAAAGAATTAAAAAGCAGTTAATTGGGGTCCAGAATGGAGAGAAACCACACATTTCTAGTTGAGTCAAATGTGGGCACTGGAATGATTTTTAAGCTGTTTCTTTACTGGAGTGCTTTGTGTTCCTAGCTATAGTCACATCTCCCATAATGTTGCTTCCTTTAACATGGATTTGTTACAGCAGTCTGTCCTGGGGTAATTGAAACTATTCTAGCCAATGGGAGAAGGGTACTCTGGGCCAATTGGCTCCTGTTTCCTGCCCATTAGATTAACCCTGTTTTCTATTCTGCTCATCTTTTGAGGACCATATCTCACACACTATTGGAAGCACTGCTGTACTTACCTAGGTTATACCAGACATCCATTTCCCCACTTAGTGTCCGTACTTCGATGATCGTCTGACCAAGAAAGTCGTCAGACTCTCTCTTGAAGCGCTGCTTGACCCTAGACTTTATATCATCATCTTCATCCCAAACTCGAACCTTGATTCGGTCAGAAGAGTTATGGCATTCACTGGGAGAAGGAAGTGGCAATGAAGGAACAAAAAGAGATTTTGTTTCAGAACAAGACCTGCTTAGTGAGGGAGGAAGATCTCTTGGTCTCATGCCCCACCACCTTTCTGATATGACCATCCCAGAACTTGATGAGCTCTCAGAGCAAAAGGACTCAATTGCTAGCCCTAGCATCTCAGATGTAGGATCCATAGTATGCTGATAAACCTTCTACAGGCATCACTCTGAATGACACTTGACTCAAAAAGGCTTCAGAGTTGGGAGACCCATTGGCAGCCACTATTTCTTAATGGCAGTAGCCATTTTTCTGCCCCATAATGACAGTGCATCTGACCAGCTGCTGTGAGTTGCTTCCCTCCCCATTGGTCAATAGGCCATGGGATGCTTAGCAGCCAATCTGGGAGTGGGGGACAATGATAATCCACTTCAACAGAGTAGGTGAGGTGTGGCTGGACATAGGTGAGCTAGAGCTCAGCCTTGCAGCAGTTAAATTGGAAAGTGGGGCCAGCATCTGGGAAAGAAGATGGAACACTGACAGCTGATTCCCTCTCCATCACCTGCTAAGTCCCAGGATGCCTACTGGATGATGGTGGATAGGGAAGAAGATGCAGTGGTAGTCCCTGTAGCAGAGAAGAGTTGTCTATTGAGCTGATGCTGCAGCATGTCTTTCCATCTCTTGCCAAAATTGGGCAGCTGAGATGGAGAAGAGGTCTCCTTTGGGTTGCCACTTCTTCAAGCCATCCAGCTTCTGGACAGGTGGAAGTGGGAAGGGGGAAGAGGTGTACATGTGTCTGCATGTAAAAGGGGCCCCTCAACAGGACTGGTGCCTGACACCCCACACCACGATAGCACAGGGATGGGGATGGGACACACAACAGCCAAGGAAAGTAAGAGACAGGGTTTGGGCAGGTCACTTACAAGTGGAAGTTCTCCTCCCAAACAGGGTTCAAGTTTCCATAGATGGTTTTCGTTCTCTTTTTGGTCTTTCCAACCTGGACAGTGACATATGGATCGCTGGAGCCGGTTTTATCCTTCGCCTGCAGGCCTTGTGCACAAACAACTATCGTGCAAACACACACAGAGGTACCAGTTAGGTGCACACACACAAACAACACGCACACATGTGCACACAAGCAGCATCATGAGACACAGTCCCCACAATACACACACACACACACACACACACACACACACACACACACACACACA
>JAJKFI010000116.1:2532215-2545165 GCA_029204185.1 Lerista edwardsae
AGAGAGAGAGAGAGAGAGAGAGAGAGAGAGAGAGAGAGAGAGAGAGAAAGCAAAAAAAGGGGGGGTGAGTGACAAATATATAGGAAAACAAGTTAAACACTGCCAGTTTGCCCAAAATGACTCTGTTTCTCCAGCTTTTCTCTTTTCTCTTCAGTGGATGGGCAAACTCAAGTCATTTTTGTTGTTGGCCTCTATTCCTTTACTGGTATTGGATCCCCTCCCCCACTTTTTATGGGTTGACAATCTTGTGGAGTCAGCAGGTCCATCTCAGAAATCTGAGGTTTTTGGATACATTCAATCTGGCACCCTATTCATATACTGCACGCCTCATTCTCACAAACAGCAGATAAGACAGTCAATCTGAGCCCAGCCCACTGCAGAGGTAGGGGTTTACATGCTTCACCATACACAAATTAAATTCCCTGCTCTGAGAAAACCAGCATGACAGGGCCGGGACTTCTAGACAAACTTTCTTAGCTAGTGTTCCAATTGAAGGGAATTTGTCTGCAAGGAGGAGAATTTAAGCATGAGTTCCCACTTGCAGAGGTATAGCCCAGGCACAGCATGACTGCCACATCTGCTGTTGGTTAGAACCATATTGTTTATATGGTTGAATCCATAGATAAATTCTGAGCATCTCCAGTTCAAGAACTGACAGGCAGCAGATGACAAGAAAGGGATCTCCATCCTCCCAAGACCTTGAATATTAAATGCCATTCATAGCAGAAAATACTGGGTTGGATGGCTCAATAGTCTGATTCAGAATAGGGCTGGGCAGCTTCCTACATTCTTCAGGGACATCCTTTACCCAGCTGTAGTGGTTGGATAGTGGAAGACAATTGTCATTATGAGGAGGCAGTCAATTTTTATGGTTAGTCCTGTCTGCCAGCTTGCTGAGGCCTGGAAATCAGATGAATGCCACAATTTGGCCTGCCTGCCCTCTTATTTAGCAAGGTCACCCATGTACCTGTGATGCTGATCTTGGCTGACCACTTGGAGGTACCATCCAGGACGCTCTGCTTGACAGCTTTCATCTGCTGGGTGTGAGTAGTCTTGGAGACGGCAAAGATCTCCTGGATCAGCTCAAAGATCTCAGGTTTATTGCGCTCCCGGATCTTCATGCGATCTTTCAGCACCATGATGATGTTCTGTGTCCGGTCTTCTGCTCCATGCTTGGAACTTTTCTCTGCCGCTCCTGAACATATACAGAAGCACAAGTGTGACGTTCTAGATATGGGGGAACACAATAGAATGGGGTAGACTATTGTATGATCCATTTCAGTTTTTACTAAAACATTGAGGTCCATAACTACAGTTTTTACTAAAACATTGAGGTCCATAACTTCATGAGGTCCATGAATCTGGGGTGCACCAGATTCATACCACAGTCCACTCTGAGAAAGAAAATGGCACTAGGCAAGAGCGAGCTGCCGCCCGCCATCACCACCCCAATTCCAAGGGGTGACTTTTTCAAGTAAAAATAAGAAACAGAAGCCTCTGCAACTTTGGTAAGCCACATCATGACCTACTGAAAAACAGGTCCTCATCACCAGAAAATATCCTCCCAGATTGTCTTTAGTTATTTTCATTGCTGGAGAAAATGTGGGTGTGAAGGTGAAGATTCAGAATCCGCCCTCATCAGAAACAGCTAATGAACAATTTTACAGATGAGGAACACTCAGGCTGAGAGTAAAGTGATTGGCACAAGACCCATTCATGGCAGAGAGTTTTCTTTTCCACTGGCTTTTTCACCTATTGTTTGTCCAAAATCCTTTGCTGAATGACTGCAAATCACCCAGAGATCTGCCAGTAGATCCTGATTTATCTTCCATCTGTCCCTTGTGCAATAGCTGGGCTATGATTCAGGAAGTCATCGTAATAAAGTGGAACCACAACTACTTCCTGAAACTGCTATTATCAAGGAGAGGAAATCCCCCCCATGCACACTTTTTATGGTTGTGATAATTTGTTTTCCTTATCAGTTCTATGCAAGGTGGTCAGGGAGTCTCCTTGGCTGAAGAGTAGGATAAAGACACTTTACAGAAATTCAATCATTTGATCAATCTCATCCCTGCCATTAATTAATTTAAATGGCTTATAGGCAAACCCATTTGTAGCCTGCCCTGGATTTTTTTTTTCAAACTTAAAAGATGGGAAAGAGATATGCAAAGACATTAAAATAATCTTAAAACTGTAATCTCTCACCTTCAATCAGCCCCATCCCATCCTGCCAACCCCCATCCACTCTATAGGGTAGTTGTAAAGGTTATAAGATCAGGCACTTGAAGTGCCTTGAGCACCTGAAAATATCACATATACAGTCATGCATCGCATAACAACATTTCGGTCAACGTCAGAACACACGTATGATGGTGGTCCCATAAGATTATAAAGGAGCTGAAAATTCTTGTGAGTTTTATGTAACGGTGTAAACTTGTGTAGGTGTGATCAGTGGGTCGCAACCAATTTTTGATGGGTCATGGGCTGGTGCCTGTTGTAGCACTGCAAGGCATTCTGGGGCACTACCCAGCCACTGTGGGCGATGAAGTGGGTCACAGTACTAAAAATATTGGGAAGCATGGGGCTATACCATGTAGCCTAGGTGTGTAATAGACTATCAGCGCAATCCTGGCGCGCCCGTCACACCAACGCTACGTTATAACGTCGGTGTGATGTCAGTAGCACCAACGCGGGGGCACCAAGCGGCACCCCAGCTTTGGCGCTACAGCAAAGGGACGGGTGCTGTAGGCAGCGCTGGTCCCGTTGCGCCCGTGCTGCGTCTCCCTTGCGCTGGCCGAAGCTGACTGACGCAAGGGAGGCGCCATATTGGGACGAGGGAGGGAGTGGGCGGGGGAGAGCAGTTCTGGGAGGGCCGTGGGCGGGTGGTGGGTGGGCCGGCCCGGGCCATGGGCAGGCTTGGAATTTGACCATAAGGCCGAATCCTAAGCCTGTCCAGGAGGCTGCGTGGCCCTGATTTGGGCTGCGTGGTCTCCTTGGATCTGTACCCGCTGTTTGGCCCTTGCCCCGGGGAGGCTCCAGCCTCTCTGAAGCAGTGCTGGTTATGGCTCAGGCCCATCAGCCTCACCATTCTGGCGCTGCTTAGGATTGCGCTCTGTAACATTGTAAATACACTCTGTGATGTTCGCACAACAAGAAAACTGCCTAAGGATGCATTTTGTAGAACATATCCCCATAGTTACATGATGCATGACTGCAGTCAATTTCATTCCTTTGGGGTGTGAAGATTTCCCCCCCCCTTCTAATTGCCCTAACACAAAAACACCCCTTTTCCAAGCCATTCCTGAGCAGAAGAGGTGCCCCTCACTTTGCAGACAGTCGGCGTTGAGGAGGTCCTGGCACTTCTCGTGGCATTTCACCCCACACTCTGTGCATCGCATTCCTTGGCGCGCAATGCCCCAGAGCAAGCCCTCGCACTCGTAACAGTAGGTGGGCGTGGTGGCCGTCCACACCTCGAAGTTGTGGGGTGTTGTGCAGGAGATGGGGTAGATTAAGGCTTGAAGGGTCTTCTTGTAAACATGGTTTTTCTAAGGGGGAGAGAATAAAGAACAAACACACAGACATTTAGGCCCTGCTTGGAATGCGCTCCTGTGTTAGCCAAATGCTAGTTCTCTCCAAAGATCTTTTTGCAGGCTACATTGTTGGCATCTGAGTACATGTGCCTTCTTCTCTCCCTCCCCTTTGCCTGGAACATGGATATACTGCACATAACAGGAGACAGCAGACTTACTAGCTCTTCATTGTTTAAAGTGCTTGATGCAAGTGCTGACGTGATACCAGCTTTCCTGGACTGGACCAAGGACTGCGGGAAGGAAGCACAAAGGAAACAATTAACCATCTGTTGGGGAAAACCGTTCAATTATCTTGATTATTTCTTGCATATATCTTGTGTGTGTTCTGTCCCCTGTCTATATATAAAACCCTATCTTCTTCACAGGTGTCTAAAGAAGGAACTGGTTGAATTTCCAGGCAGTTTTCTGGCATGGCTGGTGCTATGATTTGGGCACTCGGGACAAGGAAACCAAACAGCAATTTCCAAGAGGCAATATGATAGAGTGCATGCATGTGGCACCATTAAGGTATATACACTGTTGTTACAAGCCGGGAGACTGCACAGAAAACAGGACAGCCTTCTCCAAACACTTGCTGAGAAAGCTCGTAAACACTGGAGCCAATTCTGAATCAAGCCAAGGGGAGCAACTGGTGTCACGAGAACAGATCGACAAACGTAGGAGGAAAATAAATAAGGAAATCAACTTACCATCGCCTGTCAAGTTGGAGCAGCAGAAAATGAATGAGGGAAGGAGAAGTTGTTAAAACAACCTGAAAGACCAGACAATAAACTGTTTCTGCCAGATTTTCCCTTTGAAAACCGGAAGGGAACAAACCAAGAAAGGTTTTGCTGAATTCTAACCTTCTTTTATGAGCCAATAAAGTCCTACTAGTTTGGGCTCAATATCCTTATATTAATGCTTTCCTTCCTCTTCCACTTCCATGCAGAGCATGGCCATCCCTTGACCATGGTAGAACATCAAGTACATGACACTTGACATGGTAGAACATCAAGTACTGTTCATCTTGCACCTAGGATGGTCCCTTCCCCTGGAGTTTCTGCAAAGTTAGAGTCTGAGCATCTTCCCAAAACTGCCAAGGGCCTTTTAATATATCTAGGCTGATTTTAAACTGGGAAGGACAGCCAAGTCCTACATCTTTGTGGAACCTCAAGTAATACACCATCTGTGGTGGACCTGTCCTCTGATCTAGGCTGGACATGGCAGCAAAAGAATCTTATACACCATGGAGGCATTTTTTTCTCATGGGTACAAGGTCTGGACAAACGATCAATATCAGCATGCAATCAGCATGTGAAACAGTACACCATATAGTACACCTTGATCCACCTCTGACCTCGTCACATTGATCACCTAGGTCCCAGCAGCAGATGGCCTAGAACATGACCCTTGTTGAGGACTGAGTACACTGCTGAATAGCTATTCCACCCTCCATCATCTTCTTTCTAACCTTTGCATGCGGAAACATTACAAGCCCCTGAAAGACTGGAGGCTCCCTTCTTGGAAATATGCTGTACATTCATTACACTGACTCAAAACTACAAGAGCTCCAACAGGCCCATAGAATACCCTCTAGTACATTAACCAATGGAGCTCCATCATCCATATGTCCTGGATTGTGCACTCTGCTGACTGTTATCATGCATATATGTACAACTGCTCATTTAAAACCATGCCTCCCCTTCAACCCCAGTCCCCAAATATTCGTACCCACACGTAAGACAGAGGCATCAGCATCCTCTCTGACTATCCAGTCAGCAGAGGGAGGGAGAAGACACACAAAAAGCAGCAGCACCAAAGGAAAGGAGCAGGTGCTTGGGCAAAAGACAAACAGAGGAAGAACAGTCAAATTTAGAGGTTGCAAGCAGGGTGCTAGAAAGAGAGAGATAAGCAGGGGGTGGTAGCCCTTCCTACATGAGATAAGAACTATAAGGCACCAGAGACTTGAACCAGAGCAGTCAGGCCTAGCACCTTCCTCCTTTTACCACGAGAAACTGCTCACAGGTAGAGTGAGCTAGCCATCCTGCTATCCTTGCTGCTCTGCAGCACCACTCAGATAATGGCCAGAGAGGGTATTGAAGCTTACCAATTCAGGTAGCCCAGATGATTTGGAGAATCATTAGGACATGGCTGCCCCTGTCATATAATTATGACTTCAGTTCTGCTTCCTCAGTCTGAGCCACTTATACCTATGACCATTTTGTGACCATACAAAATGCCCTGAGTCCTTTGCTGGCACAATTGCTGGCATGCCCCGTACACTGTCCTCTGCCTGTAGGCCCCTGGATCCCTCTCTCTGTGCTCCAGAATCAGCAAATTGCAAGGCTTAGCCTGCAAGGCATGTGCCCCATCACCAAGCTATGGTTCTTCCCCAAAACAAACATTGGTGGGGTTGGCATTAAACCATATGAAGCTGCCTTACACTATTTGGTCCATCTGTTCTAGAACTGTTTTCTCTGGCACAGAGGCCTTTCCTAACAGATGATATCTGAGATCCCATGGCCCTTCTATCAAAAGTACTTAAGTACATAATTTTAGGGGATTTTGCTCATGAGCAAAAGTTGCCTTAGATCTGGTTTGATCATTGATCAGTAGTCAATCCTAAACCAGACCACTCATATGTCTAGCTCAGTTTTGTCTACTATGCAGAACAGAGGCTTTCCGAGGTCTCAGGCTAGGGCTGGCCTGAGACCTCCAGGCCTCTGAGATGGTGTGCCAAATGCTGCTCACAATTACCTGAGAATGTGCAGACATCTGACCTCCCCACTCACTGAACTGGAAGAAAGGGATGGAGAAAAGATCGGGACAGTCACCTGAGCTCCCCAAAATGGGATATACATCTTTTAAATAAGAGGAAGTTTGGGGGATCAGAGTTGTAGGTCAGAGTGTCCTTCCTCTTTTGTTCCATACCCCTCTTCCTTTTCTAATCCAAGGAGTGAGAGGAAGAGGACTTGCAGTGGAGGTGAGTAGGCAAATGGAGGTAGGGACCTCTGCTAAACTTCTGCCTGAGGCAGCCATCTCAGTTGGCCCCATGGATGGCCCAGATGGCCTATCTCAGGAAGACGGAGGCCTGTCCTAACCCTATCACCAGAGGTGTTTTTTTTTTTTTAAATTTGAGGTGCTCAGACCTTCTGCGTGTGCTCTAAACTGCATGATGGCCCATGAAGCTAGATCACAAGGGGTCGGCAACAGGGGAACATGCCTAGGAAAGGTGCGAGGTGTGCGCTACTGACTACAGCCGTGTGGTGAAAGGGGATGCTTCATAAAACAAGGAAGGATCATCTGCTTGGAAGTAGCAAGGTTCAGGAGGCAGGAGGAGGACAAAACTGGAAATTTGAAATGCAGGAAGACAGGCTGATGCTCCTTATTGGACAAGGATTTCGTACAGCACCTGTTAAAGCGACAGCACCCTAAGGGAGAAAAAGCCTACTAATTCCCAACCCTCTTACAAGCTCACTGGTTGGGCAGGTGGCAGAGCACTCTTCTTTCCGTCCCTCCCAGAGGAGGAGAGGGAGAAGCGGGTTTGAACACTGGTTTGAACACCGTCAGTTATTGAAACCAAGGACTGATTTTCTGAACCGGGAGAGTCAATTCTGGAGTTCAGGCAGTCATAATCATAGGGAAGGCCTGCTCTGAGTATATCTGCCAATGGCTGTTTCCTCATCAGGGATTACATAGAAAGGCTATCTATACCTTCCTTTCCTATCTCTTATCGCTCAGTCTTCCAGATTGTAATCTCCCGAGGGCAAGGACGTATCTTCTTGTACTGAAATTATTGCATATGCTTCCCCTGTTCCCCGCTTGTCTCCATTTCATTGCTCTTCTGCTCTTCTGCTCTTGCTTCTGTTTCTAGCTTGTAATCCCTTTGGGGCAGGGGCCTGTTGTACAGGATCCATGAACACACATGGCTGGAGACATCGACATAATCAGCCCAGGCATGGGTTTGCCACTTCTGCAAGAATAGTGAGGCAAATGTCCCCTTGTCCCTGTCAAAATTAATGGCATTACGGCACAATCCTATGCATAGCTACTCAGGAGCAAGTCTCATGGTGTTCAATGGGGCTTCCTCCTAGGAAAGTGTGGTAATATAAGATTGCAGCCCTACTGATGAGTCAGCATGACTAGTGGAGTGAGGGATGTCCAAGTGTCTGCAATGTGTCCCTCCACGGACTGAACGTGTCACATATGTACACTACCATAATAGGATTTTAAATAATGAGAATTTTGGAAGCATCCCTTAAATGGTTTTTTTTTTAAATGGAGGAAGAATCCCAAAGGAAAAATGTGGGTTTTCCCCTGGTTTTTCCTGGGCATTCACATCTTGAGATTGTCCAGGTAGCTCAATGCTACACTGGCAGATGTGAGCTCCATGAAGGACAATTTCCTTGTCTGTCTTTCTTTCTGTAAAGCATCTGTTCCATGAACTATTTGCTGATATGTGTCCGTCCCACAACTGTGCCTCTACTCCTTTTCAAATTGAATTTCTTGACGATGAGGGCGGTTCGACAGTGGAACAGATTGCAAGGGAGGTGGTGGATTCTTCTTTACCTGAGACTTTCAGGCACTGGAGGCTCGACAGGCACCTGCTGGAGATGTTCTAGGAGAATTTCCTGCTACAGGCAGGGGGTTGGACTAGATGACCTTGTAGGTACCTTCTGACTCTGACTCTGTGATTGATTAGATGCAAGCCCTTTGGGGACACAAAACTACTTTTTCATTTCTCTTGCTAAATAAACTGTCTTGCTTTTTTGTTGAAAGGACATTTAGGGCGCAATCCTAAACTGAGTTAGGCCGGCATAAGCTCAACCAGCAAAGTTTGGCCAGCACAAGGGACACCATAAAGTATGTTTGGACCACTCTTGTAGTCAGAGAGGCCAGCACGCAGATGTGAGCCATTCTCCCTGACTTCAAGAGTAGCCCAAACATGCTTTATGGTGGCCCTTGTGCTGGCCAAACATTGCTGGCTTAGCTTATGCCGGCCTAACTCCAGTTTAGGATTGCGCTCTTATAAAGATACCTAATAATAATAATAATAATAATAATAATAATAATAATAATAATAATAATACCTAAGCCCTGGGGGACATGACATATCTCTAAGCCACACTTGCACCAATTCAACTGAGCTCCCAAGAGGGATTGTGGAATACGGGCAGATAGGGGACAGGGAACCTGTAGGGTGCTCTCTCTTTAACCTCATTCTCACCAGGTCGCTGATGACTAGCGGAAGAGATTTACGTCCGGGCTTAATGTCGGGCATGCTGTCAATGCAGCGCAGGAACTTGACCGCCGCACCCCTGAGGGATAACGCAGCCAAAACAGCATCACAGAGAAGAGAAGAGAAGAAGGAAAAAAACAGAACAAGCTGTATTAGCAAAGCAAAGCAGAGGCAACTCAATGAGGAGGGGCATGCTGGAGCCAGGGTTAATGGAGGACAGGGTTAATGGAGGACAGCTTTTATAGAGCTGAAATATTTTTATACAGGAACAGTGGTGGTGGAATTCCTTAGCCAACAATTTGCATGCAAAAACAGTTAGCCATTTTAGGCACTTCCATTTCAGAGGGGAATGAATGGACCAATCAATTAAAAAAAGGTTATATTTTCCTTGTTTATATGTCACCAGTAACATAGCATAATTAGAGATGCTATCTGAAAATGCTGTTGTAGATAATAAGCACAACAGTAATCATAGCAATATTATTGCTAGATCCCTCTTTGCTGAGGTCCCAATTAAGATCACCTTCCCTTCCCTGCAACAGCAGCTATTTACAGGGATGGTGGTGGTGGTGGAAAGCCCCAAATGCAGAGAGTTGAATCTTGTATGTAACTTCAAATCTTGTTTGGCTAGCCCAAACAGTGGATGATGTCAGGTATGAAGATGGAAGCTCATGGCCTCCTATGAGCTCTTATGATAAAAAGGATTCACTGTGGCAAACGTAAGATTCTGAAGTCTTTAAACCTTCATTCAGATGAGCAAATGCATTCACCTTTTAACCCCCCCCCCCAAAAAAAGGGATTTGAAAGTGACTTAAAAACCAGCTGAATTCATATTTTCCATGCTGGTGGGATTTGGAATGGACTGGTGAAAAAATGATGGTTCAGCTCTAGCCTTGAACTCTGGAATGCTCCTTTGTTAAGAGAGAAGTGACGTGAATCTTAAATGGGACTATGAATATATAATATGTGAGGCCCTTTCTCCATTAACTCAGCTCCAGCGAGACCTGCAGCGGAAAAATCCTGCGTTCCACAGCAGAGAAAGCCAAAGGCTGCCGGAGAGAAGAGAAGAAGGAGAGAAAGAACGAGAGGGAACACATGAGAAGAAACCTCACCAAATCGCTAACTAGGGGGATGGGTTTTCTTTTGCGAATGTCAGGCATACTATCAATTATGATCAGCCCACCACCAGGCCTGGAAAAAAGACAAAAATAGTCAGAGAACATAGGAGAAGGAGGTAGGAAAGGGACAGAGAGGACGGGGGGGGGGGGGAGGAGAGAGAGAGAGAGATAGGGGCAGAGGCTGGAGACAGACAATCAGAGTGGAAGGTGGAAAAAATGGGTTATTTTCAGGACTGGTACCAAGCCCACTGCTCCAACACAACGCACTGCACCTACAAACAGTACGGATGTCTGTTATGTATGCATATTATTCTGCTAAGTACACTTCTACACACTTCAGTGAACTTTGACTGAAAAGCAATACACGTCAGTCCTCTTTATCTGTGAATTTGGAACCTGTGGATTTGACTCATGGGTCAGATGCAAATGGAGGTGTTCTCCGGTCATGTCCGGGAAACATTCTGAGACTCCTGGAGGTGTCAGAAATGTACTTCCAGTTTTTGTAGAAAAACAAAAGTTCATCCAGTTTTTGTAAAATCTGGGAGTGCATTTCCAACACCTCCAGGGGCCTCAGAACACCTCTGGACTCGACTGGAAAACACCTCCATTTGCATCTAGGGGAACAGACTTGACTCGATGATTTGCTTATCTGCAGGTTTCAATATGCACAGGGTGTCCAGGAATAGTTCCCCCATGGATATCAAGGTGCAACTGCATAGAAATATTCCATTTAATGTGTTTATTTCTATGGGGATTTTACCAAAAGGCAACCAGAAATGGTTGCACGGAAAGATTCCCTTGGAGGGGCAGCGAAAGGACAACCATCCAGCCTAACTAAACTGCCCACCATCCTTCCTAAGCTGCAGCTCCACCAGGTGCTCCAATCTTCTGGGAAAAGCTCCCTGCCTACTTGGTACTTTAAAAAGGTAAAGCTTTCCCCATGACCAAATGGTCTAGTCGTGACTGACGGTAGGGGTCTCTGCTCATCTCTGTTTCTAAGCCAAAGAGCCGGCGTCCTAAGGACAAGCTTCCGTGGTCATGTGGCCAGCATTATACGCCAAGGCATACGGAACGCCGTTACCTCCCCACCAAAGTGGTACCTAGTTATTTACTCGCATGTTATGTGCTTTCAAATTGCTAGGTTGGCAGGAGCTGGGGCAAGCAATGGGAGCTCACTCCATCGTGTGGTCTTGAACTGCCAACCTTTGGATCAGAAAGCTCAGCAGCAGCGGTTTAACCTGCAGCGCCACCATGTCTTACAAAGCATCAATTAGGTGGGGACAGGCAATTTGGAGCTTACCCACCCTTCCATTGCTGAGGGAGATAATCCTCGTACGGTTTGTCCAACTTATCCACTTAAGAAACTATTTTGCCCCAAACTCCTGAAACTGACATTGCAAGCTATTGCTATTTTCAACGGAGTTGATAATGGTTTGGAAGGGTACCATGGCTTCCCATAAGATAAATTCCTGGTTCTTTTGACCTATTGTCACTGTTGGACAAACATGTTTTTGGAAAGTTGTAAACACCTGTCCTATTTGCCAAAGAGTGAAATCTATGTCCTATATACAGTGGTTCTCCTCTATTAATGGATTACTTGAATGAATTAATATAAGACTCAGGGCGCAATCCTAAACTGAGTTAGGCTGGCATAAACTAAGATAGCAAAGTTTGGCTGGCACAAGGGACACCGTAAAGTATGTTTGGACCACTCTCGGAGTCAGAGAGGCCAGCACACAGACGTGCGCCATCCTCCCTGACTCCGAGAGTAGTCCAAAAATGCTTTATGGTGGCCCTTGTGCTGGCCATTCTTTGCTGGCTTAGTTTATGCCGGCCTAACTCCAGTTTAGGATTGCGCTCTCAATTCCGTTGCAAATTATCAGGCTGTTAAATCCAGGCTGTTACAGCAGTCAGGTATTGGAAAATGTTTCACTGTTGCATGTCAGGATCTGTCCAACATAGACCATTACTACTGCATGTCAGTTATGCAAAGATTTGCGGGATTTGACAGTATCTGACATCTGGAAAATATTCTGAAGGTATTTACGGAAAAGAATGTGATTGCAAAAAAAAAACTTTTCAGAAGTAGAGGCAAATTTGTTTTTGTTCTATCACAGCTTACAACTAACACAACCATTAATGATCTATTATTAAGTGTCTGTTGGAAGGAGTGGGGGGGGGAACCTAGGTACCTTACAAATGATTAACGAACAGAACAACGATTCCCAACACCTCCTCAAATGCAACCAGGACGAATGAACTCAGAGCAGTCCAGGATCCATTTCAATGTTTACAAATTTCAATTACTGTAACTCACCCGCCTTTAAACCACAGGGATTTGGATTCTCCAGATCCTTCACCTCTGGCCTGAAAGAGAGGAAGTGCCAAAATTAGTTGAACCCACAACTGAAGTGCTGCAGCCATGACTGCAGTGCATGTCTAACAGGCAGGTCCAGCAGAAAGCTTTGGGGCCACCTGAAGTGACACTGTGTTGTTGCCACTTTGGCCATCCCGCTGCTTAGCAAAGCAGCAGGGTAAGCAAGGAGAAGCAGAGCACAGTGATCCTGGCCCCTTACCTGCAGCTCTGGTGCACCCTCCCTTCTTTTGCATCAACACTGAAGGAAGAAGGGGGCTCCCACTGGTCCAATTTTCTGCTCACTCTCAGTAAGCAGGAATAGGATCAGAGAACTGCTAAGAGTGGTGCGCTGGAGGAGGGCAGCTTGTTGCTCCCCCAGCTCACTGCTCTGTTCAAGTGGTTCAGCTGGTTTCATGGACAGGCTGGCCCCTGTTCAGAGAATGGAATCACAGTCTGGCAGTGCATTATATCCCTCATCATTCACAGCTGGTCCCTGTTCCCAAGAAATTACCCACAGATTTTTTTATCCAAGAGGGTTCCGGGAAAGGAAATGGTTAAACATTACAGACACAGACACAGACACAGACACTCACTCACACACACACACACACACACACACACAGAGAGAGAGAGAGAGAGAGAGAGAGAGAGAGAGAGAGAGAGAGAGA
>JAJKFI010000116.1:2545175-2610832 GCA_029204185.1 Lerista edwardsae
AGAGAGAGAGAGAGAGAGAGAGAGAGAGAGAGAGAGAGAGAGAGAGATTTTGACGTGATTGTGGATTCAGTTGCATCAAGATTCTTTTTGTCTTTTTTTTTTAACCAGTTTATGGATCACATCAAGATGGCTTTTTTTGCATTGTTTCATTGATAAACATCACTGCATATGCGCATCACTAAAATACCATGCAAAAAGAATCACAATGCAGTCACGCATACTTAAGATTTAAGATTAAGACATACCATCACTTAATATTTTTTGGGGGGGGGCAGCACTTTATTACAATGGTAATGTAAGGGGGCAGAAAACAAGAATGAACTACTGGGACTAAAAACTGTGATAACAGATGCATACACACAGTGGCATCGCTAGGGAATCCATTACCTGGGGTCAAAGAAGATTCTGTAGCACCCCCTTAGCTACGCCACTGCACACAAAGCATTTTGTTAAAATTTGGAAATAAAGCACAGAAATAAATGGAGTATTCTAAATGTATCAGTTCAGCTTTAGAAATGAGACCAGGTAGTTTGGAACTCCAAAATCCAGAGAGATAATCCAATACAACAAATTTTTGAGGTATCTCTGATTTCCCAGGAGCACAGCAAACAGCTTCAGGTGATTCAGTCGATAGCTGCATTAACTTACCTGAACTCATGAAGAAACCTGGACAGAGAGATGCTGAGACAAGGACTGTGGTGATGCTGAACAACTGAAAAGAGAAGCCCCAGGAAGGGAGCACCAAGCGGGGCAACATTGGGGCCAAAATAAAATGAAAAAAGATGGCGAATGGAGTCTAGAAACAAAACAAAACAAAAATTATATACCGTCAACTCAATTAATGGAGGAAAGGTACAAATGGAAAGGGTGTCAGGGTAGGACAATAAGAAGATGCAAACTCAAAGCAACTCCAGCAGCACAATAACAATACAATAACAATACAGCACAAGCACAATGACCTGGGTTGGGTGGAGATGGATAGATGCTTGTGGGTCAATCATGTTGGATAAAGACATTTAGACGAAGAGAATGGAAGAAACATCCCTAACAGAGACAATTTGATAGGGAAAAAGTGAAGCTTAAAATGTCTGAGTCTTGCAGCTTAGTCCAACGCTTATCTACTCAGAAGTAAGTCCTGTGGAGTTCAACGGGACTTACTCCCAGGCAGGTGTGCATAGGATTGCAACCAAAGACTCCCTTATTTGATGTTCTGAAACAATAGCTGATGTGGGTTGGGGAATGCTGGAATCCAGCTCACTTGCCTCTTGGAGTTGCATGCAGACTTTGTTGAAGGCCCGCAACCAGTTGGCTTTTGCCCGCGCTTTCGGATCGATGACCTCAGCCTCTTCTTTTTCCCTGGAACCAGAAGACAGAGAACAAGAGCTATACACACCTTCAGAGTTTCCTGCCACAAACTTACCCAACAGAACGCTCAACAGCCATGCATGAATCAACACTGCATTTAAACACTCAGGGGGGCGGCCAAACGTTTGTACAGCTCTGTCAGCACACAGGAGCCAATGGTATGAGCTGGAACGTTCAAAAAAGGGGCTGGTTTTTTTTCCTTCTGCAGGTTCTCCATGAAAGCTCCCAACTACCAAGCTCATTCTGAATCTAGCCATTGCTAGCTGCGAAGTTTCCTGAGCCGCTGATGGAAAAGCAGGTGATCGGTATATAAAACCGAATAGCTGCAGTCACTCAGGCATGTAATTTGTAAAGGCTAACTCTTGCTTCTCCCCCCCCCCATTTTGCGTTTCGTACCTGTCCTCTGTCTTTGGGGGTTCTTCCTCTGGTGCTTTCTCCTGGGCTGGGGTCTCTTCCACTGGCAGTTCTTCCTTTTTAATTGCTGGAGCCTCTTCCACCTTTTCCTCCTTTGGTTCCTGGTGTTGCTGCAACTTTTGCTGCACCTGCTGCTGCTGCTTCAGTTGCACCAGTGGCTGCTGCAGTGGCGCCTGCTGCTTCTGTTGCGCCTGCTGCTGCGTTTTTAGCTGCGCTTGCTGCAATAGTTGCTCTGGAGGCAGCTGCTGCTGTGGCTTTTGCTGCGCCAGTTGTGGCTTCTGCTGCTGCTGTGCCTGTTGCGGCTTCTGTTGCTGCTGCTGTTGCTGTGCTTGTTGCGCCTTTTGTTGTGCCTGTTGCTGCTGAGCCGGTGGTGGTGGTTGCTGAGCCTGTTGCTGTTGCTGAGCTTGCGCTGGCTTCTGTTGCTGCTGTTGTTGTGCCTGTAGTGGTTTCTGCTGGGGTGGCGTGACAAGCGGTGGTTGCTGCTGTTGCTGTTGCGGCTGTTGCGGCTGCTGGTATGTGTCCCTGGGGTAGGGCTCAAGTTCCTGCTCTACTATTTCATCCTCAGGGTAGTACTCGTCCTCACTGTAGTCCCCATTGAATTCATCTTCTTCCAGGTAGAGGTCATCGTCCTCTTCCTCATCCCAGCGTGGTGAGTCTTTGTGATAACTCACTGAACTGTGGCAGGAGTGATAGGAGTCTCCATCCCGCTCATCTAACTCTGAGCCCCGCAGGCTCACGTCATCGGGCTCAAAATCATCACTGAGCTGTGAACTGCCCTGGCTCAGCTCTGCTGATGAGGCGTAGCGACTGCTCCCCGTGGGGCTGCAGTGGGGGTCAGGGGTTGGGGGAGGAGAAAGCAACAACAAAAAAGAGAGACATACACAGAAGCTTATAAAAAGGCCTACAGAAGTCACACTGGGCCCACTCAAACCTGCCTGTAACCAGCCTCCTAGTAACTTCCCAAAATGGCTGCCTGAGGTACCTAGCAATATGGCTGGCATCTGTTCACTGTATAGTACTTCCATCTTTGAATTCTGCTATTTACATTGTTGCCTCCTATGAGAACTTGTGAGGTTGAGATAATACCTGGCAGACATGCCATTAGGTTGCAGGTATAAATGTAAACCATTTTGGAAAGCAGTGGAAACTATCATGGCTTTTACCCAAGAAACCTGGGAACTGTACATTTGTGGGCGCACTGAGAAGTAGAAACCCTTTGGCCATCCCCACAACTTCCATCCCTTGATAGTGAATTTGGGTTTCATGAAAGTGAAAAAGGGTTGAACCTACTTCAGAAATGAAATGTTGACATAACAATTTTTGTGTGTGCATGACCGACGAGGAAGTGCTGAGGGAAAATTACAACAGCAGACA
Source organism: Lerista edwardsae (assembly GCA_029204185.1). Taxonomy (NCBI): domain Eukaryota; kingdom Metazoa; phylum Chordata; class Lepidosauria; order Squamata; family Scincidae; genus Lerista; species Lerista edwardsae. Next base: position 2,548,329 of record JAJKFI010000116.1, read on the forward strand.
TGCCTTATCATTTCTGTGGTGAACTTCTGTGGTGAACAGATCTCATGAAAATCTGGTCAAATTTGGTGGGCCGGTGAGATTTTTCATATGTCAAAGACAAACCTTGTGGCTCATGTAACATGCAGCCATGTTGAATACTTTGGAAGCTGTAACACATAGAGCTGGTTGAGGTATGTATGGCTGCAGCAGCCATAATATTCAGACTGGTGTCTGCTTTGTTTATAAGCTTTGTTTATTGCTAGGCCTCCCCAATGAATAAATAAATAGAACATACTTAACAGGTTGGCAACAAGCAGCAACAGGCCCAAATCCATCCCCTTAAAGGGTAGACTTTTCCAAGATGGAAGGGAAAGGTGTGGGTTTTAAAAGCACCTGTTGTGACCATACCACTTGTCAGATATACTTAGAAGAGGAGAGACGGAACCCCAGTTTACTTCAAACTGGCGCTCATGTCAAACTAGTTGCTGACTGGTGATCAAATGTGTTGGCTGATCCTGAACAGGATCCTTTCACAAAACGCATACCCTGTGAGTAAAGAAAAGCACAGTCCACCACCTCTAAACATTCCCATTACCATAACCACTCCCCTCAGATTCACCCAGAACTGGCCCCACAAATTCAAGTAAGCCACCATAGCGAGCCGCACAAAGAGACAGCAGCCATGAACACACAGACGTGGACCCACACACACTATCCTGGCTGCTGTTCCTTTAGGGACACTTCGATCCTAGATACTACATTTCTAGGACATTGTATTAGGATGAGGTTTATAAATGACTGGAGGCTACTGATATAACTGGGGACATGGATGGGAAAGGAGGAGCAACCTACACATGCTCAGAGGCACTCTCCTCTTCCACAAACATCAGCACCAAAGAAAAATAGTCCTCACCCATTTGTAAGTGAAACTTGGTTTCAAAACTCCTAGTTTACTTGGCTATTTACTGCAATACAAAGAGGGGGGGCTTTAAAAATTCTCCTTATCTGTATTTTCCCCCAAACTTTGGAGTTCCATATTACTGGTTTCATTCTGAGGGTGCAATCTTAAGGGCAATGCAGCTCCAAGGTAGGGGAACAAATATTCCCTTACCTTGAGGAGGCCTCTGTGATTACTACTTCAATGCAGGATGCAGCACATGCCCCATTGGCACAGTGCTAGAAGGTTGGTCAGGATTATTTCATGTGATCTATCATGAAGCAAAGATCACATCTTTATTGAAATGTTTTATCAATGCATATGCTTATATAAATAACACAGAGGAAAAAATGCAAGAGAATGGCAGGAATGGAAAGCAGCACAATATTGTGCATGCTCTAATTCTGAATTCTATATGTTCACTAGTTAAAAACTGGAATTAAGGAGAAGAGTAATTCAGCATAGAGTTTAATTGCAAAACAATAAAGGAACAAAATGAGGTGGGCCTAGAAATCCACACGTGGATGCGTTGCAAACACGGGATGCTTTTTTCCATGTGACTGTCAGTGCCCCTAGACTTATGGGTCTGTTTGAGATAAGATTATGGTTGGCCTTTCAACATACAAGTGGGGCCTTTTTATCCATGAGGGTTCTGTTCCCAGAACTCTTGTGGATAAAAAAAAATCTGTGGGTAATTAAACCTGTGGATTTTGACCACCACCATCCTGAACCCCCCTGCTCCGGTCAGGTCAAGTGCGCTTTCTGTGGCCTGCTGAGGCTGCCCATGTTCGTGGGCAGCCTCCACGGGCCTCAAAATGGCCCTGTTGGGCAAAGAACGCATCCGGAAGTTGTGTTTTTCATGCCTTATAAGCCCTCTAGGGATTTCCTAGGTCTTGGAATGCCTCATAAGGTATTAAAAATGCAACTTTTGGGCTTTTTTAAAAAAACAGGAATTTGTGTTCTTTGGCTGAAACAGCCATTCTGAGGCACGAGGCCGCTTGTGGACATGTGAGGCCTTAGCTGGTCTCAGAAGAGTCTCCAGAGCACAGCTCCAGTTGCCCTTGGAGGCTTCAGGTTGAGCTAAATCCTGCAGATATAAAATCTGTGGATAATTAGGCTCAACCTGTATTGTATTGCTCTATAGTGTATGAAAAGCAGCATTAGGGGAAAGCTGGGGTGCTTGGTTGTTGTTTATTAATAGAATGCGTTATCACCTCATTTCCATAACCTTCCTGGAACTGAAGATCAGATTATGTAGCTGAGTTCAGATGAAACTCTGATTTGACTCTTCACAGTATATCTCTTAAGTCTGATCTTTATATGCATTAAAAATGAGGTGGTAGAGCCCTGCAGTGGTAAGTGAATTCAGTCACTTCCAACTGCAAGTTTTGGATGCCACTTTCTGAATGTTCAAAACCCAGCTTCCTCCAAGTAGAATAATAGTGTTTCTGAGAGAAATGGTTAACCCTATCCCTGAGTTTTCAAAATGTGATGTGCACATTAAAGTGGTATTGTCCCTTTCACCACCTCAAGACAGACAGCCCAATCCTATGCTGTCCGACATTCGTCCCCTTTCCCTGCAGTAAGAGCACAGGGTGGGATGGGTCTCCTCACTTCTGCACCAGCTATTTGGCCGTCGCAGATGCGAGGGCCTCCATGTAAGGCAGCGCAGCCCTACACAGAGGTTGGGATCCAGCGACGAACGCCCTCCCACACTTCCTGGAAAGGCCACATCGCTGATGAGAATTGGACTCACCGCTTGCCAGCTTAACATAAGAACATAACATAAGAAGAGCCCTGCTGGATCAGGCCAAAGGCCCATCTAGTCCAGCTTCCTGTATCTCACAGCGGCCCACCAGGTGCCCCAGGGAGGCATGAGACAACAAGATGCTTGGATCCTGTTGCCACTCCCTTGCACCCAGTACTCTGAAGTAGCCTACTACTAATGTAAGGAGGTTACAACCCATCATTGCCTATAGGGTTGTGAAACTCCCTCGGGGTTGCACATGGCTGGCATTGTAATGGCTTATTGCCAGTGTTGGAGGCACTTTACAGTGCTTTGTGCAACACCAGTGCAAGCGTTACACTCGTACCGCTTGCGCTGGAGGTCTCTGGACTGGGCCCTTGGTCATCTCATTCTGCTGCATGATTCAACTGCTTCTTAGAAATTTCTCCCAAATCTGAACCCCAAAACTAGGGGTTCTCAAACTGTGGGTCACAACACACTTAGTGGGTCACAACCCAATCTGGTGGGCCCTGGGTTGGGCGCTCCTAGTTCCTCCCCACCCTTGTGTCTGGTTGGCTCCATGCACTACTGGAGGCTGCACCAGGCTTCCGCAGGCCTCATAAGGTCTCCACAAGCAGCCAGAAAGTCACTTCCAGGTTCATGAAAGTGACTTCCAGTTCCTTCTAGAGGCCTGCAGAGGCCTTCTGAGAGCCAGTGCAGGAGAAGGAGGTGGGTCACAGCACCCTGCACTGCAGAACTTGTGGTCATGTTGGTGGGAAGTTTGAAAACCCCTGGGTTAAACCATTTCCTAGTCTCTTTTTCTTTAGCCCTTCAACTGATTACTTGGGGCAACAGAGTTAAAACCTTCCCTTCCACTCTGGGGAATTTCTCCAATTATTTTTACCTTCCCCCATCTTTAGGCTACAAATCTCAAAAGGGTTTTTTTTGGGGGGGGGAACAGGAGATACAGGGAAGAAAGAGGATTCATTGTGGGCAGCATAGAGCGGAGTAGTGGTAAATCCTGGGTTAACACCAAACTGTCTCTGAGCAACTGTACAGGGCTACGGGAAGCACATGCAAACATGATACGGGACAGACCTGGGTTAAACCGAAACCACACCTCCAGCATTGGCGATTCGAAGAGTAGGGGGTCCCCTCACACAGTTGTAAGGTTGCCCATCTGCTCAGCCTCTCTTCAGCTAAGAGAGGGGCACAAGTTCGAGAGGTTTTGGAAGAATTCACATTCTGGAGACTCCTGAGCTCAGTTGTGGTGCCAAGGCAACAACAGAGAATCAAGCAAAACAGACAAGATTCATTTGAATATGGCCAATAAAGGACATATTCTATTTCTGAATTATGTTGCTGAAGCTAGGGAGGTCTCAGTTGCCTGGCTAGGATACATATGTTGAACCCATATATAAGTGGTTCAACACCTTCGGAGGACTGAAACAAAGCTGGCTCCTAGAGAGAGGTAAGAAAAAGCCAGCTGGGCCAGAAAGCCAGTCTTCTGGTATTTATACCAGTCCTGGCCTATCCAAAAGCAGCATATTGCTGGCCAATCACAGAGGTTGACTATGCACCTTGCACTTCCCTTCTGAGCCTGAAGAGGGTGCTTAGGACAGAGCACACACACTGAAGTGGGTCAGTAGGCTGAACTTCAGTCTTCCCAGCTGAAGCCAAGCAGTCCTTAACAAAAAGGGACAAGATAAAATATTGTACCAATTCAAAATTTGGTAAAAGTTTCAGAATTCAAATTCTCTTTTTGTAATTCCTAGCCTTTTCAGATTTTGTTTGTGAAATGGAATACTTGTTGAAAAATACTTGGAAGGATTATTTGTGGAAAAATAAGCAACCACTTACAATATCATAGTACTCATACTTGACGAATCCCTTTGTAAAAATTTGGGGAATTGCAATTTGCAAATACTGAGTGGAGAATTCATTTTCTGCCTTATTCTCTCACTCTGCTTGCCTTCCACCAACAGCAATTACTGTACATTCATTACAGCTCCTGATTCTCAGCAATCTAACTGGGGATAAAAACAGCAATAGAAGGCAGCTCAACAGTGCAGTACCAGAAGGGGAAGTTTGACTGGGATCTGAGAATGACATGGACTGTCTGCTGTGTGTAGGTAAAAGACAGGGATGGAGAAACTGAATCAGGCACAGGCCAGGTAAACAGAACATATAGACAATGTCATCACCATGGGCTGTAGAATTGGGTGTAGGTCTCTAGTGTTTTCCATTATGATGTAACTGGGATCCAGTGAGACAATTGCATGTACATATATCTCTTTATTACTTCCTCTATGGAATGAGAAATTCCTTAGCCCATCTGTCAGCTTGAGATATGTTGGAACTTTGGTAGCTATGCAGTAGTGAGGAGAAAGCACTCGGCACATGCCTAACATTAAATAGCATTGAGATGTATTATTGGCATATCTTGATGCCATACATCCCTGGTTTGAATTAAACTTTGAGACTTCAAAAATGGTTTGTGAGGGGTACGGAGGTCGTGGCTGCCACAGCTGGACGGATGCTAACGGCCTAACCCAGGTTGCAAAACCAAGAACCACGTTACTCTGCAAAAGGCACACGGCGAAAGACAAGAGACAGAGAGAGACCCACCTATCAGATAGGTCTAGGGAGCGCCTGCTCTCGAGGGAGGGCTGGCGGCTCGTGCGCCTGCTTGACTCGGAAGCGGACTCAGCGTCGCTGCGCCCGTTTGCGGCAGATTCTACGCTACCATAGCGTCTGCCGGAGGGGGGGAAGAGGAAGAGGATCAGCATACAAAAGGCATTACACAGGCTAGACAGACAAGATAGCTCCTGCCATGTCCAGAAATCGCTTCAGATGCCAGTGGTGGGGAAAGGGAACGGAAAAAAAAAGCCAGATTTGCCATTGATGGAGCACTGGGCTTAAACCTGAGCCGGACTTTCAGGAAGGTCATGTGATGCAATGCTCCTGGACCTGTAACCACTTCAGAACATAGGCAATAGGGAGAATGGCATGTTTCAATATGGTGGACAAGTGCACCTCCCTGTACAGGGCAATGGGGGGATCTTTATTCTTATCTGGATTTCTTTAAAATAATCCAAGAAGGCTTTCAAGACAGGAAACTGATTCATTGCTAAACTCCATAATGATTTGCAGACAGTATTTTGGATGACTCTGTAACTCAGTGGTTCCCCAACTGTGAACTGTGGCTTCCCAGGGAGCCGTGGATATCAGCCAGGGGAGCCACAGAATCCTCACGAAAAATCTGCTGTCCTACAGTGGCGTACCTAGAGGGGCCAGGGGGGCAAAAAACCCCAGGCGCCAGGCAGGGAGGGGTGGTAAAATAGGATTCTTGGTTGTGTCCCCACCATTGCCATGACCCTCCGGAGGCTGCCCTCCTCCTCCTCTGCTTTTTTTGAAGTGGAGGTGGAGGAAGGCGGCCCCTGGAGGCATGCGGCCTCCCCAGCCCTCAAAAAGCCTTCTGAGGCCTTCCAGAGGCAGAAAATCGTCACTTCCAATTTTCTGCCAAAAATTGTCACTTTTGGAAGTTCTGCCTGACCCCCTGGGCACCAACCCCCCTAGGAACGCCACTGCTTCCAATACAATGTATAGGATTGTAGCCCTAATGGGAAGCCATGGCCACTGACTCAGTAGGTCAAGGGAGGTTTGGGAACCACTGCTTTTGGGTATTTGTCCCCAACTGAAACACCACATTAGATTATTGGGTAGCGGAGGGTTACACTTATGCAGTTAAAGTATGCAGTTGGATTACGTATAGGCAACTGAAAGTCTGGGGGTTTGGCCAGCCACCCTAAGTATTTCTGATCTGCCCCCCAGCAAAGCCTCTTACTCCAGGCCCCCACTCTGTGTTGGGACCTCTCTCATGCTTTCTCCTGAGTATGACAAGGCAAAATGTTCTTTAATCCTTTCCTCTCTGGTGTGAACAGCATCAGAGGCTTTGGCAGGATGCTCCTGCGAAACCTCTCAGTACTTCACCCCCATTCGTAAGCCACAAGACAGGCAGGTAGGAATGAGTTGGTGAGGAGTGCAACAGGAGAGCTCTGCCAAAGCCTCCACTGTCATTTGCCCAGTCAAGCAGGATGTTAAAGAGCCCTTTGCTTCAGTCTTGAAGTCCTTTGCCTATCTAAGGCTCTTGTTGGATTCCAAAAAGGGGTGAAACCAACATTGTGGCCTGGTTCAAAAGCTAGATGAAAAGAACTGTTGCCAAAACTGGTTGAATGAGATGGTGATGGCTATTTTCCATGATAGCTAGGTTGGAGTCTCCATGTTCAGAGGCAGCATATCTCTGAGTAACCAAATGTGGGGGATAAACAACAGGGGAAGCTGCCTCCACCATTCTTAGACTGTGTGCTTCCCAGGGGCATCTGGGCTGGCTATGATTGGTCAAATCCAGCATGACATGATCTCCTCATGCTCCTCTCTGATGTACCAAAACTTTTGCACCAACTGTCACCAAATCCTTCCTCTAAGATAAGGTGCTATCCTGCTTAATGGAAGTGCCCAATCTGGGAAAATGCTCAGTATGGAAAGTTCCAGGCTCCGCCCACTCTACCTGATTGGCCGATGGTCAGCGTAGTCCATCTCATAGCTCTGCATAGAATCTGTATAGGAGTCCCGGGATGCTCGCTGCTGGTGACGCATGGGGTACTGGTGGACTGATGCATTGGGCTGGGAAGTGGTATAATAGGGAGGTGGGATACTGTTGCTGGTCTCACTGCGGTAGTCGCTGTCTCGGTCATCCACAGTGCTGTCAGGGTCATCATCTGAAAAAAAGGGGTCCAATACCACATATTGTGAGATGATCAATGTGCAACACAACTGTTGTTGTAGTGAAAAGCATGTGGTGTGTAGGCTGGGAGGCAGAACGTATATGCTTGAAGGATTTAGGAGGGCCATGCATCTCTGAATCCACAATAAACACATTGCACACATACCACAGGAGCTCTGCAGCCTGAGATGGAAAGCAGGTTTGGTTTTCTCAATCCCCAATCTCAATATCCCCAATCCATCACTTTCCTTTTCCTCACTGGAGTGAATAGCAACCATTTACTTATAGGAATGATTGAAATTTAGTCATTCCAATCATTTATTGTTTTGGAATTATATTCTGCCCTATATTATTGACTTAACTGGGTGAGTTTCTAAAATTAACTCCAGAACTGAAGCACGTGCAGTTTGCCACAGCTTTCCATACATTTACATTTTTCCTCTCTTCGGTGATACCAATGTGAATTTGTGACAGTAATAAAAGGTATAAAGCCCTGCTTATCACAATAAGCAATCGTGATGTGACCAGATATGCAATTACAGTAAAATTCTTTCAATGCTGTTTTTTCCTAATTCACACTGGTAAAACACGACACAAAAAGAACCATGGTTGTTTTATTTGTATCAAGCCTATTGATACGTATTTCTCTTATGGTGGCTTGTCTATGCACACAAGCAGTGGTGTCACCAGAGTTTGTGTCACCCGGTGTAGGGGGTCAGCATGTCACCCCCCCCATGATGGACCTCCTCCCATACCAAACCATACATAATACAGTAAATTGCAATATCATATGCATAATCTAAATGCAATGTTATCAGTTGGTGTCATCCCCATTTATTTATTTATTTATTTTATTATTATTTATTTACTGTTACCTATACTATTTAGTATAGGTCACCCAACAAATCAGTAATGAACAAAAAACCCGTAAATAAAAGTTGTATTTTTGGTTTTTAGTTTTTTGGCCATAACTTTAAATAGACTAAAGCTATTGCACTCCACTTTTTCCATTGATTTTTCTTGTGAAATTCCACATCAAACGGTATATAATATGATGGTATAATTCCTTAAAACCGTGATTTTAACAAATTTTCGTAATTTGTGACCCCCCCTTATGCAGTCACCTGGTGCAGCCCACATCCCTCGCACTCCCCTAGTGATGCCACTGCACACAAGTGCAGAAGTGCACTGGGACAACACTACACAAAAATTATCTTAATGCAACCATTTGTCCTATCACACCAACATAGCCTTTTTGCAGAGTTTCAGGGTGCACGTGAGCACAAAAAGAACCTTCCATGTGAATCTTACAAAAAAAGAATCTTACATATGATCACATCCAGATTGCTACCGGATTAAAGTGGGGGCGGGGAGGTGGAAACACAAGTGGAGGAACTTGAAGCTATGGCAAAGAGCATATGCTCTGTTTCAAGAATTAATTTTAGGAAGTTCAACAAGAATTTTTCTTTACATATTTCTATCCCGCATTTTCCTTCTTAAAAAGATGTTCAGAATTCAGGAGAAGTGGAACACAGGACAGAGCAAACTAGATAAACAGAAATGAAATAGAATTGAAAAACCTTCTCATCCCTAAATGTCTAGGGTGCTTATAGTAATTAGTAGTACTGTAGAGTGAGTCAAATACCAATGGCAGGGAGCAGCAAAGAAAGCAGAGGCACAGAAGGGAAATGGTAGATGATATTTATGGAAAGAAGGATTGATAGAAGGAGCAAAGATAATTAGAAGAGGCAAGGAAAGAAGGAGAAGTGCTAAATAAGTGAGAAGCAAGAAAGCAAAGACACTTGGAAAGCTGATCGCTGAAGTTTCAGGAGACGACAAGGGGCAAGGCAGAGCCAATGCAGAACGGAGCAACGCAATCACAATGGAAAGCAGAATAAATGGGCAGGAAGCTGTATACACTGGCCACGTACAGTGCATGTTACATGTGCTGGTGATAGTTTGATGGAGAGGGAACGGAGGGGCACAGGAGGTTGTACACAAAGGGGTACAGATTGGAGATAGGAGAATCCCCTGGATATGAAAACCTATCCCCTGTTTGTTTCTCACACTCTGGGATCTCCAGGAACAAAGCAAAATCTCGGACCTAACACAGTTGTGGAGCTCTCTCTGTTTCTATAGTACACCCCATAGTTTCCCCACAAAGCTGAGAACTTTTGAATGTTAAGAAATCACTTTTAACTGTACAGGCATGCCCAGTATCCACTGATTCGGAATTCATGGTTTCAGTTATGCATGGATACCATGGATACTGGGACACCTATTAAAAAGTTAGGGGAACATTAAACAAATCTCTTTTTTTTTTCCTTGCTGCAGCAAAACCACTGATGTTCCCCTATAAAGGCGTCCCCAGTATCCACAGTTTCAGGTGAGTCCAGAACAGAACCCCAGCCGATATCAGGGCATGCCTGAATTCCTTGAGTCTTATTTTCAGCTCAGTTCTAACTTCGAATCAGCAATCTGTTATGCCTGAATGCAATCAGGATTGTGCCAAATAATTCACCTTTGTGGGTGAACATTCTTGGCCCTGTGGGAAAAATGCCTCCCTCTGCTGCCATTTTTTGGCACCCTTCTGAAAAATGTTTTCTTTTTCCTTTAAATTGCTTTCATTTTCAGATACTCTCACTTTGCCTTTATGGGTGCCACTGTGCAATCAAAAACTGATTGACTGGGTAGTATTGAGATGTCATCCCATTAACTAGGTGAACCCTGATTCATCTAGTTGGGACTGACCTTGCAATTAATCTGAGGAGGAGGAAAAAGTATCCGCTATTTTCAACCCAATAATTGAAAGTGGAGCATGTAAGGCACCACAGAGTGATCAGGGAATGTTTTGATGCATTGTTTCAAGAGCTTTTAAACATTCTCCATTGAACATTGGCTGCCACTGATAATTCCAAGGGCAGTGTCAGGGGTCGGCACTGCTGTGCCAAGGATACTGGGCAGTCAGCAAGTCCCACTGCCAACCCCTAAGGCTTGTGCCTACAGGCTGTGTGGTAGTGATGGAGTGACTCTTGCAGTCTAGAGTCACTCTATTACTGCTGTCTCTCTCATATCCCATTCTTCAAAGTAAACCATTCATGACTGTTAGATGGTCTCAGATCAAGAGACATGGGGGAGGGCGGGGGCTTGTTGAGGGTCCCTAAAGCCAGTTCTAGCTAATCCCCATGGAAATTGGGAAATTCTAATGTTGGTCTGAGTAGAATGGTCCTCAAGAAATATTATGGGAAATCTTGGGGACTACAGTTAATTTTTCAATTTAAGGGCCATTTCCCACAAGCATATCCATCACTTGTGGACTGCAGGTTCAAGCAGTGGGCTGCATGTTCAAATAAGCCATCACAGATCAAACCACACAGAGAGAACTTCCATATCCCAGATCCATTTCACTGGAGACAATTCAAACCATCAGCTGAGGATGGATTTACACAAATATGCCTATTGTAAACTTTTTTACCCAGCAGATAATCTGTGGAACTCCTTGCCAGAGGAGGTGGTGATGGCATCTGGCCTAGGTGCTTAAAGGGGGACTAGACAGATTTCTGGAGGAAAAGTCCATTGCAGGCTACAGGCCATGATGGGTGGTACAACTTCCTTATTTTTTGTTGTTCCGTCGCTAAGTCGTGTCCGACTCTTCGCGACCCCATGGACCACAGCACGCCAGGCCTCCCTGTCCTCCACTAGCTTCCGGAGTTCGCCCAATTTCATGTTCATTACTTTGGTGACACTATCTAACCATCTCATCCTCTGCCACCCCCTTCTCTTTTTGCCTTCAATCTTTCCCAGCATGAGGGTCTTTTCTAACAAGTCTTCTCATGAGGTGGCCAAAGTATTGGAGCTTCAGCTTCAGGATTTGTCCTTCCAGGGAACAATCAGGCTTGACTTCCTGTAGGATTGATTGATTGGATCTCCTTGCAGTCCAGGGGACTCTCAAGAGTCTTCTCCAACACCATAATTCAAAAGCATCTATTCTTCGGCGCTCTGCCTTTCTTATGGTCCAGCTCTCACAGCCATACATTGCTACTGGGAAAACCATAGCTTTGACTATGCAAAACTTTGTTGGCAGGGTGATGGCTTTTTATTAAGTTGTCTAGGTTCACCATAGCTTTCCTCCCAAGAAGTAAATGTCTTTTAACTTCATGGCTGCAGTCATCATCTGCGGTGATCTTGGAGCCCAGGAAAATAAAGTCTGTCACTGCTTCCATTTCTTCCCCTTCTATTTGCCAGAAAGGGATGGGAGTGGTTGCTATGATCATAGTTTTTTTAATGTTGAGCTTCAAGCCAATTTTGGCACTTTCCTCTTTCACCCTCATCAGAAGGTTCTTTAGGTTTTCCTCACTTTCTGCCATTAGAGTGGTATCATCTGCATATCTGAGGTTGTTATTTCTCCCAGCAATCTTGATTCCAGCTTGTGAATCATCCAGCCCAGACTTTCTCATGATGTACTCTGCATATAAGTTAAATAAGCAGGGTGACAGTATACAGCCTTGTCGTACTCCTTGCCCAATTTGAAACCAATCGGTTGTTCCATGTCCAGTTCTAACTATTGCTTCCTGACCCGCATACAGGTTTCTCAGAAGACAGATAAGGTGGTCTGGTACTCCCATCTCTTCAAGAACTTGCCACGGTTTGTTGTGATCCACACAATCAAAGGCTTTAGCGTAGTCAATGAAGCAGAAGTAGGTGTTTTTCTGAAACTCTCTTGCTTTCTCCATGATCCAGCGAATGCTGGCAATTTGATCTCTAGTTCCTCTGTCTGTTCGGAAACCAGCTTGTACTTCTGGTAGTTCTCAATTCACATACTGCTGAAGCCTAGCTTGTAGGATTTTGAGCATAACCTTGCTAGCGTGTGAAATGAGTGCAATTGTGTGGTAGTTTGAACAATCTTTGGCATTGCTTTTCTTTGGAATTGGAATGTAAACTGAGAAGCAGGCTACCTCAGAATGCCAGGTGCAAGGGAGTGGCGAACAGGATGCAGGCATTTGGTTGTCTTGCGTGCTCCCTGAGGCATCTGGTGGGCCATTGTGAGATATAGGAAGCAGGACTAGATGGGCTTTTAGCCTGAACCAGTGGGGCTCTTCTCACATTTTTCTGCAGACTTTCAAGGCTGGCTGCTGAATGTATGAGGTGACTAAACTGAAAGCAACAGGAATAATGCTTGGATCCAAAGGCAGTCGTTGATCCGGGGGGTGCAAGGATGGCAAGCCGCATGGGCGCTGGGCGGCGGGGGGGGCGCCATTGCGCAGAGTCCGCACGCCATTACGCGGAGTCCAGGCACTTTTTGGCCCTCCCGCCCAAAATGGAGCTCCAGATTAGAGCTCCGAAATGGAGCTCTTCCGGGCGCAGGGAGGCGTGGCGGGGAGATGCACGGGGGCGGGGCAATGTGCCAGGGGCACAGTTTCGTCGCCTTGCCATGGGGTGCGCTCCTGGCCCGGACCGCCTCTGTCCAAAGGTTCCATTCCTTTGAGAGAAGGACTCCTTTGTCCATAGGATAGAAATCTTTGGTTCCAGCCCATTGTGTATGAGGGTCATATGAATAAATATCTTCCTCCTCCTTCCACTCCCTGGATTAAAAAACAGAGAGGGGAAGAACATAGTGGAAATGCAAGTGTGTAGGAGAGAAGAGATTGCTAGGCTAGAGCACTGGAAATGCTCTCATTCACGGTTCTTTTCTCCTCCACACTTCCTCGTCTGCTCTGCTTTTTTTCCTTTTTTGGATTCAGGCAGTGGGAGGCCAGTCCCAGCTGCCAGGAGATATGGGGTGGGCCTTGTATATACTTGTTCAAGGCAGCCACAAAATTGGGGTGCTCCCCCAGCCACTATCAATGACCAGCTGAAGAGGACGTCCAAGCCACCCTTATCACACTTTGGTGCATGCCCCAATTTTGATGCCAATAGCTCCAAGCGCACCTGCATCCCCTCCAGATCACGAGAGACCTCACTATGTCCTGAAAAAGGGTGAGACATGCAAAATAGATTTGGCCCAGGCAACAGTGAGGGGAAGGGAGGGTCTTTCCAAAGACCAGATTGCGAGGAAGGGGGAAACTGCGCACCCAGCTCTGGGGAGGAGAGGAATTCACATACTTACTTTGTTGATCTCCCCAGCCAAAATAATTCCAGTTGCCTACAAAGAAAACCAAGAAGACATGTCCCTTTAAGAGACAGGCCAACTCTAAACATCGCCAGTACTTTTAGCCCCCAAAGGAATTAGATTAGAGCATTAGAGAATGGGAAACCCTGAAGCTTATACCCACCCCAGAAGCTCACACGCAAAATATGAAGGGAACAGTCTTTCCCTGTTATTTGTCCTTAGCATCTGGTCTGGAAGGATGGACTGCTTATGGATATGGAGGCTTTGTTTTGCTCTTGCAGCTCATAGTTGTAATAGTCATAGACCTAGCCTCCATGAATTTGTCTAATTCTTTTTTTTTTTTTTTAAAGCTCTCTAAGGGTCAAACTAGAATTTGCAGGGATGCATTTTAAAAAGGCGTGCTTCTATCCTCCAACACAACTACTCCCAGCTGGTGGTGGCTGGCAGCTGCCATTTTTATGTCCCAAAATGCCCTCTGGAATGGAGCGACAGAGTCACATACTCTCATTCTAAAGTGTCTTCCAGGACATAAATGTGGTACCCACAAAGAGAAGCGCCACTTAACTTCACGGGGCACCTCACCCCGTCAATAGCTGAAAGGCATCCCACTTTCACAAGTCTGTAGATGACTCAAAAGAGGGTGGGGAAACATATGGGGACAAAGGAAGAGGTAGGAAGACACAGAGGGAAGGATCAAGAAGAAAAGGTGGGACTACTATTGGACAAAATACCAAATCCTTTTCTGCACATCTCCTGCCAAACCCTCCTAAACTGTTGAATGAGATACCAGGTCTCTAATACTCCAGCCAGGGGACAGCATTTAATAAGAATCCCACAGTATGTGTGTATGTATGCGAGTGGGTACTCCATAGGCATCTCCTTAGTTGCAATTGGGCCTGGGGAGGAGGGAGACAGGATTGTATGCCCATAACTCACTCAAGAGTGAGTTAAAAAAAAACACAACTTACAGCACTGTGAACCATGGACTGGAAGTGGCTTCTCTTGTTCTTCCCGGAACGAAAACTGTTTGGAAGGAGGGGAAAAGACAAGACAAACTGATCAATGTTTCTCTGTCTAAGTCCAATACTCTCTAGTCACTACATCACAAAAGCTCTTGATTGGCTAAACCTGCTATGACCTCAGAACTGAACAACCAGTCCCTGCCAGATGGCATAGCTCATGAACGGTGAACATACTACTGTGTATATCTCTAGGAATTTGCCTCTAGATAACTCACCACCATTTAAAACAGCCTCATAGGTCAAGTTCACAAAAGTGTCTAATACACATTAAGGTGGCAGTGGATAGGATTGGGACCTGATGTCATGTGTGGTACATCAATGTCATTAAAACAACATTCTAGTCAATTAATAAAAATGTCTAAAGCTGCTCACCTGCTTCAGTAAAGCACCAGCCAAAAAAAAAAAAATCTTCATGCCATCATACATACGATCACATCAAGGCTGCTTTTTCTTGGGGTTTTTAACACCGTACACATGTACATTGGTAATGCAGAGATGGGGAAATGCATAAAGAAAGATTCGGTCAACCTTGCATGCATAGTGCCCTGTATAAAATCTGGAAATGAATTAATCAAATGAATATTCCTACCATATTGTTTCCACTTTGGAAACAAATTCATAATAAGTCAGAAAGCCAAAAATTCTGCGCAACTACTTGAGATATAATCCTTTGGAAAAGAAATTAGCCCGCTCTGCCCACAATCATTCATAGCTCAATCCAAAGCTGGAGTTAGGCCGGCACAGTTAGGCCAGCAAAGTTTGGCAGGCACAAGGGCCACTGTAAAGTATGTTTGGACTACTCTTGGAGTCAGAGAGGCCAGCACACAGATGTGCGCCATCCTCCCTGCCTCAGAGAGTGGTCCAAACGCACTTTACGGTGGCCCTTGTGCCAGCCTAACTCCAGGTTAGGATTGCACCCCCACTCACTCACTCACTCACACATACACACTTACATCATCCTGGTCTCTCATGGCATTGAGTTGCTCCAGCTTCTTGGCCCAGTATCGGGCTTCTTCTTCAGGAATATCTGAGAGAGGGAGAGAGGCCTTGGCCAGTTCATATTATCAACTGGATCCAGGGGTACAGTATTTCCTGGACTGTACTACTCCAAGTTATGGGTGGGGAGGTTACATGATGAAAAACATGCCCTGATGGAGAAACCCCCCCCAGCTTCATGCACGTAGAAAAATAATATATGAAGGGGAAAAAACACAGACACGGGAAGCAGAGGCCTAGATGGCAGAATGTGCTTTAGGTATCAGGAATGGGATTTTATGTATTTGAACGTTTAGAAATCAAATGTTTAGAAATCAAGTCCTGCATATCCTAACTGTATGTACACATGAAACTTTTAAAACATAGGGAAGTGTTCAAAAACATTCAGAAACACCATCCCTCTTCTGCACTCTAAACGCCATCCCTCTTCTGCACTCTGAAGTCTAGGAAAAGCTTTACCATGCAGGTTCGACTGGTTGTATAAGTAGGCCCAGGGCCACATGACCAGTGCAGTGAGCAGATTGCTTGCTGCTGCAGCCAGGACCTCTATGAGCTGTAGGCTAGTGGGGCAAGCACTTGGGCCTTCCCACCTGCCCCTGCCTCCAAATGGCTCAAAATGGGCCTTCTGGAAGCAGTTGGCGATGATGTCATCATGTCACCACCACCGACTTCCAGGTGCCACGCACAGCACAACAAATAAAATGTGGTGTGTGGGGAGCCCCACAGGGAGGGTGAGGGGCCCCATGGGAATGCCCTGCACTGGGCCCTGCCACTCCTAGAACCAACCCTGTGTAAGCCTAGTTGTTTGTGAAGAAGTGCAAAGAAGTGGATTCTACAGGTCTGATTTCTCTCACCAGAAGGAACTGGGCTATACCACTTCAAGAGCCTCATTATCATGAGCCAAATTGGTCATAGTGGTGGTGGGAATCAGGGAGCCCAGAGTTTCCTTCATAACACTGCATCCTATCTTTAGATGTCAACTACTACCAAGGAATATCCGCACTATCCTACCGGTTGCATGGACTGGCAGAGGTACTTGGTTATCTCTGCATCAGAAAACTGCTTCAAAGTATAGAAAACTGGGAGTCAGTACAGTGTAATGCAACACTTTTCCATTGGTGTGCCACAAAAGGTCCAGAGGTACCATGGGAGCTTGGATCGCAGCATTGAGAATAGCAGAAAAACTCTTCTGGGTTCTGCAGCTCTGTAAGACAACCGTCTGTAGTAATGAATTGTCTGTCTTTCTTCCTGAGCCAGCACAGGAAGAGGGGCAAACAATTCTTTCTTTCAGGCGGTTGCCCTGGAAACAGAGTTGCAGAACCTGGAAGAGTCTCCTGGAGGCCAGAAGTGACATCACAAGAGGTGGAAACCATAGAGAAGACCATAGATGTGATTGTGCCGTGAGAAGAAAAATGCAGAAAATTGCTGATGTAGTGTATACTATGTTTGACACGGATTGGGAGAAGGGATCCCTATTCAACACCCCCCCCCATACCATGAGGCTCACTACATGTCCTTGAGGGTGCAATCCTAACCTGGGGTTAGGCGGGCGCAGTTGGGCCAGCAAAGTTTGGCTGGCACAAGGGCCTCCATAAAGCACGGTTGGACCACTCTCGGAGTCAGGGAGGATGGTGCACGTCTGTGTGCTGGCCTTTCTGATTCCGAGAGTAATCCAATGATACTTTTCAGTGCCTCTTGTGCCGGCCAAACTTTGCTGGCCTAACTGTTAGGATTGCGCTCTAAGCCAGCTTTTCTGAAGCTAATCTACTTCACACTGCTTTGTGAGGATCAAATGGGGTGGTAGGAAGGGAGTGCAATGTATGCTGCAGGAGAAAGTAAACAACAACAAGCAAAAATGGCTGAGATTGCAGAGTATTGTACGCATATTTGCAGGGTTTTTTTTTCATATTATAGCAAGCAATCTTTGTGTCCTCTAGCCCAACCCAAGCTGCTGCCATACCAAGCGGGAGCTCAAAGCGGGTATCCAGGAGGATGCGGTGGAAGGTGGGATCCTTGGTTCCAGAGATCTCGTTGTCGGTCATGATGACATGAGAGTCAAGGGTGAGCCACTCCCCGGGGCCTTCCTGGGAGGGAGAAGAAGAAAGGTTTGTATTTAGCCCAGCAATTGGACTGATTCTGCACCACCAGAAAAATACAGAGGTATGGCTAGATATGTGGTGATCCTGGAAGTTTCACTCTAATAAGCTGTAAGTGACAAACCTTTCCGGAATTTTTTAGGGGGAACTATGGAACAGCACAAGTGTCCCAAAGACACTTCCGGTTGCATCAGGGAGGTCATGTGAGGCCCTCCACCGTGGGTCAGCACCAGCGATGAGTCAAATCTGCAGATAAGGAGGGCCCGCATCTAAAGGGCTGTCATGTGGAAGAAGGGGAAGGCTTGATGGTTCCTGAGGGGCAGGTCTAGAACCAATGAGTTGAAACGAGAGGGAAGTTAGATTTTGACCCAAGAATTTCTTAAGTGTCACTGGGACAGACTGCCTGGTGCAGTGATGGGCTCTCCTTCCCTGGAGGTTTTCAAGCAGAGGCTGAATAGCCACCCTGCTCTAGTTGCCTGCACTGAGTAGAGGGTTGGACTAGATGGCCTCCAAAGGACTTCCCAACTCTAGTATTCCTTCTTGATTGTCCCCAGCATATGGTGCTCCAGCGTATGGTGCTCCTGTACACAGAGGTTCCATTCAGCTATAATGGCTCAACGTGGGGAGGAAGGTTCCCAAGGCCTTAGCCCCATACGCACCTCGTTGGATTGCCGGATGGTACGTAGGGGAATCCAAACTGTACCCACCATGGTGTCCCAGATAAGACCTTTGTTCCACACTTCCACCGTAAGCCCTAAATCCAGACGGTTAATCTCGCTGTAAGAAAATCAAACCAATTTCAGGCTTGCCAGAAAGTCAATATGCAGAACTGCCCTGACCCTTAAAATCACATGTAATGAATAACTCCTCATGTTGCCATCATTTTCTCATCTCCTTCCCTGCAATCATCCACCAGATTTACCATGGTTTTACTAGAGCAGTCTTTCCGAAGCCCAACCACGCCACCTGCTGACTGCAGATGGAAATCCACCCAATGAGCTTCAACACAGTTCAATGATATCCAGTGCACTGCAGATGAAGCTGACTAGCGTGTTTCTAGCCCTAGGCTCATTCACGTAGACCCAAATGTACAGCCCAGTCTATACATTTTCCAAGCCCCAATTCTGGCTCCACTGCATCCATCTTTGCAGAGTGCTACCCCCACCACACCCCCACCATCAGAGTGACTTACAACATGAAGTCTTGCTCCCAGCAAGGAAGATTTCCCCGCACTGCAATTGTGGTGCTCTTCACATTCTGCACTTTGAGGGTCACGTAGGTGTTGAATTTTTCTGCCCAGGAAAGAGTGATACAAAATGGGGAATATAGTAACTTTGAAGGCGACCACAGGCAGAAGAAAGTGCAAGCACTCTTCTGAGCTGCACGGAACAAAAAAGAACCCTTTTCCAATCACCTTAGTTCCCAGTGGTACCTTAGTTCCCAGGGATTAATGCCCTATATTTCTCATTAATTTCTCCCTCTTTTCTCCCTCTGGAAATCCTTAAAATGTTTTCTACCAGATGACAGAGGGATCACACAACACAACATGATACATCTCGTTGCCACTCCCTTGTGCTTGGCATTTAGAGACAGGCAACCTCAAAAATTTGGAGGCTGCATATAATCATCATGACATGTAACCTGAGATGGATTTTTCCTCTAAACTGTCTAGTCTTTTTTTTTAACTATAAGTCAGAGTTTTCCAAAACAAGAATTGGAATTTGCAGTCCTGTACACTGCTACTGATTGGAGCATCTCCCTGGTCAGAACAAGATTCATAGGTACTAGAATAACTCTGCCTACCATATGGCTATTTGTTCTTCGCAGACAGAGGGAGAACTACACAAGATGTCCTGTCTGGGATGCAGCAAGGCCTGGGCACCAGCTGTCTCCAATCTCTGTGTGGGGAGCTGCTTCTGATGGGGGCTGCCAATAGCAGGAAATTCCTTCCTGCCCCCTTTTCAGGCCTTTGCTAGTGGGGAAAGGGGATGCACACTGTGTTGGCTGTGGCAGAACAGATGAGGGTGCTGCTGGCTTCCCTGTTGTCAGGGCAACCTGCTCCTGCCTGAATCTCTCAGTCTCTGGTGATGATGGAGGGGCTGTCATACTGTGCTTTATTTAGCAGCTGGAGGGGGGTGGCTGATGACACCGGCTGACTGGAAGCCTCACTCTGAGAGAGCCAAAGGGAAAAAGCAGGGGTAGGGAAGCTCCTTTCCTGAGACAATATGGGAGAGGGAATTCCCAGAGCAGAGGAGGATAGCAACCCCAAGAGTGCCAGCCAAGGTCCCCTGCTCATTTTCACTCTAGTCCAGCGGTTCCCAAACTGTGGGCCGTGACTCAATTTTTGGTGGGTCACAAGGCTGGCATTACCTGGAAGCCACAAAGCATTCTGGGCCACATTGTGCTCCAGAATGCGTTGTAGCTTCCAGGTAGCACCTGCGCATGACCCATTTTGTTGTACCTGCGCATGACCCACTGTGCCCCACAATGCCTTGCAGCCTTGCATTCTGGGGCCAGCCCAGAAGCTGCAAGACATTCTGGGGCACAATGCAGCCACCATATCAAAAAAGGTGGGTTGTGGATGTAACATTTTTTAGAATTGCTTCTCTACTCTTTTTGGTCCTGTTCTCCTGGCTCATTGCTTTGCAAAGGCACAAGACCTGGTTCCTAGTGCCTCTGCCTCATCTCTAACAAGCTTTTTTGAAAGCAGTCTTGGTAAACCCCACAAGTTAACTGATTGGACTAATGAGGATGTGGCTAACAGGCAGCCCCAGGTAGAGGACCAAGCTCTCGGTCACATGACATCCCAGGTAGGAGAAGACACGAAAGAAAGGGAGAAGGAAACTCACCTTGGGAGCCATCAAATTCGGCTTTTTTGACTGGAAAGGAAAAGAAAAAAGGAATCAGTATGACTCAAAGTCAGATGTTTTTAGGATCATCAAACTGGATAGGAGAAAGCATCAACCCATAAACCTCTTGCCCAAAGTTAAGTCCACCCATCTTTTCCTTATAGAGGCATGGCTGGTAATGACAGGAAAAGCAAAGCAGAGGGCTTGCACTCAGACATTTGCCATTGGTTGCAACATGAATGGGGACCCAAATGAGTGGGTGTGGATGGGGTTCCTTTTTTGGAATTGATTTTGTTCGCTTGGATTAAACTATGCCAATTTCCCTGGATATTTTGGTTGGGGGAAGAAATAGCTCATTTTACTCGGAGCCTTCTGAACTGAGCCTGGGGGAGCTTACTCATTGCTGTCTCTCAAAATGTAATCCTATGCTTTTCTACTTAGAAATAAATCCCATTGAATTCAAGTATGTGTGTACAGGATAGCAACTTTAGCCATTCTGCTGATTAACTGTCCCAATCATTGATTAAGGGCCCAATCCCATCCAACTTTCCAGCAAGGATGTGGCCATGCCAACAGGGCGTATGCTACATCCTGCAGTGGGGGGGGCAGTCACATAAGCCTCCTTAAGGTAAGGGACTGCATTGGGACCGCATCGGTGCTGGAAAGTTGGATAGGATTGGGCCCTAGTCAGTATTGTTTAATCATCTTAAAATAGGACAATTTCTATCCAAACCTGGGATATGTGAATTCCACCCCAGCCCAAGAAACGTTGTAAGTGTAACACCACCAGATCTCTTTCAGACATTAAGCCAAGTGTAGCAGAGATGCAGAGACTACCCTAGGCCAGGATTTCTAAATATGTGTCCCTCACCCAGTCCATAATGTCCTACGCCAGTGCCCTGGGGGCAATGACATCATGACCCTGCCCATTTGTGCCTCCATGGCAGTGATGTAACGGTTTCTCCCCAGAGGAAGGGTGGGCATGTGAAATGGCCAGCACCTCCTCCTTGGGGTGATCCCAGAGGAGACAGGCTTTGTGCTGCAAGCACAGTCTCTTCTGAATCTCCCTGGAAGAGGGGCACATGTGCAAAGCAACAGTGCTGCCTCCTTCAGGGAGAGCCCAGAGGTCTTTGCATTGCTTGAAGTACGAAGACAGTCACCTCCGTAACTATGGGGCCAATCCTGTGCCCCCTTTTAGCGCAGCGCCCAGGGCAGGTGCCCCTCAGGCTCCACCCTAGTTATGGCTCTGCCCCCACTGTGATGATGTCATCACCAGTTATTTCTGGATGGCTAGACCAGACACAACATGACAAACACTGGTAAGAGGCTGAGGGTGGACTGCGGGGGCGGGGACCTTTTTTGAGCATTCAGAAAGTGCACACTGGAGATCTGCACCCCCCCGAGCCTATCCTTCTACTGCTGCTTGTCGTGTTGCATTGCTGTCCCACGCGCACCACCAGACACCATTTCAAGCACCACGAGTGGTATGAGTACCACTGGTTGAGAAATGCTGCCCTAGACTGATCGCCCACCCACCCCAAAACCCCTCCGAGGCAGAGCCAACTGAAGGGGTTGCCTCAGGCAGCAGATTGGCAGGGCGGGGCCCGCCTCTATCCTCCTACTTGTCTCCACTGCTCCTCTTTCTCCTGCCATTCTCAGGATTGGAAAAGGAAGAGAGACTGAGAGGAAATGTGGAGAGGAGGGGAGTGCTGGACTAGAACAGCAGAGAGTGGGAGGAGCGGAGGGTGGCCCGTCATTGGGCAGCATTTGTCACCCTGCATCAGGAGATACTGGACTGGCCCTGCTCAGAGGCATGTGAGTCAAGACCAGTTCATGGGAGCCCATGTCTTCCTGCACCTCTGAAGAAGGTTCACTGAGTGCGCACTGAGTGCGCATACAGATACGTGCTTTGTAATAACTCATTCATCACATCAAACTCATTCATTCATCAAACTCCACATGCCTTGGAGTTTGTCTCTTCCTTTTATGTAGAGAAACTTGAAACTTCTCCTTTTACGTAGAGAAAAGTTTCCTTGAAACTTCCCTGACGGGAGGGTGAACTTGAGAGGATCCCAGAAGCATTCTTCAAATGTCACTGGTTTTTTTTTTGGGGGGGGGATATCATATCATCAACAGCTGTACTGTTGCGGTGGGATCTTCTGTGGCAGAAGGCCTGTTTTGAATAGAAAAGATCTCCATTTCAATCCTTGGCATCTCCAGGAAAGGCTGGGCAAATACCTTGCTTCGAAACCCTGCATTATTGCTGCCAGCCAGTGTGGGCAATGCTGAGCTAGATAGCCCAGGGGTCTGACCCAGTATTTAGCAGCAGCATGTGTTCACATTTAGAGTGCAATCCTAACCTGGAATTAGGCTGGCACAGTTAGGCCTGCAAAGTTTGGCTGGCACAAGGGCCACCGTAAAGCGCGTTTGGACCACTCTTGGAGTCAGGGAGGATGGTGCATGTCTCTGTGCTGGCCTCGCTGACTGTGAGAATGGTTGAAACATACTTTACAGTGGCCCTTGTGACAGTCAAACTTTGCTGACCTACCTGTACCGGCATAATTCCTGGTTAGGATTGTTCTCTGAGTCAGCACACAGACATGCACCATCCTCCCTGACTCCGAGAGTGGTCCAAATGTGCTTTATGGTGGCCCTTGTGCCGGCCAAACTTTGCTGGCCTAACTGTGCCAGCCTAACTCCAGGTTAGGACTGTGCCCTTAATTGTTGTACGTGTGAGCTATTCGCCAGCAAAAAGGCAACAGTGGCGTACATCCCTGCCTTTGCAGTATTCCATTACCCCTCCCCATGCTGTTTGCACGTCCTATTTCAACTCTAGCCAGGAGACTGGGTTAAATCTATTTCTCTCGCTCCTGGAAAACCACTGACCTACTTCCGAACCATTGCAGGGACATCACTTTTCTTGCTGTGGCAGAGGTTCCAGGCAGTGAAGAGGTCAGGGAGGACAGATCCTCATCTACCCCACAAACCTGAACTCCCATGCTCCTAAATGTCTCGGAACTGGTTTCAACCAGCCAAGATATAATCAGAAAAAAGGGGGGGGAGCTCTAATAAGTGGAGCAATCAGAGGCAGAGCCCTTTTCCATAGAGCAAATTCCGCCACCCAGCTAGTTTGCGGCTATTCATAAACACACTGAAGCAGAGGCAGTCAAGGTTTCGAATGGAAACGTTTTACTCATCATTTACAATCATGTGCATTGTCTGAGGAATCAGGGGTTTCTACCACAGAGACTCCTGAATGTTGTTCTCTTTGTGCAGATGCTATGGGATGGGTGTGTGTGATGCGATAAGTATTGCAGGTGCTACAGTGCGCCACGTAAGCAGCCCCTCACACTCTCCGTCAGAACCATTCTGGGCAACACAGTTGCCGTCGCTGCCCAGAATGGTTCTGACGGCAAGTGTGAGGGGCTGCTTACATGGCGCACTGTAGCACCTGCAATACTTACCCCCTCACCCCCTCATAGGTATGCTACTCTGCGGAAGTAAGGGGATGCTCTTCAGCAATGGCTGTGTGCCTTGGAGGGACGGAGCTCAGGAGCCTGGGTGCTGCTCCTCTCATGGTCAAGAAGGGAGATGGCCAGAGACACAGAGAAGGGAAGAAGGAAGTGATGTAAAAGACACACCTCCTACAGGTACCAGGACAAGGTAAAGGGTCTCAGGCTTTTGGAAGTACACTCCAGCCAGTGGCGGATCTAGGGGGCGGGGGGGGCAAGAGCCCTGGGCGCCATCTTGGGGCTGTCTAGGGGGGCGCCAGTGGCACCCGCAACATTGTGCGGGTAGACCTGGGCTCCGGAGCCCAGGTCTACCCATTGGGACCAGCCGCGAGTAGACCTGGGCTCCCTCGAAGGGAGCCCAGGTCTACCCGCAGCCATTTCTAAAGGATAGACCTGGGCTCCCTCAAGGGGAGCCCAGGTCTACCCGTGGCTGGTCCTGATGGGTAGGCCTGGGCTCCCATGGGGGCGCACTTCTATTGAGTGCCCTGGGCGCCATTTTGACTAGATCCGCCCCTGACTCCAGCATCGTTGCATCTGTATTCCAACACATATTGTCTTCCCTTTTTGCCATCATCTTCTCTCACTTATAGATGCTCTGGATGATTTAATATTTTTTTCTTGATGTTTTAAAAATTCTTTTAAGGTGGACTCGGGCTTCAATGGGAAGTCACCTCAAGTACCACCAGTAGTACGAGTACCGCTGGTTGAGAAACACTGCCGCAGAGCTCAATTTGGACACACGGCGGGTTTCTCCCTCTGATATAGTATTCTGGTCCACAAAAACTCTAAATTCCAGGAGGAACCTTCCCTGGTTCAGTGCTTGCCTCTGCAGGCACTGCAGAGAATTGCTGAGCACAGGAATACCTGACTGGAGAGTAGGTTGGCACAGGAACCATGGCTAACTCATGTGCTCCTGCTTCCCATCTCACCCTGTTTAGTCAAACTGGGAAGATCACCTGAGAAATAGGCTACGGCTGTGATGAGATACAAGATATCTCCAACCCGATCCTCATGACATACCTGGGGGCAGGGATGTCGAGCGCAGGGTCTCCAGTACACGCTCTCCAGCCTGGGTGTGGCAACCTGCATTTGGTACAGTTTCTCACTCCTTGTTAAATTCCACCTCCTGTCCTTCACATTTGTGGGGCTATTTTTAATCTTTTGTCAGCTTTCGCTTCCAGATGGCGTGTGGACTAGCGCACATGCACACACTCAAACACAGTCACACAGTCACACAGTCACACAGTCACACACACACACACACACACACACACCCCTTAAAATCCAAGGGCTGTGAACTCTTTAGATGAACACCGGAGGGGAGACAGACCACATCCACTCTCCAGCCCTTGGAGGTGTCCACAGGCCTTTGTTTAAGGCCTGTATGCACACTAGGAGGAGAGCGTGTATCCAGACACCAGACATGGCACCAAGATTCCATGGCAGGGTGTGCGCGCGCTCTGGTTTCCATCGGAGTAGCAGTGCTGGAATAAGAATGGTTAATTCTTCCCCCGCACCCTCTGCTGTTTTCTGAATTTAAATCACTCCTCAAAGCTGCTAATAGCCTCACTGGTTAGAATATTCACATATGTGTAAATGAAATAAATGCATACTTTCTTCCGCTTTTTACCTTGCCTCCACTTTTCTCCCTCTGTGGTCTGTCTTGTGTCTCTTTTTAGATTGTGAACTCCTCAGGGCAGGGACCTGAATTCTCATTTACTGCAAAGCACCAATGAATGTGCATGGGTGGTGCCAGTCTAAGTAGACAGTACTGAATTAGCTGGACCAGAAGCATTACTAGGATTTGCGTCACCCGGTGCGAGAGCTCCCCCCGTGATGGATCTCCTCCCATACCAGACAATACAGAATGAGGGCCAAATCCTATCCAATTTTCCAGAGCCAATGCAGATGTAATGCAGCTCCAAAGTGAGGGAGCAAACACTCCATGACTTCCCCCATCACATGATGCAGCACAAACTCCATTGGTATGGCTACATCAGTGCTGGAAAGTTGGATAGGATTGGGCCCTAAATTACAATATATATGCACAGCCTACATGCAGTTATATCACTAGGGGTGGTGTAGCCCATATTAACTTTATTTGTTTTCATATATAACAGTACAGGTTACCCAACAAACCAGTAACCAACAAAAAATCACTGGCCAACTTGATGACACCCACACAAATAAATAAAAGTTATAGTATTAGCTCTGGCACATAGCTCTAATAACCAACAACTTATTGGTTCCCTGCTGTGTCAATAGCATCTCATTGGCACAAAAGTCTCCTTGGTCAGTTTTGAATTAAGGGAATCCACTTTTTGTAACATAAGGCAGTTCTGTTTTTATTTTCTGGTTTTTTTGGCTATAACATTTGATAGGCGACACATAGTTCAACATGGTTTGTTTCATTGAATTCTAAAGTACATTACACATCGAATGATATATAACTTGATGGTAGTGTTCAAACATACCAAGATTTTCACAATTCTGGCCAGTAGTGGTGTCACCCACCCTTAGTGTGTCACCCGGTGTGGTCTGAACCCCTCTTCACCCCCCTAGCGACACCCCTCCAGGACCTAGCTCCACAGGGAGCAGTTTTCTATGCTTATATAATTTAAGGCACTGGCCCTCGGTGTTACATAATACCAACTGTTAGATTTTCAGTTTTTGTCTTATTCCTACTCAGTCAGAGACCATTTTGAGGTCCCCACACAAACAAAGTCTATTGGATTTTGTGAAAAAAAGAGAGAAAACCGTCATGAAGTCTGAACACGGGGTGTTTAACCTCTCAAACCTTTGCGTGTCTTTTGATGCCATCTCTGGCTCTTCATGAGCAACTTGTCCCACTTAACGACGGCTGGGCAGCTTTCAAAGCCAAATCTCCCCAATCCGCCAGGTGCAGGAACATGCGAGAGACCCATTTTAAGCTTGGAACAAATTGTTATATATTTAACACCAAAAAAAAAAAAAAGGAAGGAGGCAAAGAAAGCAGCAGGATGGGTAGGAGCACAAGTGAAATGCTGCTCCGACAATTGCAGAACTACAATGATTGGAAAGCAGTGATCTAGCAGGTCTGCAGCCACCTACAGTGTTGTGTGGTTCTTTCAAATGGATAATAAGTTCATAATAGGTTCATAAGTTCAAATTTCTCCCCATCTGAAATTTCTGCCCACATTCTGGAATGCCAGATTACCTGGTTTCCAGAGATACATTAGGAACTGGGCCAGCCCATCCATGAGGACAGCTGAGGCAGTTGATTTAGGTGCTAGATTGGCGAGTGGCCACCTCCACTGCTCCTCTTCTTCCCACTCTTGTTCACCCCACTCCTCTCCTCCACACTTCCTCCTCTGCGCCATCCCCCTCTTCCTTTCCAATCTAGGAAGTGGGAGGTGGTGTGGCAGCAGAGGCGGTCTGGGCCAGGAGCGCGCCCCATGACAAGGTGACGAAACCGCGCCCCCGGCACGTCGCCACGCCCCTGTGCATCTCCCCGCCACACCTCCCTGCACCCATTTCGGAGCTCCATTTTGGAGTGTTCCAGGCACACAGGAGGGCGGGCAGGCCAAAAAGTGCCCAGACTCCGCGCAATGGCACCCCCCCCGCCGCCCGCCGCCCATGCGGCTTGCCATCCCTGCACCCCCCTGGATCTGCGACTGTGTGGCAGAGGTGGCTGGTGTGCTGCCAGGAAAGAGGGCCAGCATTTGACATACTGTTTCAGGTGGTGGGAGGTCTTGGACTGGCCCTGCTTAAGAATTTTCAACTGTTTTCTTTTTTTAATTCCAAATTTTACATGCATAGTTTACTTCCACTCTCAGTTCCTTTCAGCAGGGGCATGGGGGAGAAGTGACAGCTGCCCTGAAACTGCCCCTCTCAGCTCACCTTTTTTTTGCCACTGACATTCTGGCAGTGCCATTGCCCCCCAGGCAGCTAGTGACTGCCACTTGCATACCCATTAAGTCCCCTGGGAAAAACATGGACAGCACAATCCTAACCTGGAGGTAAGCTGGCACAGTTAGGCCAACAAAGTTTGGCTGGCACAAAGGACACCGTAAAGTATGTTTGAACCACTCTCGGAGGCAGAGAGGCCAGCCCACAGACGTGCGCCATCCTCCCTGACTCCGAGAGTGGTCCAAACGTGCTTTATGGTGGCCCTTGTGCCTGCCAAACATTGCTGGCCTAATTGTGCTGGCCTAACTCCAGGTTATGATTACACCCGCAGTGCTGGAGAAGGAAGTCTGGTATGGAGGTAGAACTGTCGCCTTGCCTGTGAAAGCTAAGCAGGATCAGCTTGAGTGTCGCCTTGGATGGGCGACAGGAAGCCACTAGCTTCAGATGGAGGAATGTGGAGGAGTCAGCTGGCAAGAAGTAGACCACATCCTGAGAACCAGCCTGAGGCGTGTTTTGCAGATGCCTGTGGAAGTTTAGAAAGTGCAAGAACTGTGCAGCCAGGATGATAAAATAAACACTTGTAAAAACCCCATTCAGACAAAAAATGGGCTTTATGGTCAGATTGCCTATGTAAACTGTCTTAAGTCTACAAGACTCAAGTCTATGAGTCTATTGAGAAAGGCAGCTTCAAATAAAGAAGTAGTATTAGGGGGACATATAGGAAATGTAAGTGACATCCATCAATGGCCGAGAGAAGCATGGCCCCCTTTTCCCCTCCTTCACTCCTCATGAAGATCTGCAAAGAAGTCCCCCACCTTGCCCAGAAGGCCAGAAAAAGGCCGCAAAGCAAAGCTGGGTGATCACAGGGCAAGGAGGACCCAGCATCTGAAGAGTTTTAAGAGCCAATGGGGACATTTCTGCAAATACTGTACAGCCCTTTTGAGCCCTGCCTATAGCTGCATGTTTTATACATGAATCTTAAAGGGACAGGAGCCTTGTCCTCCTTAGTGACCAAAGGGAACCCCAACGGTTGTCAATCCATCATCCGTGGGCAGACAGTGAGTAAAGGCATACAGGAAAGAGTTCACATCATACAAAATGCATCTAGTGCACGCAGCCATTTCTTCATGGATGGATTTTGGCATGCTGCTCCCCTACCTAAAGGGCAGGTGGTGGTGGTTTCTGTCCTTATCTGTCTGAAAGGGGGAGAATTCACAGAGGCTGGATTTCATCCACCTGCTGATGCATCCCGTAAGGCGGGGGCGATAGCCTACTTTTCAAAATGCAGCAGCAAGGCTGTCACTGAGGAAGAGAGAAGTGGTCTATTTATTCCTCCGTATACCCCTCCTTGCAGGGCTGGCACACCGTCATCCAGGCCTACAATTAACAGCCCTTGACAATGTCTGATTTGCAAGCGATGTCGGTTTCAGCTCCGCGCTGAAAATAGACACTTGTTTGGGAGGCGTGATTGCAGGGAGCCAAGGAAAGCTGCAACTCTCCTTCTGCACCCACCCCAAATGCTGTGTGCAGGAGACAGTGGGCACTGTGAGCTTCTCCTATGAGGAGACAGGGAATGGGGGAGCCCTTGACACACACACACACACACACACACACACACACACACACACACAGAGCTATTTGGACATAGAGGTACTGTTAGTGGTCGTTCTCTATATTGAGCAGGAGGAGGGCATGTGCCCCTATTTGTTCCTCCAAACCGAGCACCTTTTCTAGTGGCTGTTTGCTGGATCTCTCTCTCTCTCTTGACTCATAGCAGTGCTCCCATGTGCCTGGCCATGCTCTCTGAAATTCAGGACTGGCCCAACCATGAGGCCAACTGAAGTGGTCGTCTTAGGAGGCAGATTGGTAGGGAGTGCTCCTCTTTGTCCCTGTACTTCTGCTCCACCTTCTCCTTCTGCCCCCAGGATTGGAACAAGGGGACAGAGGAGGAGAGGACATGTGGAAGGGAGGAAAGTGCTGAGGAAAGTGCCGAGTGGGAGTAGCAGAGGCTGGCTCTTCTTTGGCTAAGGGGGGAAATGTTTGGCATGCTGCCTCAGAGGCCAGGAGATCTTGGGGTGCCTGGCTGAGATTCCTTCAACTGAAGATTGCACCAGTTGCAAAGCAAACACTTGTCCACTGAGCTATGCACAGGCTTTCATTACCCCATGAAGACAGTAGAAACAAAGAAGCTGCTTTCAGGGGTAGAGTTGCCCTAGCCTAGAAGGACTTCATAGGGCATCAGTTCTCAAACTGTGGGTCATGACCCAATTTTGGATGGGTTGTGCACTAGCACTTCTCAGAAGCTGCAAAGCATTTTGGGGGGCTACCTGGAAGCTGCAAGGCATTCTGGGGTGTGCCGCTGCCACTGCGGCCCACTAAGTGGGTCAGAGCGGTAAAAGACTGAGAAATACTGGGTTAGGGGATGGGGCCATAACTCAGTGGCAGAGCATGCAAAAGATCCTAGGTGGTGCAATTCTTTCCCGTATCTCCACATACCAGAACATGTTGCTTGGCACTCTAGGAAGCAGCCGCCATTAGAATAGACCAGTGGTTCCCAAACTGTGGGTCAGAACCCACCAGTGGGTCGCGAACCAATTTCAGGTGGATCGTGAAGCACCTAAAGCAGCCATATTGAAAATATGGGAAGATGGGATGCTGGAAAGGGGGAGGGCTGTGTGGTGATTTTGCTTGTGTCAGCGTTGTAAATAGCTTTTTTATTTCCGATTCCCTTTGCAAGTGGAAATGACTGAGAAATAAGCCAGTTTATTGCTGCATCCTCAGGAAAGCAGCAGACTCTGGCACCAGCATCATAATGATGGCACTTCTGGCCATGACATCACTTCCGGTGGGTCCCGGACAGACTGTCATTCTAAAAAGTGGGTCCCAGTGCTGAAAAGTTTGAGAACCACTGGAGTAGACAATACTGAGTTTGGTGGTTTCATCATTTCTAACAGAAGAAGGCAATGTCATCAGCTCAGTAATGCTTTGAGGTTCTTCAATGTTGAGCCCAGAGTGAGATGTGCCTGGAGTTTCTCAGCTCCCAACTCTGTTCATTGGTTTTCTCGCCCTCAGAAGCAACCAAAGGACCGTCTCTTTTGTTGGCGGCTGTTAATGAGACCCCCAGAAACATTTTAATGATGTCTTTCGCAACTGTCTAAAAGGAACGTTGGTTTGATCTACTATTGCCACCACCTCTGGAGTTGTTCACAAGGGCATTGCAAAATTTAAAAAGGTAGCCCAATGGAAAGGAGTCTCTCTTGTCCCCACACTGGGTAATTGTCTGTTTCACAAAGCTTTGCCAACTGAGCATGGAAGCGGGTATCTATTTCCAGAGCTAAGCGGAGGCAAACGCTGCTGGAGGATGGGGCAAGGAGGCCCCTTGCTGTGCTACTAATGAACACAAACACTTCATCCTTTTCTTGAAAAGAAATGTCAGGTTTTATTGGAGGGGCAGCCAGGTCAACGTTTCCATTTTTTGGCTCACTGGGTAGTTCTTGGAAATGTTAAAAGGGGGACTGAAAAAAAACTGCCTTGGGCCACTCTTGCTGTTCCCCAGACCCCTTCAGGGATTACTTCCTTCTTGGACCAACCGCATCAAAGGGGTAAGATAGCAGGATCCCATCACAAAATAGAAGTGAGTGCAGCAGAGGGGTGCCCACCAAAGCAGCCCACACGATCACAACAGGAGTCCGTCTAGCCCAGCAGCCTGCTTCCCACGGTAGGGAAGTCCACAAGCAGGCCTTGACGGCAATAGTCCTCTCCTGTTGCTGTCTCCCAAGAATCTGGTATACTGCCTCGGGACATGGAAAAATGGTTCCATTGCGCCACCACAGATAACAGATGGCAAGAAACTTCTCCTCCTCCAGGAAGATCTAATCCCCCTTTTCAAAGCCTTCTAAGAAGTAAAGCAGTCAAATAAGAATGGTCTTGTTTGGGAGAAGATTCAGATGAACTGAACCTTTGAAGCTGAGAGAGCCTGGAGTTAGGCCAGCACAGTTAGGTCAGGAAAGTTTGGCTGGCACAAGGCCCACCGTAAAGTGCATTTGGACCACTCTCAGTGAAGGAGAATGGTGCACGTCTGTGTGCTAGCGTCTCTGACTCCAAGAGTGGTCCAAACATACTTTACGGTGTGCCAGCCAAACTTTGCTGGCCTAACTGTGCTGGCCTAACTCCAGGTTAGGATTGCGCTCTGAGTTAGATCTTTGGTCCACCAACCCCAATATTGTCAATTGGCAACAGTTCTTCCAGGTTTCAGACCTACCAGGAGATATGAGAGCTTGACTGGGGACTTCTGTGTGCAAACTGCTGTGTGTAAACTGTGTGCAAACTGCTAAGCGATATGAGTCCTTCATATGTGTGAGGTGCTACGTCTACGACCATTGCTCCACCACCACCACCACCACCTCATCCAGGAGTGCCTGTTCTGTCTCTCAGGCAGAACTTTCCCATCTCCTCCTTCCTGATCTTTTTCAGCTAGAGATGTCAGGGACCAAATTCTCTTCTATTCCTGATGATTTCTCAGCTACTTTGGAAACACATATGGCCCGTCTAGCCCAGGAATGTTAAAGAAAATACTGAGCATTTGCAGACGTTTCTGCCAAGTGCTACCGAGGCTGGCCCATCCATGAGGCCGATTGGGGTGACTGCCTCAGGTGGTAGTGGTGGTTGGTGAGATGCCTGCCTCCTTTGCTCCACCTCCTCTCACTCCCTAATTGAAAAGGGAAGAAGGTCTGGAGCAGAAGAGAAAATATGGTGGAGAGGGGCATGGTGGATTTGAGCATCATTCTAGGCCGGCACTCTCCTCTCCTCCACCCTATTTCTGGCATTCTGACACCCATTTTCTTTTCCAGTCCAGGATATGAGAGGAACAAAGGCTGGCACATCGGTACCTACTTACCTAAAGGGGGCAGCATTATTAGCCCCATATTGCAGATGAGGAAGACTGAGGCAGAGAGGGAGTGTCTTGCTTGTGAGTTTATTGAAGGGGCAAGGCACAGACCAGGGAAGTCCTGATCTATAGCCCAGGGCCCTATCCTCACCTGGAGTTAGGCCGGCACAGTTAGGCCAGCAAAGTTTGGCTGGCACAAGGGCCACCGTGAAGCATGTTTGGATCACTCTCAGAGTCAGGGATGGCGGCGCACGTCTGTGTGTTGGCCTCTCTGACTCCGAGAGTGGTCCAAGTGCACTTTATGGTGTCCCTTGTGCCAGCCAAACTTTGCCAGCCTAACTGTGCTGGCCTAACTCCAGGTGAGGATTGCGCTCTCAGGGCGCAATCCTAACCAACTTTCCAGCACTGGGGCAAGAGCAATGCGGCTCTGAGGTAAGAGAACTTGCCTTGGGGAGGCCCAGTGGCATCTCTATAGGGAGGGCAGAGCTCTAAGTTTTGCAAGGAGCCTTACCCTGTCCTGTAAATCCCTCCTCTCCCTTGCTGCTGTAGCCAGTAAGCAACGCCAAGATGTTGCTTTTCCCTGTGAGGATTGGCTTAAACGGTGCAGGAAAGGAGTGATTTCCACTGCAAGGTGAGGCTTCTTGCGTGACTTAGAGCTCTGCCCTCCCTGTAGAGACGCCACTGGGGAGGCCTCCTTGACTGCAGCCCAACTGCAGGATGCAGCCCATGTCCCATTGGCACAGCTATGCCAGTGCTTGAAAGTTGGTTAGGATTGTGCCCTCCGTCTCTTAGCTGCTCCTCAGCTTCAGCTCTCGTCCACACTTCCATCACATTTAGCTCTATTCCCAGAGACCTTCTGCATTCAAAGTATGGGCTCTGCCACTACATTCTGCCCCACAAACTCTCCCTCTGAATCCACCCCACAACCCAGTTTTGGATCAAGGAGGCATATTTTTGCACATTTTTAATAGCCCTTCCTCCATGGACTGCTGTCCATAATTCCTTCTTTCCTCACCACAACCCTGTGAGGTAGGTAAGGCTAAGAGAGAATAACTAGCCCAAAGTCACTCACGGCTGAGTGGCCACTTGAACCTAGATCTTCCAGATCTAAGTCCAACTCCCAAACCACTACACCATCCTGGCCCTCAAGCCATACAGTACAATAGGAAGCTGCCTATTGTACAGTGTACAAAAGGCACACTGTATTTAGGCTGGTACGGTGTGCTGTGGTTGGCCGTGCCTTTCCAGGGGCTCAGAAAGGCAGACAGAGGTCCATTTCCTGAGACCCCTTAGCTGTAGAGAGCAAAGACTGAGCCTGGGACTTTCTGAATGCAAAAAGGTAGGAGCAAGGTTCTCTCTCTTTGCCAAGGCAGCCTTGGGAAGCTGGGTTACTCTTGCCCCATTGCATAGTATCTTTCCAGGCCTTGAGTATAGCTCGCCGCATGAATGATCCAAGCAAAAATATATGAATGGAAATTGCTTGCCTGCGAGTTCCTCTCCATCATCACCCCCCCCGCCCTGCTGCCTCTCTCTCTCTCTCTCTCTCTCTCTCTCTCTCTCTCTCTCTCTCTCTGCTAAATCTGGCAGCAAACCACGGCAAATACCAACTAAGCTGCCCAGACACTTGGCCGGGATGCAGCGGGAGGGAGGGGGAGCAGAGGTGGAACAGCACGGCAGGAGCAAAATTAACGGTGCTGGAGGTGTCGTCTGGAACTGCAAAGCCCGGGGAGGCGTGGGAGGTGGTGGCAGGCACGCCAGGGGGCCAGAGGAGTGTCTCCAAACCACTGACTCAGACTGCAATTATGCAGCAGAGCGAGGTGAACACAGGAGCCCTGCTGGACTGCATCAGAGGTCTGCCTAGCCCAGGGGGTTTGCAACACCGGCCAGCCAGATGTTTCCAGAAAGCCCACCAAAAAGGCCCAAAGGCACAAGCCCCTCCTCCCTCGTGGCTTGGAATTTGGGAGTCAGACAGATGTAAAGATGCCCCCAAACATAAAGGTTTCATTTTGAATGGTTTTGCTTGGAAAGCACAACTACAACTTTGCTGGATCTGACCTAAGGCCCATCGAAGCCTCGCATTTTCTCTTTCAAACATGAACCAGCCAGATGCCCCCATGGGGCGCTCACAAGCAGGGCATGAAGGCAAAAGCCCTCCTCTGTCATTTGTCTCCCTCATCCTGTACTCTGAGGTAGACTGCCTCTGAACATGGAGGTTCTCTCCATTGTTTTATAAGGGGTGTGTGTGTGTGTGTGTGTGTGTGTGTGTGTGTGTGTGTGTGTGTGTTTGGGGGGTATTCACCACTTTATGTCTGGAGAGACAAGTAATGCAGAAATTTTAAAATCCACCCATCCAACATAGCTATCATGACTATTGATAGGCCTGCCAGTGATCTTGGATATACCAGTTCAGATGGCAGTGTGGACCTCTGGTTGCAGGTAGGAGGGTCATTTTTCTGAATGCTCCCTGGGATTAAAAAAATAAATCTCTCCCTGCAAGCTGAAAGCTAGCCATGAAGGAAACGGGTTGAGCTAGGAATATTACTCCCTTGATAAGATTGTTTCTTCTAATTCAAGGAGTAAAAAAAAAATTGGGAAGCAGTCAGAGTGTCAGCAGAGGGCCAAGGCCCAGGAAGACCCACCTGGCCAGTAATGTCTAAACCCTCCAGTCCCTATTTGTAGTGGTGGCACTAGTCAGCCAACAGTCTTGCACAACTTCTGCCCTTGGTACATTCATCTGTGTATGGAAGCATCTCTGAGAGATGCCTGCAAGAGAGAGAGCCAGAGGTCAGCCAGGACAGGCACTGCCCATGGGTTCATCCTTTTCAGAGAGCCCACTTGCTAGGGTCAACCCCTGGACCTCAGCACTGGCTCCAAAACACCACCAGGAGCAGGCAGGGGGAACCCTGGGGACCTGAGTGTGGGGCTTTGCCTTGGCCCCCTATTTACCTGGCACCAGCACTGGGCCTCTGCCTCATCAAGGGTCTCTAGGATTAGTGGGCAGGGCAGGAGGGACCATCACTGCTTATCACCCATCACCCCACTGCCTTCTAAAAACCATAGCCAGGAAGAAAAAGTCAGGGGGCAGCCCTCCCTCTATTATTCAGTTACTGCTTGGAAATGCTCCAGTTTTAGAATATACCCATGGACAGGCATCAGGAAAATCCAAAGCCACCTGAATAGGGCAGTCTCCTTTAGGCAGGTCCTATGTAAACAGCCACGTCGATGACGGTAGCACCGCTGCTGCCAGCTCCCAACCCACCCCCCCCCCCCCCCCATTCAATCATAAATTGTTCCTAGCGCGAGTGGACGTTGTCATTCGCCAGAGGCCGTGAGCACACCTAGCCTCCTTTTGACAGGCACCAAAGAATCTGACTGATAGACCTGGAAGCCTGATGAACTTGAAACAGCAAATCCTCTTTGTGCAAAGAGGCCCAGTGGCTCTTTCCAAAGCATGCAGCCCCATTCGCTATGCCTTCCGCCACTCATGAATATACGTCAGGCTCAGATTGTCATATTATATTAATTTGATTCAGTTACGCACGATGTTCCATGAGGCCATCGACGGAGCACAGGAATCCAACACCACAGACGGGAAGTGCAATCGCTTTCTGCAAGCGGTGATTTGTGGGGAGTCAACAGGAAACAGGGGCCAGGCTTGGCAGGGGAAACCACGTCAGATTTTGTACACTACAGTATTTCAGTTCCAGTTTGCACTGGGTTTCCTGTAACCATCCTTGGCAAGCTGCCTGCTAGTTTCCAGTTTGCTTTTTCTTAAATTATTTGCACACTTTTAACGTTGTTTGTCTGTTTTCTCGAAAAGCCTGGGATGAAACGCAAGGTTTTGTGAATGGAGATGATTCAGCTGGAGAGTGGGAGGGAAGTCAAACCCGGCCCATGGTTTTAAATGGATAATCAAGAGGATATATTGACAAGGAAGGAAAGACAAGTGGGGCCTTCCCAACTAGCTGAGTGATCACACACACTGGAACACAATATTAAGCTGAACAATTCAGTCCAAATGGAAGGTAGATTGTACATCTTGGGCCGCTTCCAACTTATTCAACCAAATAGCCAGGGGGAAAAAAACCTCCCACCCACCCACAATGGCTCTGAATTTTGCAAACTGAATTCTAAATGGGAGCATAGGATTGAACTGGATCAGACCAAAAGACCACCTAGCCCAGGATCCTGTTTCTCACAGAAGTCACAGAGATGCCTTCAGGAAGCTCATACGTAGGCCAGCAACAAAATTCCTCTTCTTTTTGTTTCCTGCAGCTTTATCTTTGGCCCTCCAAAAATGAAGAGCCCGTTCAATACCCTGGTCAATAGTCATCGATAGACTCATTGTCTAGAACGAAGAAATAGCTTTGATGGATCAGGCCAAAATTCCACAAGTCCAGCTTTCCACTTGCAACAAAAACCAGAGATATCAGGAAGCTCAGAAGCGAGGCATAAAAATGACAGCTGTTCTTGGCTTTTAGTCCCCAGCATCTGGTATGCAGGGGTATACTGCCTCTGAACATGGAGGTTCTCTTCCACGAACAAAGCTAATATCACTAACATGATTTTTTTATTTTATTTATTCAATATTTTATAGATCAAATACATAGACCTATCTGTAATTCTATAGATAGAACTGTCTTCCATACATTTAACAAGTGCATTTTTAAAAGCCATCTAATCTCTCAGTGATAGTTACATTTTGCAGTAGTGAATCCCATTGAAGAAGAAACTTGATCTGCTAGATCAGATCAAGGATCCATCTAATACAGTGTTCCATTTTGCACCAGATGCCTCCAGGAAGCCCCAAAATTGGGGTGTGTAGGTGACAATGGCCACTCCCTGTTCATTAACCCCAGAATCTGGTACATCAAGCAGCATACCGCATCATTTAGCTATCCTATCTAAGGGGCATTGGTAGACCTTTCTTCCATGAATGTGTCTTTTAACACCCCCTTTTAAAAAGCCATTTAAATCCCCTGTGGTGCCTGGTATGCAGAGGTACACTATCTCTGAACATGGAAGTTCTAGTTCTCTATCATGGCTGATAGCCACTGATAGACCTTTCCTCCTCCTTGGTGCATTTGTCTAATTCTTTCTAAAAAGCCATTCAAACCAGTGGCAGCTGCAATGTCTCGTGGCAATTAATTCCAACATTCTGCTGACCATAACAGTATTGTTCCAGCTAGCATTAAAAAAAAGAAAGAATAGGAGGATGTGTGGGAATGCCTCGGTTTAATCACGCCATGCCTGTCATTTCTTACAACAGCTGGAGCCTTGGGGTGGGGTGGGAGGGAAATTGCCTTTAAAACTTCCTTCTCTGACGACAGCAAGAATAAATCATTTATGAAGAAGTAGACCAGGAAGGAGTAGAGAAGAACCATCAATGGCTGGTCTCCAAAAATGCATCTCATTCGTTTTATAAGCATATTTGTGTTAAGGGGCAAAGACCACACCAGCAGGGGGGAGGGGAGAAGGCAAATTAATTCAACATATCCATGAAACAATTAATAAGCTGGCAGAAATTGAAGCCAATCCTCCCCTGCTTAGCTCCTTGTAGAATTGAAATCTAAGGTTTCCAGAGTGGGATGTGTGTCTCACCCCCAAACCCAGTTGACAAGACACCACACCCTCAACCTGCTGTACCAAAATAGTATCTTTTCAAGGGGAAAAAATGGACGGGGAAGCCATACCCAAGAGAAAATCCATCACCTTGCCTCTGTTACACTGACAGATGGACAAGATCTCATTTTCAATTAGGATGAAATGCAAATACTTTTTCCCCAGGCTTTCTTTATTGATAGGTCTTCCTGTACATAATGGCAGAATTTTTCTGCTTCTCTTCCACACCTTTACTTTCACTGATACTGGTGGTCCAAGACCTTCATTTGCAATCAATCTATTTCCAGTGTCAGGGGAATCATTCGATTTCCACCACCACCCCGTCAAGCAACTGGATGCTTGAACATCACACGCGCATCTGCATAAACTGCTTTTTATAGATACTGTATAAAATAGACATTCCTTACCTCCAACACAAAGTAGAGACATGATACTTTCTCAGGGGCCTCGTCTTCCAGGGGGTTGAGGTTTTTTCTTTTTTCTTTTTTTGGCTTGGCTTTCAGCTCGGAGGCTGCTTGGGAAAGGGTGTGTGTCGAGAGCCAGAGAATTGCATCCTTCTGAACAGCTCCTCCTTCTCGTGTTTAGCAGCCAGCCATCTTGTTTCAGCACCAAGGGCTGTGGACAGCTCCTGACGTCAGGATGATGAAAAAGGGAGCATGAAGGAGGAGAGAGAGAGAGAGAGAGAGAGAGAGAGAGAGAGAGAGAAGCAAGGAGGGCGGGGTTTGACTACAGACCACCTGATCTGCTGAGACTCTGTATCTTAAAGACACCTTAGCTGGTAGATGTCTCTTTTGGAGCTAAGCAGGGATGCACCAATTTCCAACATTCTCATCCAAATTTCCTTTTGGATTTTAGAGTTCTGAATATCTGCTCCTGTGTCCCAAGTGAAATGGATCTATTAGGAATTCTCCACTGTTTTTTTTTTTATTTCTGAGTTTGAAGAAGAGAGCTGTGCAGTGTTTTGAGGCATATGTGCACCTGTGTGCATTGCTAAACATGATGCGTGTGCTTTTGATGTGAGTGTAAGTACTGCTGTAACAAGATCCTTTTTGTGCAGTGTTTCACAGATGTGCGGGAGCACGTGTGTGCAGCAGTGAAACACTGCACACACAAAAATTTGCTGCCATCACACCTAAAGACACATCAAGCTTGGGACACAAGACACTGGGAGGCAATTAACAAGGGTGGGTCATTGCCTTCATGCTCTGCATCTGTGCTCCCAGAAGTATCCACCTGGTTCTTTTTGGAAACAGGATGCTGGACTAGATGAATATCTGGTATCATCCAGTGAGGAAATGCTGTGTAGAGTGAATACACCCTCTAGTGGATAACTGTGTAAATTGCAACTTGACTGTTTGATCTGGGACAGTCAAACAGGAGCTGGTTACCCATCACCTGAGGTGCCTGATACTGACAGATGGGTCATGTGTGCTACACTGCATTTGTGGAGTGACTAAGGGAAGATCACAACACAGCTGCTGTCTTCAACAAGGTGCGCAGGAAGTTGGAGGCTGGCCATCCAACAGGAACGCTTCCCTGAGCATCATGTTGCTGATACGACTATGTTTTGTTTAAGCAGTTGTAAATGGACGTGGCTGCCTTATGCTCAGCTGAACCTGTGGTTCATGTAGCCCAATATTTTCTCCATTGACTAGGGCAAGGCTCCAGGGACTCAGGTGGAGGGAGATCCTTTTTCATTCCAGATTGAACCTGGGAGCTTTTGCATGTGGGTGAATGTGCCTTTTTCGAGTCAGGCTACCTAAGTCACCATTGTCAACACTGACCAGCATTAGCAATCAGAGTTTCAGGGAGGGGTCTCTCCCAGCCCAACCTGGAGATGCTACCAGGAACTGTCCATCTGCATAGAAAACAAGTGCTCTACCATTGTGCAATGGTCTCCCCCCCCCCAATCTTCTGTCCCTTCCCTCTGGCGAGAAAAGTCTGAAATCTCTACCAGGACGTCAACTGTGAGGGGACAAAGCAGATTACTCCCTGCCAGTGGCATAGCTAAGGGGGTGCAGAGGGTAGCAATTACACTGGGCAGCAGGTTTTAGGGAGGCAACAAGCTGAGCTTGACACTAGTTGCCAAAATTGTGAAAACCCTGGTATGGAGGAATAATACTATCATGTTATATATAATTGCTGGATGCAATGAAGCAAACTGCTTTGGAATATCTGCATTATATCAGATATTAACAATTTACCAGGAAATGTGTTAATTGTGAGCGCAATCCTAATCTGGAGTAAGGCTGGCACAGTTAGGCCTGCAAAGTGCATTTGGACCACTCTCAGAGTCAGAGAGGATGGCGCATGTCTGTGTGCTGGTCTCTTTGACTCCAACAGTGGTCCAACCATACTTTATGATGTCCCTTGTACCAGCCAAACTTTGCTAGTTTAACTGTGCAGGCCTAACTCCAGGTTAGGATTGCTTCCCGTGAAAACCTTGGTACGTACAAATAATACCATCATGTTATAAATCATTGCTGAATGCAATGAAACTCACCACGTTGGAATACATGTATTCTATCAAAATTTATGGCCAATTAACCAGAAAACTTTTTATTAATTTACTTAATTTAATTTGATTTCATCGTGGGGGGGGGGGAGGCTACAAAATCTTCTTTGTCCCACACATCCTCTTCAGCTCTATCTTTCTTTTCCTGGTCCAGTCCAAGGTGTGGAAAGGGCAGAGGCTGGCACATCACCAGGTAAGGGAGGGCAGAGTTTCATATCCAGGGTGTCTTGGACCAGCCCTGTTGCAAAGCCTGTGCTCTGCTGTCAAGCGATGACCCCTCGAGCTGAAGAGGGGCCAGAGGAGGCAAACTCCCCAGGGGCGTCTGGGCCAAGACAAAACAGGTGTGCCCTGGTATCCATTGATTCAGTATCCATGGTTTCAGATATCCACGGATGCCATGGATACTGAGATGCCTATTAAAACGCTTTACTTTGATGCAGCAAAACCACTGATGTGCTCCTATTTTTAAAAAGGCATCCCCAATATCCACGGATTCGGGGGTGGTGGTTCGGAATTGAACCCCAGCAGATACCGGGGCATGCCTGTGTATGGTACATCTGGTTTGTAGGAAAATTTAGGAAGGAGGGGGCCCCAGGACCAATGCCAGCTCTCAGCGGCCCTGATGACCCCTCCCCTTAAAATGACCCTCTTTCATGTGAGCCAGTTGTTGTTCAGTCACTAAGTTGTGTCCGACTCTTTGTGACCCCCTGGACCACAGCCCGCCAGGCCTCCCTGTCCTCCACTAGCTTCCGAAGTTCGCCCAATTTCATGTTCATTGCTTCGGTGACACTCCCTAACCATCTCATCCTCTGCCGCCCCCTTCTCCTTTTGCTTTCAATCTTTCCCAGCATGAGGGTCTTTTCTAAAGAGTCCTCTCTTCTCATTAGGTGGCCAAAGTATTTGAGCTTCAGCTTCAGGATTTGTCCTTCCAAGGAGCAATCAGGCTTGACTTCCTGTAGGATTGACCAATTGGATCTCCTTGCAGTCCAGGGGACTCTCAAGAGTCTTCTCCAACACTATAATTCAAAAGCATCTATTCTTCGGTGCTCCGCCTTTCTTATGGTCCAGCTCTCACTGCCATACATTGCTACTGGGAAAACCATAGCTTTGACTAGGCAAACCTTTGTTGGCAGGGTGATGTCTCGGCTTTTTATTAAGTTGTCTAGGTTCGCCATAGCTTTCCTCCCAAGAAGTAAATGTCTTTTTATTTCATGGCTGCAGTTACCATCTGCGGTGATCCTGGAGCCCAGGAAGCATCTATTCTTCGGCACTCTGCCTTTCTTATGGTCCAGCTCTCACAGCCATACATTGCTACTGGGAAAACCATTGCTTTGACTATGCAAACCTTGGTTGGCAGGGTGATGTCTCAGCTTTTTATTAAGCTGTACTGGAGTGGGTTTCCATTTCCGTCTCCAGCAGATCACATTTAGTCAGAACTCTCTACTATGACCTGTCCCTCTTGGGTAACCCTACGTGGCATAGCTCACAGCTTCATTGAGCTACTCAAGCCCCTTCGCCATGACAAGGCAGTGATCCATGAAAGGGTGTGAGCCAGTAAGAAAACACAAAACTGCCTTTCACCCAGGCACAAGACTCGGCTGCGGTTCTGCACGCCTGTGCCTGGTCAAGCAATGGTTTTCTCTGCTGAGGAGCAGTCGAGACTGCTGCTCGCCTGGTACTCTGTGAAATAAGAGAGGCTTGCGCTTCAGAGATGCAGAGAGCAGCAGAGCATTTCGTGCCCGCAGTCAGTGCGCACCCACTGGAGAGCTGCTGCCAGTTTGCCGGGAGTTGCAAGGACTGAGGCAACTGTGCGGTCATGTACAATTACAAAGGACGGGAAAATAACAGTGTGGCTGCTGAGGCGCATTACCTCCCACCTGGAACAGCCAGAGCAATGCAAAGTGGCAGATGGGGAGGGTGGAAGCAGCCAGGAACAGAGAGACTCTGCTGTGGCATGGCAGGCGTGACCCCCCTCCTTTATGTAAATCATTAAATCTTCAGGGCGCAATCCTAACCTGGAGTTAGGCTGGCACAGTTAGGCCAGCCAAGTTTGGCTGGCACAAGGGACCCTGTAAAGTATGTTTGGACCACTGTCAGAGTCAGAGAGGCCAGCACATCCCTCCTGACTCAAAGAGCGGTCCAAACATACTTTACAGTGTCCCTTGTGCTGGCCAAACTTTGCTGGCCTAACTGTGCCGGCCTAACTCCAGGTTAGGATTGCGCCCGCAGTCACTGAATTGTGGTACACAACAAGAGAGCTGCTCTACCCAAGAACATAAGCACAGCTGGATCCGATTAATGCTCCACCTATTGCGGCATCGTGTATCCCACAAATCGCCAACCAGTTGCTTTTGAAAACGGCACAGGCATGGCAAGAAAGCGGCAGCCTTCCTCCACGTGTCTCCAGCATCTGGTCCTCTGAGATAGACAACTTTCAGACATGGTGGCTCTATTTAGCTACCATGCCAAAAAGCCACCAATATGCCACTCCTCTGTAAATTTAGCTAACCTTTTTCAAAAGCTACGTAAGTGAGTGATTATTGGCACATCTTTTGGTGGTGAGCTCCATAAGACAGATCCACACTGGATGAAGAAGTTTTTCCTTATCTCTGTCCTGTGGGCCAATATTTTGGCAGCTAAGGGCCATGGATAAGTCTATTCTCCATTGATATGTCATGTTGCAAACAGCATCCTGTTGGTGATTTTTTTTTTTAAATTTGGTTTAACATGTTGTTGATGTTGATTATCAGATTTCTCTGAGATGAGATGCAGGTGGAATATATTTGAATTTTTGAAAGGTTAAAAAAAATGATGGCTACTACCTTTAAATCTATTCCCTTTATTCAGAGAGGGAATGTCTATCAACTGTTACTAGCTAAGTGGAGCTTCCATGTTCAGTGGCAGTCTATCTCCAAAGACCACACACTGGGAAAAAGCGAATAATCAAAGGCTATTGCTTTTGTGCCCAGCTTAGGGGCTTCCTGAAAATATCCGGTTGTCTGCCATGGAAAAAACTGGGCCAGCAATATCATTCTTCGATGTGTTTGTAGGAATTGAACCTTGTCAGCCCCTGTTGGCCATGATGGCTACACAGAACCTCCAGATGGCCACTAGCTGAGATAGCTTTCAAACTAGTTTGGACAAATTCATGCCAGAGGAAGGGGTCTATCATAGGCTTTTATTTTGGATAATTTAGGGCGCAATCCTAACAGGCTAGTAGGCTGGTGTACAGGAATTTTGCACCATTCTTGGAGTGGCATTTGTGCAACTCTCGGAGAGGATGGTGCATATATATGCTCCAGCAGG
Organism: Lerista edwardsae; assembly: GCA_029204185.1. Taxonomy (NCBI): domain Eukaryota; kingdom Metazoa; phylum Chordata; class Lepidosauria; order Squamata; family Scincidae; genus Lerista; species Lerista edwardsae. Next base: position 2,592,560 of record JAJKFI010000116.1, read on the forward strand.
AGATGCAAAGAGGTGCAATTGCACCAGGCTACAAGCTTTAGGAGGCAGCTAGCTTGACACTAGTGGCCAAAACTGTGAAAACCTTGGCGTGTATGAATAATATCATGTTATACGAGGTATGTCTATTAAATAACGAGACTGATTAAATAACTCACCTTTATTTATTGGTATTACAAATTTAATGTTTGTCCCCTTCAATATACTCCCCATTTGCACTAATACATCGCTGTATTCTTGTTTTCCACTGGTCGAAGGCAGGGAGCAAATCAATTTCTGTCAGTTGTTTCAACAAATCTGCCGTTTTCTTCTTTACAGCATCAACTGACTCAACATGTGTCCCTTTAAGCACCGATTTAACTTTTGGGAAAAGATAAAAGTTGCAAGGTGCTAAATCGGGTGAATATGGAGGATGTTCAAGTGTAGTAATGTGACTGTCGGTCGAAAACTGCTTCACAGAAAGTGCTGTGTGAGCAGGCGCGTTGTCCTGGTGAAGAATGAAACCATTTTTCCACAGTTGCGGCCATTTCTTTCTGACTCTTTCTCTCAGCTTTTTCAAAACTTCCTTATAATAATGCTGGTTAACTGTTGTGCCTTCTGGAACCCATTCTTCCAAAATTACACCCTTGATATTGAAAAAAAACAATGAGCATTGCTTTGAATTTTGACTTGCTTTGACGAGCTCTTTTCATTTTTGGTGATGACGGTGTTTTCCAGTGCATTGACTGTCTTTGGGTTTCAGGATCGTACTGGAATATCCAGGTCTCATCACAAGTGATTACTTTATGAAACAGGTTTGGATCTGCATCAAGTTGCCGCAGAATGTCAACACAACATTCTCTGTGGCGTTCTTTTTGCTCTGGTGTGAACCGTGGGACCATCTTTGCACAACTTTTAAACCTAGCATTTTTCCGGCACTCTACAGAAAACACAACCAAACTAAATGGCGACTCACAATCAACTGAATGTCATAGAGTGTTGCTGCTTGTCATGCAGGTTCAGACATGTTCAAGGTTACTACGTATGCAGTCATAACCGGTTCTGACTGCTTTGTTTACTAGGTGGAATCACAGTCTTGTTATTTTATAGACATACCTCGTATATCACTAGAAAGGCAATTTAATGCAAATTGCAATGAAACAAACCAGAGTGTAGCATCTTTATCAAAAGTTATGGCCAAAAAACCAGAGAAAACAAAAATAGAACTGTGACATCACTTCCTGTTGTGACATTACTTCCAGGGCAACATTTTCATTAGCTACGCCTCTGTGCTCCGGTCTCCCTGTGCTGGTCCCAGCGGCAGGTGACACTGGCCTACAAAGGCCGGCATAGGGACTCAGGGAGGGCAGAGGAAGAGTGGAGAGAAGGTGGAATGGGGAGGGCAGGACCATGGACAGACTGGCCCATGGAGGGGGTGGAGCCAGGATCCAGTACTTAGGCCAGATCCTAACCCCCGGCCCCAGCCTGGTAAGCCCTACTCTGGCCGCTTGGATTTGTACCAGCAATTTCACTGGTGCAGATCCGAGTAGCCCCATAGGGGTAGCTGGGGCTTTACAAACATCCCCTTACTTCGAGTTGCACCAAAGCCGCCTCCTAACCAGGGCTGAATACGGCGCAGGTCAGCCAGCCTGCCTATTCCAGCCCTGGTTAGCATTGGACCATTAATGGAAGCTTCACCTTCAGAAGCAGTCTATCTGTGAAGACCAAGCCCCAGGGACAGACATAGAGGGGGTCTCCTTGACAACTTCTTTCTGACTTTCCCAGAGGTAGCTGGAGACATGACACTGGATTATGTAGACCTTCGGTCTAATCTAACAAGGCAATTATGTTCTGAAAAGAACCATTAACAGACCACCATCTCCCAGGAAAAGCCAACCAACCCAGCAGCTCACCCAGCAGCTGGAGTGCTTGTGCCCCCCCCTTGCCTTCTCCTCAAACCACATTTCTCTAGCCACCAGAAAGTGGCTCCCTACCCTCTATTCATTGAAATATAAACAGGGGAGGGAGAGAGCGAGAGGAAGAGGCTTTGCAACAGCTCGAAGAAACCAGCCATTTAGTGTACGTTCCCTTGGTTATTACACCCCCTCGGAGACACAACCTCCATGTCACACACTGCCAGCCTGGTTTCTTTGGCTACACGGCCACCCACAAACCAATACGGGATGCCAGAGCATCAGACATTGTCTCCATCCATGCCTGTGCAATGGATGTCTTGCTCTTATTTCTGATCTGACACATTTTGCAGCAACTTCTCAAAGCAGTTCCAGAAGCACAAAGTAAAAGCAGCTGTAAATCTTGGGGATAACCAGGCTGACTTTGCAGCAATCTTATTCCATTTTTGCATCCTTCAATTTTCGCTTTTGTTTGACTTCAAGTCCAGAGGGAGAGACCGAGAGGAAACTGGTAGAGAGTTTTTTTTTTTTTTTTGCCTTTTGACCCAAGGATGCCAAATGAAGCCAACTGGCAGCTAACAGTGACCGCAAGACGCTGGAGCATTGGGTAGGATTGACCTACCAACGTGGCTTTTGCCCTGGTTTCAACCAGTGGCATGGAGTTCCCAAGACCCACCAGGGCCACAGGACAGACCGGAGAGAGCACTGTGAAATGGCAACTCTGTTACGACATGGCAGCCAAGACCTGGTGGATGGTGAGTAGTTGCTGGTTATTCGGAATGGATTGTTAAAAGGCCAAGCAGTCTCTAAGTTTGCCATGAGAATCATTCTCTGCATAGAACGTAGAGTAGATTCTTTACTGCACACACTGCAATGTGTTCCTCTCCTCCTAAATTATCCTAACTAAAATATCCTAGCTTGGATAATTTTGACCATTAATTCTGGAATGTGGGTATGCACAATGTGCTGCACCTTTCCATTCCTTCAGTTCACTACATTTTTCTTCTTCTTTACATTACTATGGATAAAACACTGCAAAAATCCAATTGTGATGTGATCGGAGCTATGATTCCACCAAGGTTCATGTTCTTCAGTATTTTACCAACACTCAGACATACCCCTAAACATTGGTAAAAATGCCACACAAGAAGATTTTGGACGCAATCAGACATACAATGACAAGTTGGCTTTTTTGCAGTGTTTTATCCATGCACATGCACATGTGCACATTATTAATGTAAAGGAGGGGACAAGACATGAACTGAAGGCTGTGCATGCACAACATTGTACAAGAATCTAAAATAACTGAGAACAATTGCAGACTCCTAATCCACTTTGAAGAGACGGTCAGGTCATTTGAATACTGCAAAATGCAGTAAGAATTTGTGAGGAAGAGAATTTCAGACACATCTTCGAACTTTGTAAACTAGCTCCAAAATACTGATGGATACATTTTGCTGGAATTTCTATGACAGTTTTCAAGAGTTCAGCCATTTGCAAATTCCAGTTTGGAAGTCTTGATTTTGAGAAATATTTAGAACTGTGATTTTCAGTGTTCTTCATATCATGCCACACTGCAGTTGCTAAAATCGTCAAGGCACACCATCAATGTTTTGACCATTGAAAAGGCACACCACACTGCTAGTGTGGGGCTTTCATCCCCCGATAGCTCTACTAAGAAATGGCCTCCCCCAAATTCCTGTGGCACACCTGCAGACCACTCATGGCACACCAGTGTGCCATGGCACACTGGTTGAAAACGGCCGATTTAGAGATTCTTACAATGTGCCATTGACATTTAAGACCACAATATTATGAATCTGTGAGGGGCAGCACAATCCTATACCCCCGTTGCGCTGGCGCTACACTCTTGCGCTGGCTAAATGCTGTCGCAAACATGCCATAAAGCGCATCTGCGCTATGGTGATGGACTGGTGCAAGTGGCAGTGCCAGCGCTTGGGCACTGCTGCGACCGTCGGCAGCGCCGGCCTTGTGCCAGTCCAGCGTTGGCATCGCTCGGTCGGCGCAGGGCCTCCACGAGGGCATTCCAGAGGCATTCTGGGGGTGTATCTGGGCAGCGCAGTGGGTGGAGACGGGGGTTGTGACGCAAGAGAGTTGTAGTGCCGTATCCTAACGCCTGTTCCCGGCCAGGGCAGCCCCAATTCAGGCCGCTTCTGTGCACATTCCTCTGTGCCTGCAAAACAGCAGGCGCAGTTCCGAGCAGGCGCATAGGGGTGACTGGGGCTTACGCGGCTGCAAGGGGAAAACCTCCCCTTGTCCTGCACATTGCTGCTGCAGCCTCCTAATGGGCTTTAGGATACAGCCCTGCTATGTCGGCCTTACTAGGCCGGCATAGTATAGGATTGCGCTCTCAGATTCCATATTCCCTCCGCATTATGGGTCAAATCCAGAGGAAGTTGAGTTGCGCTTATATTCCATTGAAAATTGATAGCTTTATTTATTGTGCCATGGCATCTTACGGGAAGTCTCCAGTAATCTCTTCTATGGTTGACTGGTATATACCTCTGGGCACCCTTTCCGAAAAAGCTTTCATTATAAAAGAGATGTGGCTGGCTCACCAACAGACAGATTTATTAAGAAATGGGACTTTATTTATAAATCATTGGAGCATTAAAATTTCATGAACAACACAGTGTTCCTTTAAATCCTTTTCTCTCCTCCTCTGTTTTCATGATGCTTGTTTATCCACTCTCTGTACTATAAATAAGGCAAGGTTTACCTATGTCAGGGACATGTGCTTCACATTTCCATGTGAAAAGATACCTCGCATTGTGTAACACAAAAATTGTTTATGTCTTTGTAATGTTCCCTTATACAATTCAGAGATGCAGATTTCAACATTCTTAGGGGGTTTTGTATCATCAAAACTTGTTTTCTGTGTTCTCAAATAACCTGTTGCCTATGCATTGTAATACACATCACATCACACTATTGCATAGCTAAACTGTTGTGGCTAAACTGCTGATGCTATGCCAAAAGTAGCGGAGTTTTTAAAAACCCTCTCACCAAAATTAATAAACACCCAGATATTCAGATAAATGTGAAGCTGTTCAATTTTTGTTCAACAGTGTAAATGTAGAACTCACATATTTATCATGTTTTAAAATTTAAATATATGTTGGCATATAATGCTTAGTCCTCATTCGTGCTTGCATACAATTTACATTTGTAAAAAAAATATGCATCATTACCCTGTTTTATAGCATCTCTCCTCCTGGGTACTGGTCTGGGTGCTGGTTTTGTTGCTCCTGTGGGGTTCTTACCATTGTACTTTGCAAGCTGATATTTCCCTCCTGTGAAGGAGTGGGTGGGCCAGGGGTGCAAAATCCTCAGAGCCTGGGCTTACAAGGGTCCTGGGCCATGACAAAACAAACTATATCTCGTATAGGTTTAGTCATGGCTGACTGTAGGGGGCAGTGCTCATCTCCTTTTCTAAGCTGAAGAACTGGTGTTTGTCCTAAGACAAGCTTCCATGGTCATGTGGCCGGCATGACTACACGCCAAGGTGCACGGAACGCCGTTACCTTCCCACCGAAGTGGTCCCTATTCATCTACTTGCATTTTTACATGCTTTCGAACTGCTAGGTTGGCAGGAGCTGGGACAAGCGATGGGAGCTCACTCCGTTGCGTGGTCTCGAATTGCCAACCTTCCGGTCAATAGCTCAGCGGTTTAACCCGCAGTGCCACCACATCACCACGTTTTATATCTGGTATAAAACACATGTATTACAAAAGAAATTTGGGTTGTGTTTCCACTATAGCTATACAATCCACTTTCAGTGTACAGGTTGAGCCTACGTATCAGTGGATTTTCTATCTGTAGATCTGGTTCAATGCGGGTCCCCCAGGCCTGCGTTGAGCCAGACTTGGCCCAACCTGAACCCTCTCTTTGGGGCCTCCCTGGCCCACAGAATGCCTCTGGGTTAGGATTACGTCCTCATTTTGGACCTGACCAATTTTCCAGCACTGACACCGCTGGGCCAATGGGGCCTGTGCCGCATCCTGCAGTGGAGCAGTTGTCATGGAGGCCTCCTCGAGGTAAGGGAGTGTTTGTTCCCTTTCATCAGAGCTGCATTGCCCTAACCCCGGTGCTGGAAAGTTGGGTACGACTGCGCCCTTAGCTTCAATCTTGCTCGTGACAGTTTTAAAAATTGGTTTGACAACTGTAGTAATCTAGTTTGTAGAAAAATTTACCCGGGGGGGGGGAAGTCCAATGCCGGTTCTCAGCGGCCCTGGGGAGAAACAAAGAGGAATCCAAAGTCACATCTGTTTTAGCCCATGGTGTAAAATAATACCAGGACATGAGAACTAATGAATCATATGCACTTTCAATACAGGGCTTTCAATACCGGGACAATGAAATTCCCTGTATTTCATCTCTTTAAGAGTCACTGTTCTGCCCTCGTTCCTTCCAATAAGCCTACATGTATTTTTTTTGAGAGTACATTTATTTATTAGATTTTTATCCTGTTTTTTGACCAACGGATCCTCAAAGTACTTGCGTTATTTTAAAATACAATTGTAACAGCTTCTTCCACTCTCTTTCTGCATTTCCATCATCCTAGCCCTCATGATGAGGATCAGTTCTGCCGTAACTATTTAGCAGGTGCAGGTCCAAACAGCCCCTGCCTTGGGCTTACCCTGGGGTAATGGGACAAACAACTCCTTGCCCCACGGTGAGCTCCAGCTGCCTCCTGTCCTGGGTAGGATGCAGTGCAGGCCAGCCAGCCAGCCAGCCTGCTCCTGCCCAAGTGAGGATGGCTCTGACCAGTGGTGTCATTCAAATGATTTAGGAACAGGAACTCACTTTTGATTGGCACTTGTCGGGAACCCGGAACCAGCCACAGAGCCCGTTAGGATCCGGAACGCCCGTTCTGGTCCGTTCCCCCTGAATGACATCACTGGCTCTCACACCTAAATGGTCCCTTGGAAGTTGACTTCCAAGAAAATAAAACACTGCTGGCTCTTAGATCTTTGGGAAACACTAAATTTGGTTGTTCTCTGTTGAGGCTTCCCTAATTTTTTTCAGGGGTACTGGAAAAAAGAAAGAAACACACACATACAAAACAACAAAATGCAACTCTGCCACAGAAGCAAACAATTTGCAAAAAGAGTGAGGCTGTGTGTTCTAATTGCCCGTCTATCAGAGTGGAGTCTGTTTAGATCTCCGAGGGCAGGAGACATCTCGATGGGTGGGCCGTGTTCCCGGCTGCCTGACGCGGTTACGCCGAGGAGAAGCAAAACCAGCAAAGTCTCGCCTTGATCGGCAGCCCGAGTGCTCATGGCCAAAGGATTTTAAGTGCGCTGGACATTGGTGAAGACCATAAGAGCACATGGTGCTCCTTGCTGGAGCAGATGTCAGTTGCAAGGCTGCCACCAGGGCATCCTCTTTTAAAAAATTGATCGGACAGACTGAAGAACATTGGGCTCCTTATGAATAAAATAGGAGGATGAATGGACGAAAGAGCCAGCATCGTGTTTCGAAAAGTGGCCAGATGTTTCTGGGAAACCCATAAGCAGGAGTTGAAGGCAACAGCCCCCCTTCTGTGGCTTGTCCCCAGTATCTGGTGTTCAGAGGTACTGAGCAACTAAACATTCCATTTCGCTATCCTGGCTAGAGTTGGTTGGGAGCAGTGGTGTCCCTACAGGGGGGTGGAGCTCTAAGTTTTGCAAGGAGCCTTACCTTGCTGTGGAAATCGCTCCTTTCCTGCGCCATTTTAGCCAATCCTCATGGGGAAAAGCAACCTCTTAGCATTGTTTACTGGCTACAGCAGCAAGGAAGAGGAGGGATTTACATGACAGGGTAAGGCTCCTTGCAAACATAGAGCTCCGCCCCCCTGTAGGGACACCACTGATTGGGAGCCCTCTCCTCTCCCATTGTTGGTATTCTGTGATAGATTGCCCATGTGCATGGAGGCTCCATTCTCTGACCTGATTATTAGCTGTGAGTTGACTCGTCCTTCATTAGAACTTACATTCTTGTAATACACTATAAGCAGTCTTGCTGGAGCGTACAGAAGGTCCATTCCATCCAGCCTCCTGGCTGGCCAGGGGTGTCCAAAAGTCCACAAACAAGGCAGGAAGGAAACAACCCTCACTTTTTTGTCCCCAGCCTCAGTATTACAAACAGGTATACAGGTAAACTGGCTCTGAACACGGAGGTCCAATTAGTCGCAATTAAGAACATCTGCTAGCTCAGTTCCCAAACTGTGGGTCTGGACACGACCTAATTTTTTGGTCGGTCATGAAACTGGCAAGCTGATAGCCAACAAGGAAAAGGTATTGAGCCCCATGGAAAGAAAACCGGGCCACACATGCATGTTTACTCAACAGTAGACAAATGTGCCTTGGCTCTTATCAAAGAGGCAAAGGGGAAATGCCAGGCCAACCTAATGAACACGGTCCCAACCTAATGAACACGGAGCTCTCTCAACATGAGAGAGAGAGAGAGAGAGAGAGAGAGAGAGAGAGAGAGAGAGACGGACACCAGTTATGCAGTGACACTACCGCCCAAGAAAACCTGCATCTGTGATCTCTTTACACGTTCCAGAAGTGAACTGGAAGCTGAAGACTGCCAAAGGCTGCATAATGTTTCAGTGGCTACAACAGTGGCATAGCCACAGAAATTTCAACCGTGGCAGAGAATGGAGATCCAAGTGAATATCTGACAATGGATTCCTACTGGGGGGGGGGACTCTAAGTGTTGCAGGAGCCTGAGGTCCTGTGTAACGTGGCCCCTCCCCCTCACCTCCTGGGCCATTTGCGGCTTGGAGAGCAAAGACTCTGAGCTGGCTTTCCGAGCAGCAAATTGCTGTGGAAGCGAGGGGGTGGGGCCATGTTATACAGGCTCCTGCAAAACATAGCATTGGGCGCGCCCCCATAGGAACGCCACTTATGTCTGAAACCATGGGAAATGAAACAGGGGCCATTTGCTCATCCCTAGGATATCCAGGAAATACTCGCAAATTCTGTAGTGTGAGACTTCTTGTGTGCTATTCAGGCACCTATAGGGTTAAGATGGCAGGTACACAGGCGGCAGGCTATCTGAAGCCCACTGAAATGTCCCTACCCCAGACCCTCCCTTGACAGGAGTGCAGGCAGGCAGACAAGCATCAAGCTGTGGGAGCCCTTGGAAAATTAAATAAGGGCTTAGGCATTCACGACCTCAATTGCTCCACGCATCCCCAGGGCACAACTGAAATGCTAACAGCTGGCTTCTGGAAAGGGAGGGGGTTCTGGGCAAGTGTCTTGCAGTGGGAAGGCGGTACAAGAAGCAGGAAAGGCAGCAGAGAGAACCTGGGAATGGTCCTGTTGGATCAGGCTCAAAACTGCATTGAGCCCAGCATTCTGTTTCCAATGATGGTCAGCCAGATTTACTTCTGGGAAGCCTCCAAAGTAGGGCATAAAAGTGGTGGCTTTTCTCCATTTGTCTCTAGCACTTGCCACTCAGAGATAGACTGCTCTGGAGAGGGAGGTTCTACCTATCAGTCACAGCTTGGCCAGCATCCTTACATACGTGATAGACTTCCTCCATTTACTTGGATTGGCACACAGTGCAGTACCTCTAAACAAGGAGAATCCATTTATACCTTTCATGGCCAGCAACCATTGATATATTGGATCAGGCAGGATGTCACAAGGGCTTTCCGCAGCGCTGCTTCTGCGAGGAGTCACTGCTGAAAGGGCAGCCCACATGAAATTGGGCTTTCCCAGAGCCGCTGTTTCAGCAGAGCCACTTCTGCAGAGGCACTGGGAGGGAGAGAAAAAAGGAGGCCTCAGAACATAAGGAACGGTACAGGGGAAGGGGCAGACCAAGACAGCTAAGTTCAGAGAGGGAGAAGCTGCTGAGGTGCTGGGAGAGCCCAACTATCATGTGAGCTGCCCTTTTAGCAGTGCCATTTCAGCCAAGGCACCACTTTGCAGAGCACCTCTCAGCTTTGCTGCTCTTATCAAGATTTGCATCTTTTCTGTCATTTGCAGCTCAGATCCTATATGAGAAAAAGTGCTTATTTCTGGCCATCACCTGTTGAATGTTCCTCCTTAATGACATCACTTCCGGCCCACAGCAGGTGCCAGAACTGCTATTTGGCCCACTATATGAAATGAGAGCACAATCCTGACCTGGCCAGCTGACCTGCAGTGCGTCCTAACCAAGTTAGGAGGCGGCGGCAGCTTAGCGCAGGGCAGGGGACGAATATCCCATTGCCCCACAGTAAGCCCAATAGGGCTGCTCAGATGTGTGCCCGCAAAATAGCAGGCGCAAGTCCATGCAGCCAGGAGCAGCCCGAATCGGGGCTGCCTACCAGGGACAGGGGTTTGGATGCCGCCTAACAGCTGTGTCCCATTTCTGCCCCCAATCCACCCAAGGGGCCGCCCTCCCTCCACCCTGTTACGCCTGCCACCCGCCTCTGGCATGTCCTCGACACGGGCTTGCACCGGCAGAACTGGCGCACAGCCAGCAAAGATGGCAGGGTCTGCGGCGCATGTCTGCTGGCGCTGCTGCCTGCGCCAGCCTACCAACCGAATCTGCTGTTCAGACGCACCTTGCAGCACATTTGCTACAGCACTGGTCCAGTGCAAGAGAGCTGAGCTGGGTTAGGACTGTGCTCCGAGTTTGACACCCCTGGATTAGATCATCAGGCCAGGAATCTATCCACTCTTGGAAGTTCATAAAAAAAAACATTCACCCACCACTCTGTGCCCTGCAGCATCCGGTAGGGCACTTCAATAGCACAACTATACAGGGAACAGCGGGGTAAGTATTGCAGGCCGCGCCATGCACTGTGTACGTGGCCCCTCCCACTCACCAGTGGAGCCAGTCTGGGCAGCGACAGCAACTCCAGTGGTGAGTGGGAGAGGCTGCTTACACAGCACATTGTGCCGCCTGCAGTACTTACCATGCTGCCCCCCATAGGTACACATAGGTAATTTCATGCTCCTGAAAACTAAAAACAGGGTCCCTCATTTCTACTACCTGAGAAAAAAAGTGGAGAAATTTGCAAAAGGGCATTCAGATCCACCCCAAACTAATTTCGTTTAGAGGGCAATCCTAACCTGGATTTAGGCCAGCACAGTTAGGCCAGCAAAGTATGGCTGGCACAAGGGACACCATAAAGAGTGTTTGGACCATTCTTGGAGTCAGAGAGGCCAGCACACAGATGTGCACCATCCTCCCTGACTCCGAGAGTGGTCCAAATGCACTTCATGGTGTCCTTTGTGCCGGCCAAACTTTGCTGGTCTGTACCGGCCTAACTCCAGGTTAGGATTGCGCTCTTAAAATGTGTGGTCCCCTATTTTTCTTCTTGCTGCCTCTAGGTGGCAGTGCAGGAGCACACAAGACTGTTCTGAACAACCAGGAAAAGCTCAAAGAATGTGCTTTCCTTGATTTCAACAGCAGTGTAGCAAGCAGATATCCAACAGGTGATGCTCCCCTTCCTTCAGCATGGAGAGACCGAAACAGGAACATGGTTTACCAAGAGCTGTTAACCATGATATTTAAATGGAACCTCCATGTTCAGAGACAGTGTACCACCAAATATCAACTTCTGGGGACAAACAAGACCAAGGGAGGTGGGATTTCATGCATGGTTTGTGTGCTTCCTGGAGGCATCTTAGCTGGCTCATGTTGGGGGCAGGATGCTGGACTAGAGGGTTGTTTGGTTTAAATCAGCTGAGCTCTTCGTATGTTCTTATTTGTAGCTAAATGGAACCTCCATGTTTAGAGCAGTCTATCTTGGAATGCCAATTGCTTTGGTGAAACTGCAGGGGAAAGGGCCCTGCTGGCTTTCCGGCCCTGCTTGTGAACTTCCGAAAGGCAATTGGTTGGCCAGTGTGAAAAGAAGGACTAGATGGACCCTTTCGTTGTTTGGTGGCTATTACTATATATTAGTTGAGTAAATGTTGGAAAAAACCAACGAACCAGGGAATGCCAGCCGGCAGAGGTCGATGTGGAGCTGATCAGCTTCAGGGAGGGAGGATGGCCAAGTGCCAAAGAGGCGTTGGCTGAATCTTGGAGGAATCAGAATGCAAGAAATGTTTTTATAGTGATTGCGGCCCAAAGCTTCACTCAAAGGAAGTGACCTTCTCCCTATTTAATGGGAACTGAGTAACAAAGAGGCTGGAGGAGCGTGAGCAAAAAACCAAATCTGGCTCACTGGCTACATAGCCAGGAATATCTATAATTATGATGGATTCACTGCTTTTATATGCCACTTTTCTTATAAAGCCAGTGACCCACACTGAGTGAAAGGGGGCAACATGCAAATCTCTTTGCAGTTCTAGAAAACATCCACATTTTTACGAATCTGTGGTACAGCTTGTTAAACAGCCAGGCTTTCACTGTTCTGACGGAGCTTTAAATACCACTGAGAGCGCAATCCTAACCTGGAGTTAGGCCTGCACAGTTGGACCAGCAAATCTTTGCGGGCACAAGGGACACCGCAAAGTGCGTTTGGACCACTCTAGGAGACAAAGAGGCCAGCACACAGACGTGTGTCATCCTCCCTGACTCCGAGAGTGGTCCAAACACACTTTACAGTGTTCCTTGTGCTGGCCAAACATGGCTGGCCTAACTGTGGCAGCCTAACTTCAGGTTAGGATTGCTCCCTGAGAGATGGCATTAGTCAGACTTTGCCCATGTTAACAAGCCCTTTTGGTGTGGTTGTTAATTCAGGGTCAAAGCCCAATTTAGCTATGAAAATCACTGGGTCACCTTGGGCCAGCCCCTCTTTCTCTGCCTAATCTCCCTCACGGGGTTGTTTTCCAATAAAATGGGGATCAGGGAAAAGGGTAGAGTAAAACTGTAATACATACATTAACTTCCAGATGATTTTGCTATGCTTTGCTTGTTGTCTGCCAATTGTCTGCCACACCCAAGCTGGGTGCTGCTAGTGTAAATTAATCAAACAACTGAGTGCTCTTGGGAGCCAGAGTACCAAATGGAAGAGTCTGCCTGTTGCATTTCTGCCTGATTCCCTGATCTAAGAATCCTTTCCGTTGGCATAACTGACTTGTGTCCTTGGGGGTGTGACTGGAGCACTCAAGACATTCCTGGGGTAGCCAGAGGAAGACAACAGAATTACTCACAGCAGGAGGGGGATTGTTGTATCTCTGCGTGATTTGTTGCATTTGTTTTGCCCATTTCCAAGGGGCCTGAGTTGGCCTTAGTATTACTGTCCTGTCTCTGCACTGTATTATGATTGAGGCGATTTATCCTTCCTCTACTAGGAAGAGATGCTGGGAGAATCTGCCCCACATGCCATAGCTCTGGATTTTCCTTCCCTCACGCAGTCTTTGTTGGGGGGGGGGGTTACAATTCCATCCTGTCTCACCATTGGGCATGGCTGTATCATCCAGGGACGCAAGGGTCCCATTTTGCTTTGTCTCTGTACAGTACTGGAATTCTTGGTGAGCTGAAACTTTATCAGAGACAACGATTTGACTTGAAAATGGGGCTGCAGGAAAAATGGTAACACAGCCAAGATGGTGTAGTGTGGTTCAGGAGTTAGATCCAGGAGTTAGATCCAGGAGTAGTGGTTCAGGAGTTAGAACCTGGAAGATCCAGGTTCAAATTCCTGCTTAGCCAGGAAGCTTCCTGGGTGACCTTGGGCCAGTCACTTACAGTACTTTTCAGCCTCGCCTACCTCACAGGGTTGTTGTGAAGACAAAAGGAGGGAAGGGATTATGTACACCTCCTTGGAGGAAGGGTGGTATAAAAATGTGAAAAATAACTGTAATTCAATAAATACTGGCAGCCACCATTTTCTTTTTCTTGTTTTTTTTCTTTTCCCAGAAGCCCATTTTGAATCCTGCTGCATTGTGACACAGCATAATCGCTGGGATTTTTGAAGGGATGCATAGCTGTTTATTTGCATAGCAGAAGGCAGGATCTGAGATGAGTCCCATTGCTGCTCTTCCCATGAGGGGCAGAATTAGGTGGCAATCCTATATGCCAGGGGTCTCCAAACTACGGCCCAGGGTCTGGATTCGGTGTACGGGGAAAGCCTTCCCCATTGTGAGCGGCACAGATCATTCCATTGTGCTGCCACTGCCAATGCCACTCACGCTACCCAGAGAGAGATGCTCTGGACAGTCGTGTCTACCTAGAAATCTGGGTGCCCAGCCTGCTGGGTCAAGTGACAATAGATGTGACTGCCCAGAGCATCTCTCTGGGCAGCACAAGTGGTGTTAGCAGCAGCGGTGCAACGGAATGATCACAATGGGGCATTCCCCATAGTGGACCGCAGTTTGGAGACCGCTGAGAGTTTATTATTACCTGAGAGTGAGCCCCATTCAGTGATGTCATGCAGGGGGAACGCGGGGGAACTCAGTTCCACTAGTTAAAATTAGGGCTGACTCCGCCCACTTCACTCTCCCCCCCCCAATTCCTCTGAAAGAGCTTTTCTTCTTGGTTGGCCGGCACTAAGAGGGTTAAAGGGAGCGACTCTGGATTCCTAGGGGGGCGAAGGCAGTGATCTCATTCAGGGGGAACGGACCAGAACGGGCATTCCGGATCCTAATGGGCTCCGTGGCTGGTTCCGGGTTCCTAACAAGTGCCAATCAAAAGTGAGTTCCTGTTTCTAAATCATTTGAATGGCACCACTGGCCCCATTGAATACTATGGGATGTATTTTAGAGTGAACAAGTATATGATTGCACTGTAAGCCGTGCTGGGACCCAAACCTAAGAGGCACCACCCCATCACATTAGCAAAATGTGTTTATAATTCTGACCGAAAGGCTAGAGAAAATAGAAATATGACACAGTTACGTTTGCAGCAACAAAACAAAACAAAAAAACCAAACACCCCTCATTAAACATAAATATCTTGCGCTACGCCTATTTGCATTATGAAGTGCTTTCAACATTAAAATACTTCATTGTTCGTATGATTTCTTAATTAGCATATCTAAAAACATTTCAGCGGCAGCAGAGGCTCCTCCTAAAGTGAGAGTGTATGATGTAGTTTGCTTAGTTTGTGCATTAATCCGGCCCTGCTCGCTGCCATTGCTGTCAAACGGGAAACAAACAGAAGAAGAACAGGAAACAGCAAAGACAGCACTTAATGCCAACCAATGGAAAACCACCCCAAAACTTTGGAAGAATTTCAAAACATTAATGGGTGGAGGAAAGGGGGAACCTTTTAGGCTCATCAATCATTACGTGAGATTAGGTGAATCAATCACTACCCAAGTAGAATCCCCTGCGCCTTTAGGAGAATCTTCCTTTTGTCCCCTGCATGAGTCTCTGCTCTGAGCCTCACTTCCTTCCCAACAGCTGAGAACAGACACTCCTGGAGAGACACTGACAGGGGAGGTTGCTCAGCAAGAAGGACCATCCTTATTCTTGTACACTCTGAAAACATCACCACCACCTCAGAGGAGTGATAGGGGCCTCCAGTTTTAAAAGAGGGGGGGGGGAGATACCAGAATTTTAAAAGAGCAACCTTTTACATTTGCTTGGATCGGTTGAACAGACAGGAATGTGCCTCCCTTCTCTGCCATTGGGCACGGACTCTGAAAAACTGGCACCCATCCAGCTTCCTGATGGGAATACACCAACCCGAGAGCACGATGAGGCCTCAGTCTGGCGAGCTCACAGATTCCTCCTCTGCCACCCGCTGCACCCCAACCTGTTCCTCTCCCCAGTCCCAAACCAGAGTGCCTTCTAAACGACGTCTCCTGCAAGAAAAATAGTCTGAAGCTGACTGGAGGGCTTTTGCCTTTCTCCCGCCCCCCCCCCGTACCACGAGAGCTTTGCAACATGAACAGCCATAATTGGAAGGGGGGTGGAAGCTGGGGGAGGGAAGTCCGCCTGTTTAATGACCGACAGCTGTTGCCAACCCTTTAATCCGCGCAGAGTTTTAGAACAAGCTGTCCCAGCGATTATATAAACCACCCTCTTCTCTGTTTGTTTAATTTGCTTTTTTATTTATTTACCGGCCAGCCAATGGCAGAGAGGGGAGTGGCAGGGGGAGAAGGGGGCAGGAATGGGCACGAGGGATTGGCAGTTGACCCCTTCCCCCCCCCCACATCGCTGCCGCCGCCACCAAGCCATGCGTGACCTCTGGTTGCACACTCAGAGGGTTTTTCCGCAGAAACCTTGGCAGTTCCGTGGAAAGCTGCCCTCCCCACACAGCAAACAACAAACGGCGCGCTGCTTGTTTGATTCCCGGATTGCAACATTTCCGGCTTCTGGGGATGGATCCAGATGCAAGAACACACACAAAGGCCATTTCAGGCCTAGCTTCCCTCTGGCACCATCTGGAGAGGAGAACAGACCTGACGTCAGGCCTGGAAAAATGTCCAAGTTCATCATGGGCAAAGATTGCCAACTTTCCTGTCCTGGCTCGGAGCCTGTGCGTTTAAGCTGGCATGTCGCAACACCGCATTTTTTTTTGCTTGCGTTGTGCTCTCTCGCATTGCCAGCCCCTGCTTGGTTTCAACTGAGAAATTCCACATAATGAAAGCTGTTAAAATGCATCTAACTTATAAGCAGGGCCAGTAAGAAAAGGTGGCATCTCTATTTTGGACTGAGTCAACGGTGCGTTTCACAAGCAAGGCTGATATTTGAGCCTGGGCGGAAGCTAGGAACACATAGGGCGCAATCCTAACCCAATTTCCAGCAGCAGTGTAAGGGCAATACAGCTTCAAGAGAAGGAAACAAACTTGCCTGTCCACAGAGGAGGCCTCCGTGACTACTACTCCACTGCAGGATGCAGCACGTGCCCCACTGGCACAGCTATATCAGTGCTGGAAGGTTGGTTAGGATTGCGCCCTTAAACAAACAATAATAATACATGGTACGTATGGCATTTGAAGAGCCTTGCCCTCATGTTCTCACTGCACAATTCTATACGTGTCTGCTCAGAAGGAAGTCGCCTTGGGTTCAATGGGGCTTAAGTCTCAGAGCGCAATTCTAACCTGGAGTTAGGCCGGCACAGTTAGGCCAGCCAAGTTAGGCCGGCACAAGTGACTCCGTAAAGCGCATTTGGACTACTCTCCGAGTCAGGGAGGGTGGTGCACGTCTGTGTGCTGGCCTCTCTAACTCTTAGGGTGGTCCAAAATACTTTACAGTGTCACTTGTGCCAGCCAAACATTGCTGGCCTAACTGCGCTGGCCTAACTCCAGGTTAAGGTTGCGCCCTCAGTCATTCATCCAACAGCCCTGCAAAGCAGATCATTATCATCCCCATTTTACAGAGACTGAGAGGGGCCGCTTTGAGGCAAGGCCCTACTGTTCACAATATTGATTGCTCCATTATCTGTTGAGAGCTGCTTACTCGGACCTCGGACCTCTTATGCCTCCGATTCCCAGTTGCAGGGGAGCAATAGTGGGATAGAAATATGCATTTCTCTTCTGCTTGTGGGCTTTCCAGAGGTGGGTCATTGTGGGAACCAGGACGCTGGACTAGATAGGCGTTTGGCCAGATCCAGCAGGGCTTTTCTTGTGTGCTTATTGGCTCTCTATGCCCTCCACCGCCAACATTTTGATTGTAAGCGCTGTGCAGACAGAGACTCTTGGGGAACACGCCTTGTATCTCAAAAGTGCTGCCAAAAGGATGAGTCATCATAATTATAGCAAGGATCCTGCAGCCTGTTTTAGCAGTGGTTATCAGCCTCCAAGTACATAAAGAGAGGCACTGCAGTGTAATGGTGAGAGTGTTGAGTTGCGGTCAAGGGTCTCAGGTTCAAAGCCCCACTCCAATGTGAATTCCATTGGGTGATTTTGGGCTAGTCGCTCTCTCTTTGCCAAGCCCACTTCCAAGGGTGGTTGTGGTTGTGAAAGGAGAGACCTCCTATGTTTCCTTTTTATAAAGGAAGGGCAGTACAGGATAAACGTGCAATAAAGAGCTCCTCCATAGAGTGCCAATAAGCATGTACAGAGTTCAATGAAACGATAGCAGCAGCAGCAGCACACCTAGGACTAAGAGTGAAGCCTTTCACCATTGATGGGAATGTCTGATGCTTATCTTTCTAGAATGGCAACATTGAGATTCCTCCTCCCAATCTTTGTTAACATGGACTGTTTTTCATTTAGCGCCAGCCTATTCTGTGTTTTCTCTTCCTTTCAATCTCTGCCCTGGACCCCTGTATAAGCAACTATTGCAGAAAATCAAAAAGTAGAGGGGAGGGGAGCCGATGTCATCCAAGAATTAATAAATGATTTCCTGCTGTTACAGATTCACCTTTGCTACGTGTGGGAAATGACAGCCGTGTTCTCACTGGCGCATGCACAGAATGCTTCAGTTCAAATGATCCAAGCTGGGGTCAAGGATCCGATTGGTAAAGTGGGGAGAGAGAGAGAGAGAGGGAGGGGAGAGAGAGAGAGAGAGAGAGAGAGAGAGAGAGAGAGAGAGAGAGAGA
>JAJKFI010000116.1:2625581-2638624 GCA_029204185.1 Lerista edwardsae
TGTGTGTGTGTGTGTGTGTGTGTGTGTGTGTGTGTGTGTGTGTGTGTACATCTGCATTTTGTCTTCACAACAACACTGAGGTCGGTGAGACTGAGATATAATGACTGGCCTACTGGAGGAGAGGCGTGCTTGTTTTGGAAGAAATGGAACCTTCACCAAACGGGCCCCATTCAGCTTGGATTCCATTCATTTGAAAACGAATGTATACCCCTAGGAATATTCTGGGGGCGGCGGCATGTTCTTACAGCCGCCTTCCCCATGCCTATTGCCCTATTCTTAGCCTCAGTGTCAATTCCTGAGCATGGAAGGAGGCAAAATTGGGAATGATGCAAGAGGCCAACCTAAATAAATAATGATTATTAATAAATGGGTAATTCCTGACATGATTTGGATATCTTCCTCAGAGGGCTCTCCAGAACAAATAGATCGATATACATTTTAACTGTGCCAGAGCAATTCTAATCATTAAGAAAAACTGCAAGAGAAAAAGCGTCCAAAAAGATCCCTTTTTGAGATATTTTTATTTTTTGTATTTTTTTGTTTTACCTCTTATGATGAGCCCAACTACACATGCTGTGAAGTACATCATTAGAGAGGACACGCTACATTTCCCCTAAGCAGAAGCTATGCAGGGCCTGATCCATATAAAGGACCTCCTTTTGGTCCTTACAAGAACCCTGTGAGGTAGGTGAGGCTGGGAGATAAGTTCACCTACTGTAGGTCACCTTCATGGCTGAGTGGGGAATGGAACCTGGATCTTCCAGGTCTAACAGCGCCGTCCTATATGGCGCGTAGCACTGACACAACATTGTTGCATCAGCGCTATGTCATTAGCGCCAACGCGGGGGGCACTGAGCAGCACCCCCATGTCGGCGCTAAAGCCCTCAAGCCGACGGGGAGCCTCCCTTGCACCAACCGGCTTCGGTCGTACGGCTGAATCCTAGACCTGTTCGGGAGGCCGCATGGCCCCGATTTGGGCCACGCGGTCTCAGATCTGTGCCTGCTTTTTAGCAGGCGCAGATCCGAGGAGCGCATAGGGGATGCTGGAGCCTCCCCTACAGTAAGGGAGCAAACGCTCCCTTGCCGCAGGGAGGCTCCAGCCTCCACTATACTGCGTTGGGTTTGGTGCTGGCTGGCCGGCCAGCCTTGCCAATCCAGTGCAGTATAGGATTGCGCTCTGAATCCATAACCACCATGCCAGTCATCTTTTTCCTGCCACAACCCCCAAACAGATGTTATTTATCTGCTGACCTCAACCCCATTCTGGGACCTGATCTGCCCACCCCCACCCCTGTCGCCACCCCTTCCCCACCCACCCTATTTTTCCCTACCTCTTGTATCTTCACAAGAACCCTACCCAGCCTGAGAAGACATTGAGAAGAGGCTGTGCAGGATTCTATCAAGAACTCAGTTTTGATGGGATCAGTACCTTTGTTGGATTGGATCCAAGCCCTCCCTTGCATAGGCTTTGAAAGGTTACTGCGACCCCCCCCCCCAACAAGTCTTTGCGACCCCCTTGGCGTCATGACCTACAAATTGGAGAACATTGCCCTGTGCCATGCCCATGTGCCATCACATCAAAATGAGCACATGCCACTGTGTGTGGCTGCTGTGTATGAGAGCACTGAAAGAGTGGAGAGGGAAATAAGTTGCAGAGCAGTGGTTCCTAAACTGTGGGTCGGGACCCATCAGTGGGTCACAAGTCAATTTCAGGTGGGTCGCAAAGCACCTAGAGCAGCCATATTGAAAAAAATGGGAAGATGGGGTGCTTTGTTTGTGTCAAGGTTGTAAATAGGCTTTTTTCTTTCTGATTCACTTTGCAGTCGGAAAATGACTGAGAAATAGCCCAACTTATTGCTGCGTTCTCAGGAAAGCAGCAGGCTCTGGCATCACAATGACGGCACTTCGGGCCATGACATCACTTCTGGTGGGTCCCGGACAGACTGTCATTCTAAAAAATGGGTCCTCTTGTTTAAAAGTTTGAGAAACGCTGCTATAGAGGATTCCACCTGCATCAGTTCTAAGACTAGACAATCTGGGGAGACATTCAGGGGAGGGGAATTTTGAACTCTAAGATTTGCCTGGCAGGCATGGACTCCGCCCACACAGACAGCTTTTCCCACCGTTGCTGTGTCAATCCATCAATCAGTGGAGTCTGAAGCCAAGAGGTGTGCTCATCTTTTTCCTGGTGCAGGAAGCCTTTTGTCTGGTCTCCTCCTTTGTTCCGACGGTTGCCTGGCATTGCCATCCACAAGCTGGCCTGGCGCTGCCTCCACCACCTCGGATTTGGGGTGGGGGAGGCATCCACGCTTCCTCTTGCATGCTGCCAGGCTTTGCGACTTAAGAATCAAATCAGATTGTGCCATGCCAGGCAGCTGCTAAAGACCCAAATCCCCCTGCGGGTTTAAAAATAGTCTTTGGGCTCAGCAGAGAGCAAGAGACATGCCAAATCTGGTGATCCTGGTAGCGAGGGCTTATGGAGGCCCGAGATGGAGCGCCTGAAGGTCTCAGCTCGGCAAGTTTCCCTTTTCTGCCTCTTACTGTACTTTTTTCCCCCCTGCAGCTTGCACAGACATCCAATTTGCATCCAAACCCGTTCATAATGCTGGCATGTCCTTATCAAAAACAGATCTCTTTTTGTAGAGTTGCCAGCTACTTTTCCCCCTTGAGTGAAATTTCGGGCTGAATGAGGATGCTTCCGATAGGAGTTCCACATTTCCTGCACTTGTTTCCACTGTGGAACCAGTGGAAATCTGGTAATTTCCAGATTATTCACAGCACACAGCACAGTCCTCCCATTTTGTGGGAGGGGGCAAACGCCCCAGGCGCAGCTCTGCTGGGGCGGGAGGAGAGCAGCGACGAGGTGGCTCACCTCTTGGAGATGTGAGCAGTTTTGCCTGCCTAGCCTCCCCTGCCATTGTATAGCTCCGACAGCGCAATCCTAAGTAAGGCTGACATAGTAAGGCCGACATCGCAGGGCCATATCCTAAGCCCAGCAGGAGGCAGCAGCAGCTCAGCACAGGGCAAGGAGAGGTTTTCCCCTTGCACCCAGGTAAGCCCCAGCCAGGCCTATGGGGCTGCTCGCATCTGCGCCTGCTGTTTTGCAGGCGCAGGTGAACGTGCACAGCTGCGGCCCAAATCAGGACCGCCCTGGCCGGGGACGGGGTTTAGGATATGGCACAATGCCCATTGTGCGTCGCCACCCCTGTCGCCACCCACTGCGCCGCCCAGTTACGCCCCCGGCACACCTCTGGAACACCCTTGGTGAGGCCCTGCACCAACCGAGCGCTGCCGACGCTTGACCGGTGCAAGGCCAGAGCTTCTGATGGGCACAGTGGTGCCCATGCGCCGATGCCAGTGGTGGTATCTAAAGCGGGAAGAACCAGAACACTGGGCGGGACGTACAGTTGATTGGCAGCCCGTCCGTTCCATTCCGCCGCCTGCCCACCTGCCGTGCGGGCTGCCCCTGGTTGGCGCGCCCCACCGCTGCTCGCCCAGGCACCCGGCACGCCCCCCACCTGTCCCCCCCCCGGTGAGCAGGTGCCCCCTCCGAGGCCAGGACAGCCCACACGGTGGGCGGGCAGGCGGCGGAACCGAACGGACAGGCAGCCAATCACACGTATGTCCCGCCCAGCGTACCGGTTCCTCCCGCTTTAGATACTACCACTGGCCGACGCTGCTGCTTGCGCCGGTCCTGCGCCCAACTAGCCAATGCAGACGCACTTGACGGCATGTTTGCAACAGCACTGGACCGGCGCAAGGGCATAGCACTGGCGCAACACAGGTATTGGATTGTGCTCTGAAGTGGAGCCTGGCATGGCATGAGGCGGAGAAACAGCGAAGAGGGCGGACCTCCTCTATCCCTGGGCGGCCCATTGGCTGGGTCCGCAACTGTATATGTGCCATTTTCTGCAACTAAGGTCCTTCCTGTCCTCCTGCCCCTTTGATGTTACCGAAGTGCACACATGCATTGGTAAAGTACTCCAAAAAATCCATCTTGATGCAATTGTACATACAAGGGTAACAAGTTTCTTTTTGTGTGGTGTTTTAGTATAAGAGCACATAGTGTCTCCAGAAGATGGGTTGCAAAGTGACTGTTAATGCAATCAGGCATATGAATGCACCATGATCATTTTATTTGCAGTTCTTTATCACCGTGTACCTGCACATTGGTGACATGGATAGAAGATATGAAAGACCTGCAAGCTGTGGACAACAGTACAGGCTTCAATTACAGAATTAATTTCAGAAATTCTCCTTGTAAAACTAAAACTGAGGAGTGAAAGCAGTGGTTCCCAAGCTGTGGGTTGGGACCCACCAGTGGGTCAAAAGCCAATTTCAGGTGGGTTGCAAAGCACATAGGGCAGCCATCATTGAAAATATGGGAAGATGGGATGCTTGAAAGGAAGAGGGCTGTGTGGCTGTTTTGCTTATGTCAAGGTTGTAAATCGGCTTTTTTTCTTTCTGGTTCACTTTGCTATTGGAAAATGGCTGAGAAATAACCCCACTTATTGCTGCGTTCTCAGAAAGTAATGACATCACCTCCAGTGGGTCCAGGACAGATCATCATTCTAAAAAATGGGTCCCGGTGCTTAAAAGTTTGAGAACCATTGGCTTAGATTAACAGTAAAATAATAGAATGAAGTCCTCCTGTTGGTAAACTAGGTGATTTTTCAAGAAGGCACTAAGATCCAGAGCAGGAATCTCAGGGAACAAAATGCAAAAATGGAGGGTGAGATCACAGCCAGAAGAAAGGAACCAGGAACAGCTCCTGGATCATAGAGAAGTTGCTCCCGCAAAAAAATGCAGAGCACAACAGAGGCATCTGGTCCTGGTGTAGACTTCTTTGAGGCTCAAGCCCCTCTCTGTTGTGAAGGATCCAATACATTTCAAGGGTTGCAATCCAACCAGCAGCTTCACGCACCTACATTGCAAAGTAGCTTCCAGTTTGCTTTTATGCTTCTCAGTCAGGGGTTCACACCACCTTATAGAGTGCATCTCTCTTTGTTGTTGAGCCTGGATTGCATTTGGGCACTACAGGTGTGACTATGGTGCCAGGACACAGGTAAGCCCAGAGTCGCTAAGGAGCCCTGCACCTGTTGCTTCTGTTCATTGTCGGCTGTCGCCCTCCCCTTGTTCATTCAAGCCCTTCCTTCCCCTGTGCTCTGGTCCCAGCTGGTGTCACGCCCTGTGATCTCTGCTCTTGCCCTTGGGAGTTGCCAAACAGAACATACCGGCTCTTGCAAAGCTGCCCCAGGTGATCGGCTTGTTGCTACCCATACAACCATGGAAACAAGTAGAGTTAGGTGGGGCAGGAGGAGCCTGGTGGGACTCGGCAGGTTGGGTTTACCGAAATGGGGAGAGACGAGACCGTGAAATCGTTGGATAGAGCAGGGACAAACTGTTGACCAACTTCAGGTTTTTTCAGAAGAGTTTTATTTTAACTATCTAAACCTGAGAGCTCCATAATCTTAACATTCATGGATGGATTTTAAGGCAATGCTTTTAACTGTCAACAAATCAAATGCCAATATTTGTTTATTTCCTTCTCTCATTATTTAATTGAGGGCACAATACTAACCTGGAGTTAGGCCGGCACAGTTAAGCCAGCAAAGTTGGCTGGCCCAAGAACCTCTGTAAAGCACGTTTGGACCACTTTGGGAGGATGGCGCACATCTGGGAGGATGTGCTGGCCGCTCTGAATCAGAGAGTGGTCCAAACATACTTTGTGGTGTCCCTTGTGCCAGCCAAACTTTGCTGGCCTAACTGTGCCAGCCTAACTCCAAGTTAGGATTGCACTCTGAAACACATTGTGGGATTTAGTCCCAATATGTCACTTTCACCTGTGGAAAGCATCTTCAGGGGATTACAAAGAATTTTGTGTCCTCTGCTGACTATTCTGAGTAGCATCTCTTTTTAAGGTGGCTCAAGTAGGGCCTCACCTGTTAGCTGGCCACAGACTTACTTGCCAGCTCCTGCTTGAATTGTAGGCCAGATCCTAACCCCCATCTCCGTCCTGGTTAGTCCTACATGGGGCTCTCGGAGTCGTGTCAATGATTTGATGCAAGGGATGCAGGTGCAAGGGAGTGGCAACAGGATGCAGGCATTTTGTTGTCTCATGCTCCCTGAGGCACCTGGTGGGCCGCCGTGAGATACAGGACTAAATGGGCCCTTGGCCTGATCCAGCAGGGCTCTTCTTATGTTCTTATGATGTTGTTGGCACACCTTCACATAGTCCCAAATGGGTGGTTGGGGCTTTACTTGGGGTAAAAAGGTAAAGGTTTCCCCACAACCAAATGGTCTAGTCGTGACCGACTGTAGGGGGCAGTGCTCATCTCCGTTTCAAAGCCTGTAGAGCCGGCGTTTTGTCCGAGGACAAGCTTCCGTGGTCATGTGGCCAGCATGACTCTACGCCATAGCGCACGGAACGCCGTTACTTTCCCACCGAAGTGGTCCCTATTTATCTACTTGCATTTTAGGTGCTTTCGAACTGCTAGGTTGGCAGGATAAATCCCCTTACTCTGAGTAGCGCCACAGCTGCCTCCTAACCGGGGCTGGCTAAGGCACAGACGAGTCAGCCTGCCTATTCCAACCTGGGTTAAGATTGTGCCTGTAGTTGTGTGCACTGATAAAATACCATAGAACAGTAAATTGGATATCAAGGGTGCAACTCTATCTACAGGATTCTTTTTGTTGGTGTTTTACCAGTGCTCAGTGGCTGATGTGTGCATCAGTAAAACACCACAAGAATCTTGATGCTATTATACGTATGAAATCAAAAAGTGTTTTTTTTTTGCCATGCTCTTTTTTGGGGTGGGTGGGGGGGTGGGGTGGGGAAATAACAGAACAATAGGAGATTGTTTCACTTCATCATCCAAAATCTGGAAAGGCATTTGGAAGAAGAGACATTTGGAAGCATCCCAAACTGCAAACGTTCTCAGGGCATCCTATAAATCTTCAGTATCAGAATTGCATCAGAAGCCCTGCCTCAGGGTTGGGTTGGTTCATCCTGCTCGTTTGCCAAACCGATGCAACATTGCCATTTGTGGAATTGAAGTGGAAGCACTGAAAACATTACCATGGCGGAGGTGCTCCCTGCTTTGATAGCGTAAGGATTATCTCGATTCAGGGATACCTTTAAGCCATGAAAACTCCATAGCAAGAGCAGCCTACCTTTGAGAGTCAGGTTCAGGGACAAACACACAGGGGAAAGCAACCACTGCCGTATCCTATTGGGGAGCTTCTAGGAAGTTTCTGGCTGGCCCACACTGGAAACACGAGGCTAAGCAAAATGGATCAGTAGTGCAATCCTACAGGATCTTATGGAGGACAGGACCTATTCACAGGGGGAGCCAAATGGAGCCTTCATATGCAGCAGTACTCTACCTCTGAATGCCAGCTGTGGGATGCAAGCCCCAGGGGAGGACTATTGTTGTCATGCACTGCTAGTGGGTTTCCAAGAGGCATCTGACTGGCCACAGGGAGACATGGGGCACTGAGGCACTGAAGCAGACTTTTGGTCTGATCCAATAGGGGGGTTCTTAAGTTTGTGATGGATGCACATGTGTCCTAGCCTCTTTCCCCTTTGAAGAATTGTGTCTTGAAAGACTTGGAACAGTTTTGTGTTTTGTGTTTGTTCAGTGGGGATTGGGGCCCAAATACTAACCAACTTTCCAGCACTGTCATAGCTGTGCCAGTGGGGCCTGTGCTGCATCCTGCAGTGGAGTAATAGTCACGGAGGCCTCCTCAAGCTAAGGGAGTGTTCGTTCTGTTACCTCGGAGCTGCACTGCCCTTACCCTGGTGCTGGGTTAGGAGCTGTGGCTGCATCATTGTTTAGGGGTGTGTGTGCGCTGCCTGCAGTGCCGGTCTCGGAGTGAGAGCGCTGACGCGGGGGGTGCCACTCCTCCATCCTCCTGAGAGTAGCCCTTGTGCCAGCCAAACTTTGCTGGCCTAACTGTGCTGGCCTAACTCAGATTAGCTCTCAGAGAGAGAGAGAGAGAGAGAGAGAGAGAGAGAGAGAGAGGGAGAGAGAGAGAGAGAGAGAGAGAGTATACATTAAAATGGGCTTGTAAAAATCTAATGTGATTGTTTTAAGATTTCTCCCTCCCATGCGGCAGAAAAGGGTGACGCTTTGAAGGATAACCATGTACATTTTTGCTGAGGCCGGCAATCTGAAAGTTCATGCTAAGTGGTTTGTGTCACTATAAATAAAACTGAAACCCTCTCTCTCTCTCTCTCTCTCTCTCTCTCTCTCTCTCTCTCTCTCTCTGTGCGTGGTTATTTTTTAAATGAAGTTTATCACAGAGAGATCAGAGCTCTGGCTGCTGCTTTGAATCTGTTTGCCGCAAACTGTTGCTGAAAGAAATCTGTGCGGCTCCTTTTTGCTTTTCGTTTTGAAATGGCCCTTCTAGTTCCACGCATGTTTGTAAAGTCCAGTGACTTTTTTTGCGGGAAGGGGAGGAGGCCGTGCTGAACTTGTTTCCTGCTAGAAATCCTTTTAAGCATTTCTGCATTTCTATTTTAAATGTCAATTGAATTCTCACATTCATACCCTGCTTGGGAGCTTCCCAAAAACATCTGTTGGCCATTGTGGGGAGCAGAATTCTGTACTAGACTGACCCAACGGGGATCTTCTTGTGTTGTTTTGGGGAAGGCCATCAACAGCAGCTATGAGCCATGGTAAGTAAATCAAGCCTCCATGTTCAGAGGAAATCTATCTTTGACTACCATAAGAACATAAGCACATAAGAAGAGCCCTGCTTGATCAGGTCAAAGGCCCATCTAGTCCAGCTTCCTGTATCTCACTGTGGCCCACCAGGTGCCTCAGGGAGCACACGAGACAACAAGATGCCTGCATCCTGTTGCCACTTCCTTGCACCTGGCATTCTGATGTAGCCTACTATTAACATAAGGAGGTTGCACCACCCATCATGGCCTACTGTAGCCCACGATGGACTTTTCCTCCAGAAATCTGTCCAATCCCCTTTTAAAGGCACCTAGGCCAGATGCCATCACCACCTCCCATGGCAAGGAGTTCCACAGCTTAATTGCCCAATGAGTAAAAAAGTATTTCCTTTTATCTCTTCTAACTCTTCCAACACTAGTTGCTGGGAGCAATAGCAAGTGAGGACTATTGCATATGATGGGTACAAGAAGTAATAATTCCACTCTGTACTACACTAGTCAGATTGCATTTGGAACACTGTATCCCATTCTGGGCACCACATTTTAAGAGGTACATTGATCCACTGGCTCAGAGGAAGGTGGCTAACAGCCAAATTCTATCCATAGCCATTCAGTTCCATTGTAGTAAATGGGACTTACTCCCAGATAAGTACTGATAGGATTGCAGCCTAAGGTGGTGAGGGGTCTGGAAACTAAATGCTATGAGGAACAGTTAAAAAGAGCTTGGTGTGCTTCACCTGGAGAAGAGAAGACTAACAGGAGATACGATAGCTGTCTTCAAGCATCTGAAGGGTGAAAGAAAGGAAGGACTTTTTGTGGCTCCTGAGGGCAGAGCTAGAATCAATGGAAAGGACATTCAGGCTAGACATGAGAAAGAATTTCCTAAGTGTCAGAGCTGCCTGGCACTGGAACAGCCAGCCAATTCCCTGTTTGGGGTAATTAAAAAGGAGGTTGAGGATACTGGATCTGATCAGCCATCAGTCTGATCCAGCAGGGCCCCTTCTTGTGTTTTTATAAAGGGTTTTTATAAAGTGCACAAGTGTCTTCATCAGTTAACCATGACTACTGGAAATGGAGCCTTCATGAAGCAGTCTACCTCCAATTATTGGACGCTGGGAACAAATTACAGAGGATATCACCTTGCTGGGGACTTGACTAATCAATCAATCAATCAATCAACAGGTACTTATATACCGCTTTTCAACACGAAGTTCACAAAGCGGTTTACAGGCAAATAGTAATAATAAAGTTAAATGGCTCCCTGTCCCAAGAGGGCTCACAATCTAAAAAAAGGCAGACCGCCAGCAACAGCCACTAGAAAGACTGTGCAGGGGTGAAGAGGGACAGTTACTCTCCCCCTGCTAAATATAAGAGGAACACCACTGGAAAAAGTGCCTCTTGTCCAGTTAGCAGGGGTCCAATGCTGGAAACTAACCCACTGCTGGAAACATAATATTGGTCGACATTGACCTTTGGTCTGATCTAACAGGGCTTTTCTTGTGGAGGGCAGGTCTGCTCCATAGGACCTCCATGTTCAGAAGCAGTCTACCTCTGAATGTTGCATGCTGGAGACTAAAGGTGGAAGTCCATGCTCTGGTCTTTTTAAGCACTCCACAGATGTTGAGACCTCTGGCTAAACAGCAGGCACAGATCCAAGGAGACTGCGCGGTCCGAATCGGGGATGCATAGCCTCCCGGATGGGCTTAGGATTCGGGCTTATGGCCAAATCCTGGGCCCACCTCCCTCCCGGGCCGGCACACCTGCTGGCCTGCCCACCACCCACCCCTCGCCCACTCCCTCCCCCGTCCCAACATGGCGCCTCCCTTGTGCCAGCCAACTTCTTGCACCAGCCAGGAAATAGGTTTGTGATCCCCTTGGGGATACCGACCCCCAGGTTGGGAACCACTGACCTATTGGAAGTACCATCGGAAGTAATTGGCAATGATGTCATCGCCAGTGACTTATGGATTGGGAGGCCAGGTGCAACACAACACTGGCAAGAGGCTCACAGCACTTTTTCTAGAGCACGAAAAGCACATGCTGGAGCTCTGCTCACTGAGTCGAGCCTCTGCTTGTTGCTACTACTGTTGGTCTTACTGCCAGGTAGCAGGGGTCTGGGTCCTGTGAGTACCACCAGACACCAACTCAAGTATCTCTGGTGGTACAAGTATCACTGGTTGAGAAAGGCTGACCTAGACTGTTGTACAGTAAAATAAATAAAACTAATGGGGGTGACACCATGACTTACCGCCCTGGGTGACACCAACCCTAGTGTTGCAGATTTAGGTGGTTTAGATGGCTTTAAAAGTGGATTCTAAACATTCATTGTGGTTATTAACCACGGTGGCTACATTGAATCTCCAGATGCAGGGCAGTATGTCACTATGATGTGCAGGGGAGCAATAGAAGGGAGGGCACCACCATTCATCCCTTGCTTGTGGTGAACTAGTCACTGCATTTATTTTCTGGCCGTTATGATTATTCATTTCATGTCATGACTATTATGATATCTCGGCCTCACCTACCTCACAGGGTTGTTGTGAGGACAAGGGAAGGGGAAGAATCATTCACACCATCCTGAGCTCTTTGGAGGAAGGGTGGCATAAAAATGTGGGGGGGGGAAACGAACAAATAAACCACACCACCCCATGTGGTGGTGGTGGTGGTGGTGTGTGAGAGAGAAAAATTTGTGGGCCCTGGTGTCAAATGACCTAGCTATGCCACTGTCCAAGAGTCCATCCCTGTAATATATTTGTATGCAATTTAAATTATATTACATCCCCATCTTTCTTCCAACCCACCCCAGGAGAGCTTGCTGATCCATTTAGCCTTTTGAAATATATTCTCCAGTTTAGACGCGTGTTCTTTTTCCTTCGTGTGCCATGGTAAGGTTTGGTTGTGTCTCAGACCATTACCAGTTTAGTTCCTGTTCTCATTATTTGAAATAATAACATCCTTCCTTCCAACAAACCAGCTTTTGGGCCACCTTTCGAGGAAGGTGGAATTGGGAGTCTCCAAGCCCACACCGCCTCCGCCTCCCCCGCATCGCTACCAGTCGCTTGAACCCGCCTTCCCCCCCCCCCTCCATCATGGGGGAGGAGAAAGAGGAGGTGGCTCGCCGTTCAGGCAGGGAGGGGGCGGAAGGGAGCGAGCGAGGTCAGTCATGGGTGCTGCTGGAGCCGTGCTAACCCGGAGGGGGAGGGGGTGATGTGAGTTTTTTTATCCTGTATTTTTTTGATTTGCAAAAGGGGACAGAAGAAGAGATTCTGGTGGCGGCCGGTGTGTGTCTATTTTCTTTCTCCGTCATTGCTTTTGCATATCATCATCACAACTGTATTTTGATAAGCTGCTTCCAGCCAACCGCAAGAGAAGAGATTTTTTTTTTGTCCTTCTTCTGGGAGGAGGGGGCGTCCCAGGAAAAGTGAGGGTCTGACTCCCCCCGCCCCCCCCCCCACATCAGCCCTGTTCCACCAGCTCTTGCTTCCTCTTTATTAAGATCTCTAGAGTTACAAGCATCCACTTCTCAGTCCTACTCTCCCCTGGAAGAATTCACTCCTCGAAGTGAGGCACCAACTATCCACCACTGAAGAAATAGGGAGAAAGAGGGGGGGAAATAACCCCGCTTCCAACACCTCCCGCACTTTAGATATCCTATAGAATTTGGGGACGGCACCAGCGTGGTGGGTTCCCAGCTGGGACCAAAACAGAAGCCATCCCCTTAAAAGATGCTTGAGGAAGACGCGGCTTACCAGATGATCGAACGCTAAAGAAAGAGAGAAGATCGCACTATTTTGACCCCATTCGTCCTCCATAAATATATATATTTTAACACTTGGGACCTTCTTTAAAAAAAAAAGGGGAAAGAAAAGAAAAGAAAAAAAAGCACCCTCCCCTCTCTCCCCCCCACCCCCAACCCGGCTTCCTTTGGCATCAACACGCTCTTCCACCCTGGTCAATTTCGTTTGGGTCATGGTAAGTTTCATGTCAGTTTCCGATGCTTCTGGTGGCCTCTTGGGGTGTGGCGGGGCAGGAGAAGTTTACGGGTTTCTTGGCGGGGGGGAGGAGAGGGGAAAAGTCGAGGGCAGGTGGTTGAGGGGAAGGAGTTCTGTCAAGAGCAAAACAAGAGGAACGAGCGGAAATCTTTGATGGCGGGGTGACGGCAGTACAGGGAAAAGTGGGCTGAGGATATCCGCTTCTCAGTCGCGCCGATTGGCAAAGCGATGCCCCCCTCCCAAAATAATGCCCTGTCTGCTTGATAATTACCCCTGGTTGATGAAAAGTGGTGGTGCTGTCAGAGACAGTTTTAATGCGGGAGGGGGGAGGGAGAGGCGATCCAGGATGCTTTCTGTCTGTGGAG
>JAJKFI010000116.1:2653930-2680934 GCA_029204185.1 Lerista edwardsae
AGAGAGAGAGAGAGAGAGAGAGAGAGAGAGAGAGAGAGAGAGAGAGAACAAGCAAGGTTACTTTTCAAAGAAAGGGCCCAGTGTTTTATCTAAACAATGCACAGCACCAGACAGGAAAAGTA
Source organism: Lerista edwardsae (assembly GCA_029204185.1). NCBI lineage: Eukaryota > Metazoa > Chordata > Lepidosauria > Squamata > Scincidae > Lerista > Lerista edwardsae. The sequence continues at coordinate 2,654,053 of JAJKFI010000116.1, forward strand.
AAAAATCATGTTGCTTTCTCTCCCCCCCCCCCCCGATTCTCTCCTATCCACATGTCCCAGCCAAGTCCGATACATTGTTTTTGGCATGTGATGTTTCTGTGTACTGGGAATGTGCTAGCCAAATTAGGATGGCAAGAGCAAAGGAATGGGGGCAGCCCTTATTCTGGCACAGAGAATCAAAGAGATTTAAGACTTTCTGATTTAAGCACCCAGTGCACATAAGGAGCTCCATATCAGTACTAAAAAGAAAACTTTTGCCTTGAATTTTGAGACAATTGGTAGGGAAGATAGGAAAGGAGGGAATTTTCCCCCATTGACTTTTTTCTTTTTGTCTGGCTGTTACCAATTTCATGGCAGGGGCAGTTGGATAAATCTACTCTTTCCCCCCTTAAAATCTCCTAGGATTGACATTATGTGATGACACAGCACTGGTTTCCAGGGGGTTCTGGGGGGAAAAATTGCAGCTACCAGAGGAGTGATGTTGCTGGTAAAGCCCCCCCCCCCAATTTCACTCCTTGAAAGCACATTAGTGATGTAAATCAGGACAATTTCCTCTTCCTTTTGCATAGTATTTCCTATTGAATTTAATCTGATTTTGCTTCCTGGTTTTTGATTGATTGATTGATTATATCCTGGAAGGCTTATACCCTGCCTTCCTTTTCAAACACCTGTATGAAAACTTTTGTCATTTGATAAAAGAAAAACCATCAATTAATGTTAATTTTTTTACTTAGTCAAAGTAATATCATTAATCTGATAATACTGATGAAGCAACATCTTTCCCTTGAAAAGTTAAGTATTTTTAATATACATACTGCTGATGGCAGATGCAGTGGTGTCATCTAAATGATTTAAGAACAGGTACTCACTTTTGATTGGCACGTGTTGGGACCCGCCCACCGGAAGTGACGTCATAAGCCAGAAGTGATGTCGTGGCAGGAAGTGACATGAAAAAAGCCCTTTTTGAGGCCTCAGATGAGTTTAAACTGACCCAACAGTTGCAACAGTATTCCACAGCACCCCCAGAACATGTTAAGGAGGCCTGGCATCATGTTAAAATCCTAGAGCAACTCATTTTTCAGTGGCAAGGAAAGGAAAGGCTCCGCTTGCTGCCTGCCTGCCTGCCTGGCTCTGAGAACATGCAGGCAACTCAAACATGCAGGAAATTCAAACGTTGCAGAGGGCGGAGTCGACGGGTGGGCGGGCGAATGGGTGGGGCCAGCTGTAATCCTAGAAACCAGTACTCGCGTACCCCCGCGTACCCCCTGCATGACATCACTGGGCAGATGCCTTTTAAGATGAGGCATTCCCCCTTCGCTTTCACACAGGAGGGAATGCCTCTTCTTAGACTGCTCAATGTCTCCTTCTACCGAGGAGCGTCCAGCGGCTGCCCAACTCCCATTGGATGCAGCGGTCACCATTTTGGTACCACTGCTCCTACAGGAGCTGGGCAGTTCAGGATTGGGCTGCCCATCTGATTATGATTAGCATTGGTGATTACTATTAATATTATAGAATCTTGACTCATGGAATGAAGAAGAATAGAAAGCTCAAGCAGCTGCTTTGGGAGCATGTTAAAGGTCTGTGCATAGTAAAAGAAAAAAGAGTGACTATTTTGCTTAGTGGTAAATTGGGCTTGTAATTATCTACTCTGTGGTGAAGAATCTCCTCTAGTTCAGAGGAACAGGAAAAGTCTTTTTAAAAAACAACAACAAATAAGAGATTCTCTTAGGCCACATATGCATATTCTCCAACATGTCATGGATGAAAAAATAAGGGCCCTTGAGTGCGACTTGCAAAACACAGATTCTAATGCCAAAGATTTCTGCCCAAGGTTCGCTTACACCATTATCTGTTGCTGAAGCATCTTGTCTGCTTGCTGCATTAATTTCCTCTGCCAAAGCCTATCCTACATTGCTATAAAGGCAGCCAGGGTATGTGATGGAAAGACTAGAAAAATGAACAAATCCTTTAAAATGTTTTCCATGGTTCCCAGTGGCTTGGGAAATGGCAAGTGTGCACCGTGCAATCATCATTCTTGTGTGCATGCATTTTGTTTCATGTGTGCTAAAGGAAAGTTCCGGTTCCCCAAAGGTTTCACCAGAGTTTCTCAAACTGTGGGTCGCAACCCAATTGGTTGGCCGCCACCTGTTATCCAGTGGGTCCTGTGTTGGGCCCTCCCACCAGCCCTTGCTTCCTGTTGGCTCCAAATAGGAGCCTTCCGGACACAATTGGAGGGCGCACTGGGCCTCTGCAACCCTTAGAAGGCATCCACAGGCCTTCAAAAGCAGCTGAAAGTTACTTCTGGTCTATTTATGTGTTCATGAAAGTTCTGGGTGCTTCCAGAGACCTGTGGAGGCCTTCTGAAGCCTGTGGAGGCCCAGCACTGGAGAAGGAAGTGGGTTGCGGCACTCTCTGCCACAGAACAGATGGGTCAGAGTGCAGGGAAGTTTGAGAGCCCCTGGGTTTGGCACCATAATAAAGCCCTGCTTGATCAGACCATCAAATCCAGCCTTGTGTTGACCACAAACGGCCAAATGTGTGCCTCTGGAGGAATCCTAGAAAGCTGCCACATACCAAGTCAGAATATTGGGCCTTCTAGCCCAGTATTATCAATGCTAACCCACAGCAGCTCTTCAGATTTTCAGACAGGAATTTTTTCAGCCCTACCTGGAGATTCTGCCAGGGATTGAACCTGGGACCTTCTACATGCAAAGTATATGCTCTATCACTGAGCCACATCTCTTCTCTTAGAAAGTCCAAGCAGTGATGGAGCTATGTCATCTGCTACCTGGGGCAAAAATGTTAATGCTCCCTCGTCAGAAGCACTTCTGGTACTTCTGAGGTCAGTCTTCTGTACTTCTGTAGCAGCCAGTCGGAGGCCTTTGGGTTATGAGGGCAACAGCCCTATTGCACTAATTGTCTTCTGCAGCTGGAATTTAGAGGTCAACTTTTTCTGAGCGTCTTCTCCTGCGACCAGTTGGCTGTGACCAGTTAGCTGTTGATAGAGCTCTCTCGGCCATGAATTGGCCTCACCCACTTTTAAAACCACCTCTGCTAACGGCTTAAGTTGTGACCACAACTTAAGGCAGGGAGTTCCGTAAGGGAATTACATTCTGTGAAGATGGATTTCATTTTTCTTTTCCCTGAAACGTCTGGGCCAATGGTTTTACTGGTTGGCTGCCTTATTTCATGCCGACCCGTCATAGCAACATCTGTGAAGAGGAGGGTTTGAAGCATCCATACTTGCTTGGGTGGTTTTGTGCCATCAATAGATTCATTGGTGTTCTGTCCGATGCTCTAAAAGCGCATTAATATTGCATTGCGCTCCTTCACCTCTTCGTTTCCCCCACCTTCTCTCTTCTGAACATAATTGGCAGCTAAGGCGCAAACAAGTTCTATATTTTGGAATGGGTTATGTATGTCTTTTGTGGGCTTCTCTCCATCTTACCATATGCTAAGGAAAGAACACAATATGGGCTAAACGTAGGATGAGAAAGTGGTCCCTCTCCCATCCATGCACAAGATCACTCAACAAGCTTCCTGGCTGAATGAAGGATTTGAATCCAAGTCTTTCTGGTTCATCTCCAATGTGAAATGCATCACAGTTTGTCCCCTATCATCCCACCCTCAGATGAAACATCAGTGTAGACAGGCGTGCCCCGGTATCCATTGATTCAGTATCCCCAGTTTCAGTTATCCACTGATACCATGGATACCGGGATGCCTATTAAAAAGACAGGGGAACATTAAACAAAACTCTTTTTTGTACCTTGTTGCAGCAAAACCACTGATGTTCCCCTATCTTTAAAAAGGCATCCCCGGTATCCACAGTTTCAGGTATCCACAGCGCTGTGTGTGTGTGTGTGTATGTGTGTGTGTGCGCGCGCTCCGGAATGGAACCCAGCAGATACAGGGGCATGCCTGCTTTCAGTATACCTGAATATCAGTTGTTGAGGGCTAAGTGCAAGAGGCTGTATCTTCTGAGTGCTGGTTGCACACATCTGATCCTCCAAGCCAATGTCTTTTCATAATCTTCATGTGTTTTTTGTAATTGGAGGGGGAGTTTCTATTAACAGCCATTAACCAGGATAGCTGAGTCGACCCTCCATTCACAGAGGCAGTCTACCTCTCACTACCTCCCAGTGGTACATATTCTTAATACACCTCTTGTGGGGCAGCAAAATGGAGTGAAGGCTGCATCTGAGCTGTGGTTGTTTGTGGGCATCCTGGAAGCATTTGGCTGACCACTGGTGCCCTTCTTTGTGGGCTTTGTGGAGTCATGATGCTGGACTAGATGGTCATATGCTCTAATTCAGCAAGACTCAGAGCGCAATCCTAAACTGGAGTTAGGCTGGCATAAATTAAGCCAGCAAAGTTTGGCCAGCATAAGGGCCACTATAAAGCATGTTTGGACTACTCCCTGAGTCAGGGAGGATGGCTTATGTCTGTGTGCTGGCCTCTCTGACTCCGAGAGTGGTCCAAACACACTTTACAGTGTCTTATGCTGGCCAAACTTTGCTGGCGTAGTTTATGCCAGCCTAACTCAGTCTAGGATTGCACCCTCATTTAATGTTTGGGGGACGAAAGAGCAAGCTACCTTTCTCTAAGGTGTCCCAAAGAAGTGGGGGAAGCAGGAGTGAGCACCTGAACACAATAAGCGTGTGCCAGCTGAAAGGAATAAAGAAAAACTCTCCTTGGCAGCTTGAGAGGGCCTTATCTCTTTACCAGGTCTGGAGCTCTAATTGTGAAAAAGGGAAGCACATTGTCACTGAGCTCACGGCTATAGATAGCTGGCATCCCACACCAACTGTGCAGTGGGGTCAGCCTCCCCCAGGATGCCTGGAGAATGGCATCACCAGCCAGTGACCACGTGGGGTGTGTGACCACACCACTGGAGGCAGGGATGTGCATATGGTCCGAGTCCACAAGAATTAAATGCAGAGAAATCTCAGAGAAATATCAGAGGAGCATCGTTCCATCGTTCCTCCCCCCCATGTGATACCTGCACATTCTATTTCTGAAAGCAAGCCTTACTAATCAGAGTGAGTAGCCCACAAATGTTTTACTAGCACCTGCATGGTGCTAGTAAAAATAGTTGGCCTACAAGAAAAACAGAACTGGATTTTCTAAAAGCTTCCGTAGCTGGTAGCCTGGAGTTGACGCTGAGTTGCCTCAAGCAAGCTGCAGTCTGTGGGTCTGCTTAAAAGACACATCCATACAACACGTTTGTCTCTTGTGCCATGCTGGGTGAAGCAGCATGGCTTCCCCCAAAGGATTATGGGAACTGCCAAAGCTAAGCTAAGAACTGCCAAGCTAAGAATACTGCTTTGGTAGTGGTAGAATCTGTGAGGTGATGTAGTTGTAGGGGAAAAAAATACCTGTGTGTCTTTCGTTCGCTCATTATATTTAGGGTTACCAAGATACAAACTGGGACAGAGTGCCTATACCTTTAACCACTGTATCAAAGAGGGAATGTTGGCAGGTGCAGCTCAACATGGAAGGATTTAAAAAGCTGCACCTGCCCAAATTCCCTCTTCTATACAATGGTTAAAGGTATAGGCACTCTGTCCCAGGTTGTATCTGGTAACCCTAATTGTATTTCTATCCCACCCTTTCTCCAAAGAGTTCAAAATGGCATATGTGGTTGATGTTGTTCCCCCCATCTTTAAGTTCACAACACTCCTGTAGAGTAGGATAAATGGACATGGTGAGTCGAAGACCAAAGACATGTGCTTGATGGAACAAGTAGTGTGGCCACCGTGGCACTTTCCTTCAGAGAGAGAAAGAGAGTTGGCATCACAAAGTGGTGAAGAGACTGAACTAGAAATGGGGACTTCCCTGGTTCAAATCTTGCCCCTTTGCTGGGTGGTTTTAAACAAATCACTCCTGCCCAGCCCCAGCCTTGCCATCTGTAACATGGGATACTACTGCTTGCCTTTGGCGGGCGGGTTCTAACTATTGTATCAAAAAAAAAATCACAGGAAGTGCTTGGCGCCCCCCCCCCAAATAAAGCTCTATAAATGTTAAGGGCTCTTATTGGGCAGTCAGAATTTATAGACCAGGTTTTTAGGGGAAAGTCTTCTCTCCAGGCCAGATGGAAAGGTTGTTTTCAGCCACAGCACCTTTCTCCACTCAGGAGTGTGTGTGTTGTGGGATGGGGGACCCTGATGAACAAAATACTGCTTGTCTTGTTTACCCAGATCCCCCCTCCTTCTTGACTTTCTCTTTTCTGTCCGCTGAATGCCCTTGTCGTTAGCCTGCAGTGTTCTGGTAGTGGTTTTTTTGATATACTGTGCCTTCCTGAGGAGGGAGCCCTGCAGTCTCCTCTCTGCTGCGCCACCACATATCTCCCCCCCCCTTGTAATAGAACTCCAGGCTCTTAAAGCTAGCAAGCAGTTTCAGAAGATGCTTCAGAGGGCGGATGGGTTTGGCGAGAACATTGTCCTTGGAACACTGCAGGCAAATCTGCTGTGACCCCAAACACCACTTTTTGATTGAGGAGGGGGACAATGACAGGGTATTGGTGTGAATGGTGACTTAGCTGGGATCCAAAAGGAAATAAAAGGCTGCTAGCCCATACGTTCTTCTTTGGGGCTTCCCAGAGGCACCTGGTGGAAAGAGAATGCTGAACTAGATGGATCTTCAGCCTGGTTCAACAAGGCTCTTCAAGATGCATTTGTCACTCGAAGGCTGGGCTTTCATGTGCAGGCCGGACTAGCACCAGCAACTGGTGGACGATGCTTGTGTAACTCCTTGAACGCGCATGTTTTTAATCCCTTGTTCACCTGCCAGTTGTTTGGTGTCTGAGGGCTCAGGAGCCCTCCAGCGCGGGCAGAACAAGCATCCCACCCACGCTGGTGTTGCAAACGTGCCGTAAGGCAGGTCCAGCGTGGGTGGGAAGGGCTCACTGCCTGTGCTGCAGCGGAACTGGAACTCCCCACCGGGAGGCAGCAACACGATGCTGGCAAGTGGTGTTGGGCCAGTTCTGGGTGGGGTGGGAGGGTGGGGGTGGGGACAGAGCAGGGCGTGGGGTCGGTGGCAACCTTTGCCATCAGATCCTGACATGGAGGCCCTTGCCTCTGTGCTGGCAACATAGCTGTCGCAGAGGCGAGAGACCCATCCCCTGCCCTGCATCTTTACCCAGGGGAAGGGGGTGAAGTCCCTTCCTCCTAGGAGCCTCCCGGGGCTGGATGGCTGCCGGTGAAAATGCAGCTCAGGATTGGGCTGCCCATCACACGCATATACCCATCGCTTGATGACTTCAGTATGATGACTTGCACATGAGTACAAGCTTGTTTCATACCTACAATGCCAGAGAGGGAGAGCTTTCATAAAACTTGCTTGTGGCATTTTTGCAGTAGTGTCAGTTTGGCTGCCCATCAAACAAGTGATGGATAGGATGTAAGTCTATGCGTAGTATGTCCTATGTAATGGGTCACTGGAGTGACATAGTGGCTAAGAGATGGAGGTAGGAATCCAGTTTCCCCTGGTTTGAATCTTGCCTCTGCCATGAACATAGTAGTAGCCTTAGGCAAGCCATTCCCTGTCAATCTTAACCTTCCTTATTTACAACAAATAATGCTACCTTTCCATACATGGTTGTTCTATGGACTTCACCAAGATAATACAAGTGAATATTTATGTACTCCCAACAGTACTGTGGGCAGCAAAATAGTCGTTCCTCAGGATTGTAGTCTTCGTATCATTTTTCTGATGATAATTGGAACGTTCTAACACCCCCAGTCTAGGGCTGGCACATCTATGAGGCCAACTGAAACAGTTGCCTCAGGCAGCAGGTTGGTCTGGGGCACCATCTATTCACTGCCTTTCTTCCTCCCTCCATTTGCTGACTGGAGAAAGAGAAAGGAAGAATAATGGAAGGACAGGAGAGGAAGTGTGGAGGAGAGGCTGGTACATCACCAGGTAAAACGGGGGGGGGGGAATAGCATTTTGCACATTGCCTTGGGCACCAGGAGACCTTGGGCTTGCCCTGCCCAGTCTCATACCAAGGGCTGCTACTGAACAGAGTTTTCCTCATGTCAGATTCCTGCAGGCTCAACTCCATCTCCTTTGTTCCCTATTCATCTTTCATTGACTCATCATTAGCTGGTCTTGAGCTAAAAGGTTAAGATGCTCAGTGTTTTTTTATAGGAGTGACCAGCACCCATCCCTTGATGGGGTTTCAGGCATTACCATTGCCACTGGCACTGTTGTGCTTGGGGTTGGCCAGAATCCTGTGATGAGTGTGGGCCCTTGGCTAGAAGAACACAATGGTCCTACAGAAATCTAAGCCTCGCCAGATTTCCATCTCGCCAGATGGAAAAAGCTGTGTGCACTGCAATAGTGTGTGTGTACTGTATGTCCACTTGCAGGGGCATCGTGATCTGGAATGCCACTTGATGCTGGTTCAGGTCCACTGCTTCTTGCTACCAAAACAACCACCACCACCCAACCAAAAGCTCATACTCTTATCTCACGGGCTGCTGTCAAACCTGGAAGTGCAGGACTTCCAGTTTCATTTACAGGGACAGCACAAACCTCTGACAGCAGTGGGCAAGGAGCATGGTAAGGAGGGGGAATGACCTTCTTCTTGCAGCTGCAAGGTGTGAGATGGTGTGGTGAAATGGCACTATACTGTATGGTACTTTCATGTCCATGCACCTATGCCGGCGTTCATGCACGCTAGAGACAAGATCCCCACTCAGAGATCTAGCTTCTCAAGGCTTCTAGAGCGGGAGATGAACCCTGAAGCACAACAGTGTGAACAAAAAATGTTAACAAGACATTCACCAAAGGCAGCAAAAATTCAGAGGTGGGACAGGCACTGGAAGATCTGGGGCTATCCCTGTTCAGTGGGACGCTTAGAACATCAAGGGTTGGTAAAAAAAAATTAAAAGTATCCAGTTGTCAGCAGGGTGGCAAATTGTCCCGGATTCAGTCACGGAAACCACCAAGACACATCCCATTTCTTGCCACTTCAACTCTGTTCATCTTCTCAGCCCTCTCTGTCTGTTTTTTCTGAATGCCACAGCTTTTGACTGTGGCTGGAAGGCCGTCAGTTCTGTCTGACTCCTCCCCTCCTATTTCTCTCTTCTTCCTTCCTTCTCTTCCTCTTCTTCCTTCCTTCCTTTCTTCTCTCTCGTGGGGTGGTGGTGGTGGAACATGAACTTTTCACCTCTGGAGGATCTGAAGGCCGGGAAACTATAAGACTTGCACCAGCCAATCCCTTCCTGAGGTTACTAACTCAGTCCCCTGCATAAGGCCCAGGCTATTTTTAAACGGCAAACAAGTTGCCACTCTCTCTCTCTCTCTCTCTCTCTCTCTCTCTGAATTTGCGCCACACGGGAACAGCCCCCTGCTTGATCAAGAGAAATTAGAGATGGCCACGGAGAGGGTGAGTGAAGAGGGGAAGTGGGGCTCTGCTAGAAGGGAAGAGAGTGTTTCCAAATGGCATATTGTCCTGGTGGGGAAGTCTCATTTCTGGAGTCTCCCAAACAGCTAAGCCCTGCTGGTCTGTGATCCTCTAATCTTAGGGCACCTGCACCCCTAGGCCAGGGAGGTGACAGAATAGTTGACAACTACTACATGGCACAACTGATCTTGAGCATGATATTGTGATGCGCACCTGATTCCACTGTTTCACAAGTTTGGGAAAGTTTACAGGCTACTCCTCTTGCTTAGAACCAAACGTCCAGGATTTAAAACATGTTGGACTACACTGATCTTCTGGCATGTTTCACCACTCACTAAAGTTGCCAGGAAAGGTCAGGGTCTGACCAATGCAGACATCACCAGGTCCACCTAGCTGACTAGACCCCTAAACTCTTGGTTCCAGTGACAGTGGTAGCACCCAAGATAACATCAGGGGCTCAATGCAGGGCCTTACTCGAGAGTGCCCAGCAATCTGGCATGGGCATTGTTGGTGGAGATACGTGAAAGGGACTTTTCTGTGGTGGTACCTAGTGTGTGAAACTCCTTGCCACTGGAGGTTCATCTGGTTCCCACTCTGGCTATAATCTGATTCCCATAGCAGTGTGCCAGGACTCTTGAGATGAAGCGAGGAGAATGATCTTAACAAAAGGCAGGGTTTAGTGCTGAAGTTGCTTCCCTGCCTACAGATGCCAACAGACTGTTCACCATTCCCCCAGAATCCTTCTTGTCCTTTCAGCCCAGACTAAATCCTGAAATGGACTGTTAGCCTGTGATTAACCAGGGCATTCCAAATACTGCCCAGGATTACAGACAGGCTTAATTAGAAACTTAAGAATGCTTTCTAATTTTTTGTGTGTGTGTTCAAGCCTCTTAGTTCTAGTTTGTGCTCTGTTTAATTCCTTTGGCTGTTTTAATAAGCAGTGTTTGAAACTCTTTGATGTGATTATTTGCTTTGTTATTATTATTAAGCATATTTATACCACTCTTCATCATCAACAACAAAATGTTCACAAAGCGGTTTATATAGCTAAGTTACAGCACAATCCTATGCATGTCTGCTCAGAAGTACCCCTCCCCCAGTTCAATTCAGAAATTAAAATAATTGCTATTCTCTATAAACCAGCAATTGGGTGTAAGGTGCCCATTGCAATGTGTTGTTGTGTGTATTTAACAAGAGTAGATCACCCTAGTGTAGGACTTAAAGCTGGGCCTGCACCCAAACTTAGGATCTGTTTCAGTGTTGGGACTATTGTAACCCTCATAACAACACTGTACCGTAGGGCAATAATACTTCCCCCATATTGCAAAGAGGGAACTGAGCCTGTTTCTTGGGCTCAATCATATGCCCCTTTACTAGAAAGTAAATCTCATTGAACTCGGTAAGGCTTCCTTCTAAGTATGTTTTGGATCGCACTATGAGCCAGCAGAGGAAACAATTCACACCGGGGGCATCTTGACAGTCTGATCTCTGTTGCTCTGTGACACTAGCTCTGCATTTGGTATTGGTGGGGTTAATAATTGACATTGACCCACCCAGCTTCCAAGGAGCTCAGGGTCATATATATGTAGTCCCTCCTCCCCAGTTTTATTCTTGTGCAATGAGTTAAGACAGTGCTTCCCAAAGTGTGGGTCTTGGTGGGTTGTGACCCCAAGCACAGTGGGTTGTGATCTGGGTCGTCCTCTCTCACTGGTTTGACTTCAAACAGGAGCCATTTCGGAAGCCCCATTACATACAAAAGCCTCCTGCCTGACAACCCAGGCTACAGGCCTTAGAATGGCCCTTGGAAGCCTCCATAGGCCACTTCCTGTTTGCTTCCCAAAACCGGAAGTAGCTCATTGAGGCTTCTGAGCAAGAATGTTAGATGACTGGATAAGCCATGACGTCACATTCTTGAAGCCGAGGACTTACAAAAATGGCTGACTCGGATAAGCGCCACGAACGACGAGGATTGCCACCGGAGGGGCTCTCTCGCTCGCACGGCGCGTGTGTAAAAGTTAATCTCAACGTCTTTAAGCATGCCTGCGTGTTCTGCATACGGGTGTGCGAATCGCTGAACGAAAAATGGGATTTAATTTCCGCGGAAAGATTCATGTATTCACATTACATCGGCTCAATAAAACGACCGGTAATATTTTCGAAATTCTGAACATTAACAGACATTTTTTTAATGGGGCATGGCCATTTTATTTCTGCTTGTGTAGATTTCAAAAAATAAGTCTGTCAAAGCAGTGCAATCCGAGTTTAAATAGACAGCAAGCGACATTTCGTCCGGTATGTTCAGTAATATAATTACGAGGAATTAAACCTTGGAATTGCATACTAACTCATAATTAGGTTACCAATGATGTTTTTCCACGATCACACGTTGTTATTTTGGTAAGTTTTTACTTCAGGAGTAAACGATTCAGCCCTAAACATCACGCGAAAACCCATTTGAAATGCTTGGAATGAGCAATGTTTTGGACGTACCAACATGGCCACTAAGCCCGCCCCTTGGATTCAATTCTTCCATATTCATTGTTAAGGGAGGGCCGGGCCCTGCTTCTGAGGGCTCTTTTGAAGCCTGCAGAGGCCTGCAGAGTGGGTCGCCGCTGGGCCTCTAGCACCACCAGGAGGGGCGCGAGATTGCCCAAGAGCACTTAATGAGCTTCATGGCCGGGCTGGGATTGGAACCCAGATTTTCCAAGTCCAAGGTGACTGCTCTTCCCACTATACCACACTGTGTTTGTGTGAATGGCTAGGAAGGGCTGTGGCTTAGGAAAAGGGCATATGCCATGCATGCAGTGAGAACCAGGTTCAACTCCTGGCAGTTTTCAAATCAGGCTGGAGGAAACCCTGACCACCAGAGGTGGCATGCTAAATGCTGCCCCCCCTCCCTAATGATGTGCCTGCCTCCACTCCTCACCCTCGTCACTGTTCTAGCTCAGCACTCTCTTCCCCTCCACATTTCCTTCTCTGTCCCCACCTTCTTCTTTTTCCAATCCAGGAAGTAGAAAGAGGGGAAGCAGCGATGGAGACAGTTTTAGTGGCAGAGGTGGGTGGGTCCCCCCACCAACACCAATCTGCTGTTTGAGTCGACCCTTTCAGTTGGTCTCATGGATGCGTGAGCCCTGCTAGAGTACCACTGGTTTGTCTATGCATAAGACAGATGCACATGTTCAGGGTTTGTGCGGCACTGGATCTGATGACCCCTCATGGAAGCAGTGAAGTGATTGGTACATCAGTACAATCCAGACCTTCGTGTAATCTCACTTTGATTGGGAGTGGTAGTGGAGACTGGTAGTGGCATCCTATCGAAATATCCCTGAAAGGTTGTGTCTGACTTTGCTGATACTGAGGCCTTGATTGGTTGTCTATGTTAATGTATTTATTAATATATCATTTCATTGGTCAGCTGCCTTGGGATGTGCTTTATCATAGAAAGGTGCAGTGTATGTGTCCAAATGAATGAAATAATATTTAATCATAATTTGAATTCCACCAGATTGGCTTGGGTTGGCTTGTGGTCCAAGGGTGGGTGGTGTGGAAGGAAATATTCTGCAGTGTGGGCCACATTCTCATCTTCTTGGTATCACTGCTCTTTCCTTGTGGCATACCCCACCTTCTGTTCTGTGGGTTGGCCTGGAGCGGGTAGTCTCTCTTTTGTATTTTTTTTAGGGAGCAGCTTGGCTAAAACAATCATTATCAAACTGTATTCCTTGAAATAATTGGTACTGTGCCATGAGAAATAAAATTGCATGATATGTGAGCCTTGTGGATGGGGAAGGCTGTCCGCTGCATCTCTAAATGAGATGCTGAGGATACCTGGCTTTGCTTTTGCCCCTGCCTCAGGTGCAGCTGGTGCATTCATTCTCCAGATACAGCCCTGGCACTATTATCATCCCGAATAAGAGGCTGCTCATACCACCTCTGCATGAGTAGCTGCTGTGGACTTGCCTTGCTCTGATTGGGGGCATTTGTGCTGTAACCTGAATGGGCTCTCTAGGAATAGATTATTCTTATGTGCTCTAAAAGGAAGAACAAATATTTTCCCAGGTTTACATTCAGCAAACTCTGCTCATATCAGTTCAGGAAGCCATGGCACAGTTATCCTGGCACTCTTATGTCTCTCTCTTCATAATTTGTTTGCCTCTCCTTGTCTCTCCTTGAACAGTTGAATTGTAAGCTCTTTGGGGCAAAGATCTGTATTTTCTTTTGTGCTACCTTGTGAAGCATCATGCCTGTGGATGAAGCTCCGTGTTTATAAATTATTTACTGAATACATAGGCCTGTGAAATTGTTGGGCAGAAATTTCCCCCCCCCATATTTATGGTGGTTTTATATGAATTTGGGGTGCTGATTAAAAAAATTTCATCAGTTTTTCCCTGTCAAATCTAGTTTCGACCTCATTAGTGAATGGTTCAAGCAGCTTCCTTCTAAAGCCATGGCGTAGGCTTCCTCACAAGGTAGCTGCTTGAACCAATCACTAATGAGGCTATGTCATATCTTTGAAACTAGTCATGATAGGACAAAATTGATGCCATTTTTGGAATCAGCACCCCAATATACCCAGAAATAGCTCTAACTTGGTGTTTCCCAAACTGTGGGTTGGGAGTTGATTTTTGGTGGGTGATGAAATTTTTTTGAAACAAAACAAAAACACTTGGCAATTTTCCTTGTCCAGTTTGCAGAGGAAAATCGGTAACTGGTATCATATCCCCAAATTAAAAGATCACATTTTATGATTTTTCTCTAGTAATTGGTGGGTCGTATACAGTGATGTCATGCAGGGGGAACGCGGGGGAACTCAGTTCCACTAGTTAAAATTGGGGCTGACTCCGCCCACTTCACTCTCCCTCCCCCCCTCGCAATTCCTCTGCAGAGCTTTTCTTCTTGGCTGGCTGGCACTCAGAGGGTTAAAGGCAGTGATGTCATTCAGGGGGAACGGACCAGAACGGATCCTAACGGGCTCCGTGGCTGGTTCCGGGTTCCCAACAAGTGCCAATCAAAAGTGAGTTCCTGTTCCTAAATCATTTGAATGACACCACTGGTCGTATATAATGTGTGGACCCAGTTTCAGCCATTTGTCTTGCCTGGAAGTCCCCAACTGCTCCTCCAGTTCAGCCTCCAGTTCAGGAATGACTGTAAAGGTTTGTGGGAACAGTCCTAGAACTCCATTTCTAGGGAGAGTCTAGCAACCGTCCACACACACTTACTATATGTAAGGTCTCTAGCAGCCTCGGGAGCACAAGATCCTGATTACTGATTAATAATTTATTAATTTTTAATAAATAAAAATATTGTTTTTTTTTCTAGGGGTGTGTGTGCATGTGCGTTTGTGTGCGTGCAGTGGGTCACAATAAATTGTTGTTTTAAAAAAAGTGGGTCCAGGTACTAAAAGGTTTGGGAAGCCTGTTGGCCTGTTAATGTTCCAGTCCTGTGATCTCTCTTGGGTTGCCCTTCTGAACAATTGAGAGCCAATGTGGTGTAATTGTTGGCACATTGGATTCAGACTGAGGAGTGCCAAGGGTCAGTTGTGTACGCACATGCATGGACTCTCTTATCCTAACTAAACCTACTTCACAGGTTGCTGTGAGGTTAAAATGGAGGGAGGGGGAAACACTGGGAAAGCTGTCTTGAACTCTCTGGAGAGCATGATCAAAATATATTGAAGGCAATATTCCTATTTCTGTATGGTCTGGGGATCCCCCCTGCCCCCCCCCAGTTATTTTTCTTTGTTTGGTTAGTTGTTTCTCAATGTCTCACCTTGGTTGCTGGCATTATTTCAAGGGGACCCCATAGCATGACTTCTCATACAGCCCTGGGGCTGCTCCCCCCTTGTCTGGCCTGGGCCCTTGAAAGCAATGGATTAACTCAATGCGGGGTCTTTGTGCCAGGGCTAATCCGGCGGGAGGGAAAGTTGTCAGAGTGGCTGATCGGATTTCAGCCCCTGTCCTGGCTCACGGTTCATCACTGATCCCTGTCTAATCCTGGTGTGCCAAAATTGGCGCGACTGCTTTTGTCGGGGACGGTGATTAGGATTTCTAACAGACCTGGGGAAGAACATGGAAGGGGGTGAGGAGGATGTGACAACTTGTGTATGTGGAGCAATTTCATAGTCTACCTGGCAATGAGCAGATTCTCTTCTCCAATGGTTTTATGCCCAAATTTTGCTTTCTGCTGTGTTTCCACTCTTCCTGAATTAATTACAGTTTCTAAAATGTTTAACGGTTTAATTACGATTTCGAAAATAAATCCCTGCATTGGATCTGTGCATTTTTGATGGCTTTCAATTAACTTGCATCTCTGCTCCTTCCCCTGTGCTACCAACACACATTTGCTAAAACACTGCAAGAAAGCAATCTTGACACATGGGAAGGATTGCTTCTGATTTCTTTTTTTTATGTGCAAAGATGCAATATGCCCATACTGGTCTGAGCATTACAAAACGTACAAAATAAAAATACTGAGGCAATCAGTTTCATCAAGATGGCTTTTTTGTAGTGCTTTATCAAAGGTATGTATGTCTGAGCATTACTAAGGTAGGAGAGGGAGAAAAAGACAGAAATGAATTGTGAAAATGGAGAGTTGCAGCAAATTGCACATGCTCGACTGTCTGTGCAGAATTTGGAAATAAAAAATGGAACACAAAAAATAGAATAATGGAAATTTCCTAATGCATCCATTGCCCTTTGGAAACCAGATGAGATGATTCAGAATTCTATAATCTGGATTGAAATTTTGGAGAAATTTTGTAAACCTATTCCCTTGTTATCGTTGCCTCCATTTTATTTCTTTTCTGACTCCATCTGTGTCAAAGTTTAGACTGTAGGCTCAGTAGGCAAGGGCCTGTCATTTCTTAGAACAGTGATAGCATTATAGTACTATCGATTACTTATAATCCTGGAAACGTATTGCTGTGAACACTGTACTTCTCTGCACATTTGGCCCACGTACCCAGCTGTAAGTTGCCAAGGGTACATAGGTCAGATGTTGAGAAATCCCCAACACTTGCATGAACCAACCCTTTGAAAAGTAGGGTTTGGCTGAACTTCCAAAAGTATGGCCGAATTTTGAAACGGGATTTGTATTTGCCAAGCTGCTTGTGTTTTTGGGAATGAGAGTATGGGTTTTTTTTGGCGGGGGGGAGATGGGAGGGGATGCAGGACAAAACATACCAGTGCTAGTTTTGGCTGGGGTCCACCATAGTTTTCCCAGAATGACCTGGAATGGTGCTGCATCATGATGTAATGTTCTGTGGGGTGTTCTAGGAAAAAAGTTTATCAGCCCAAATGGCACCAGTGAGTTTTGTTCACTGCTTTGTTCACCACCCAACTTTTGTGGCCTGTGGATGGAACCACAAAACTGGGAAGTCGGTTTCACACCAGCCTTAAAAACAGGTGATTAAACTAGTTGGACATTCTATCTTGCTTCTTTAACCTTCCAACTAGTGAGAAGGAAGATGATTCACACAGCTAGCGAGTCTAGCATCCAGTATATTTGGTACGCATATTTTTGGTGCGTATATAGTATGGTATGTATATTTTCATGTACCTTCTGTATAATGATGGTTCTTCTCCATGGATACATTTCACAACCCAAGTTAATGTTTGCAGTGAACTGGTCGTTTCAGATATTTGACTGGACCCACAGTTGTGATGTAATCTTTTATGACATTTTTTGGGGGGGGACAACCTGAGGTCCCCAGGACTCTGGCAAACCTACAGTATGGACAACAGTGATTCCTGCTATGACCATCTGAATTTTCCCAGAAACTCTGTGTTTTGGGGTTTTGTTTTGTTGTTAAATACAAGGGAACTCATTATTTTTCTGGAAGTGATATACAGCAGTTGCGGTAGATCAGCTGGGTTGTGCAGCTGGTAGTTTCCATTCAGGGTCCCAGTAATAGAGGGTCAGTCTCTGCTCCCATCATTTCAGTGAGAGGGCTAGCTAGATTAGAATAGAGCATGCTATTGTCCACTTGACCAGGTTTGGTAGTTAGATGGACATGCTCTGGGCACAGTGTCTGGAAACTGACACATTCTGAAACTTGGTTTAAAATTCATTGCTCCCACAGTTCAAAGCCAGGGAAAACTAGACAGAAGGCAGATGCCTTGGGAGAACCAATCTCCCAGAATAGTGTACAGCCCCCAAATTTCTGGGGATCCTTTAAAAGCCAGACCGTAGCAGTGGTCTGGTAAAACTGGGCAACAAGCTCCCTCCCAAGTGACCTATGATCAGTCAGGTTAAAATAAAGTTTTATTTGATGAAAAACATCAAATGATAGGAGAAAGTAAAAGAGCAAAGATAAGGCATTTGAGAAAGAACAGAATGACCAAGGAAGGGTTAGGTTGGGTGGGTTGGCAAAGAGGGCATGGAGGTCAAATGGCAAACTGAAAATAAAGCAAAATACTAACGTGCGTTGCATGGTAAGGTGAATACCGGTACTTGCTCATCTCAAGTACTTATGCTAGCTCAGGATCTTCATCCCTGCACCCACACATAGATATACAGGTGGGGGACCCTTTCCTATGCAGCCAGTGCTTGGATAAGTGACTGGAACAAAGTCACAAAAAGGGGCATGAATCTGTTTCCTCTTTTTATAATCTGATGACATTATCCTAGTTTTGATACAGGGTGGGATCCCCTGAGCCCTTGACGTGCCTGTTCTTGGGGATCAGGTGGATTTCATGGTCCAATGTGCTGGCTCAACATCAAGCCCATTGTTTACTGGTCAGATTGTGAAGGAAGGGGAAGAGCAAATGATAAATAGCAACAACACTACGGCAAACATGGCCACTGCCTTTGAATGATTCGGCGTGCCCTTCAGGATGTAGAGTAATTGCTGGGATTTCCTTAGAGCTAGGAAGCTCGGAAGTAGGTGGAAAATGACGGGGAAGGGGAATCAGGGATTTGCACCACACCCGGCCACATACCACCCATAACTACATCCCAGAGTCTCCTGGACTGGTGTAGGGCAATGGTTTGCAAGCCATGTTGTGGAATGCTATGAGCACATTTCTCCCTTATTTGCAATTTCACTCTGTGCTGTTCTTTGCTCCTCTTGAATTCCAGTTCAAATAGGAGGATTCTAAAATGCCAAAATGGGTGTATGTGTGATTGCTTGACACTTTCATTTGAACATAGGAAGTTGCCTTTTCAGACCCTTAATCAGTGATGTCATTCAGGGGGAATGGACCAGAACGGGCGTTCCGGATCCTAACGGGCTCCGTGGCTGCTTCCGGTTTTTTTTTTTTGTTTGTTTTTTTCCCCAACATTTGAATTTGAACTCAAAAATGAGTTCCTGTTCCTAAATCATTTGAATGACACCACTGCCCTTAATCCATCTAGTTCAGTATTGTCTACTCTGACTGGCAGCAGCTATCTAGGGTTTCAGACAGGAGTCTCTCCCCCCCCCGCCTTATCTGGAGCTGCTAGGGGTTGAATTTGGAACCTTCTGCATGCAAAACCGGCATTCTACCTCTGAACTACAACTTCCCAATTAATGGGACTCTTATTCAGTGTTGGCAATGAGCTCGTTGCTAAAATTCTGTAAAACAAAGTCACCTAGATTTGAGCACATAAATGATTTGTAGCAAGATTCTTTTTGTGTGGTGTTTCACTGGTGCTTGGGAGCACAGGTGCACATCAGTGCCCAGAAAACACTGCCCAGAAAAAAATCTTGATGCACCCAGACATATTATTCTCCCCCTTTTTGCTGTGTTTTATCAATGCTCACGTGTACATTCATGACATGGGAGGAAAGGTGCTAATCAATAGTGCTATCTAGCCGGTACGCTGGGCGGGACTTACATTTGATCGGCAGTCCGCCCATTGCGTCACGCAGCGTTCCGCCACTTTCCTGTCCGCCAGGGCGTGCGGGAAAGCGGCGGAACGCGGCGTGACGCAACGGGCAGACTGCCGATCAAATGTAAGTCCCGCCCAGCGTACCGGCTGGATAGCACTACTGGTGCTAATGAAATGCAAGTGTGGAAAACTGTACATATTTCATCTTTGGAATTAATTTAACAGTTCTCCCAATTAGTTCAGAATTGAGGAACAGTGGAACATGGGACAGAATGAACCCATGGCATAATATAGGAACAGAATGAGGGAAATTTGCTAATCCCTAGTTGTGTAGATGACCTGTTAAGAATCCTGAAGCAGGTATGGTCCTCCTCCACTAGTCTGGACAATCACACACACAAGCATCATGCCTCTTCGTGACACTTGGTTAGCAAAGCTTTATCTTTGATCAGTGACCAGCTGCAGTGAATTAACCTCTGAAGTACCATAGCCTGGGGCCAGCTTTTCATTTTTGGTGTCAATCACAGTGTTGAGCCTATTGTGTTCAACTCCCAGAATGACTGGTGGAAATGTTGCATCAAAAGCCAACTTTTCCACTCAGAACTTATATGTTGAATGGTTAAGATTTATCTTTTGCAATCCTGGGTGATTTATTTCTTCCTTTAGGGGGACAGGATTGGAACCCTGAGTGGTTGCAGAAGTGACAGTCAGGTTCCTGCCTGCGAGGAGCTTACACTCTAGACTGGATGGTTGGACTTGTATCTAGATGATTCCAGGTGCAAGACCTGTCTCCTGTCTCCACAGTGGATACACTGACCTGGGCTTGGGCAGATAGCTTTTGGCCTCAGTTTTTCATTTCTGAAATGGGCATCCCAGAGGACTACCTTGAAGACTTGTGACTCTTGGCATAAGCTTATTGGGTGTTATTAGCTAATCTTGGAGTTGCAACTGGGCACCTGAGAGGGCATTTGAAAAGATTCCCAGTTAATAGAACTTGTATGCTCTAATGCTCCTGTACAGAATGTGCAGTGTAGGAAGAAAGGGTAGCAGGTACAGTCTTGCTCTAAAGCAGTCCAAATTCTCCATCTGGCTAAATTGTGCAAGTGGCAAAACTCTGTATCATTTCTCTTTCTTTGCATAGTTCTGCTAATACATTGGGTTTGCTAATCATGGGGTACATAGGAAACTCTCTTATACTTAGGCCAACAGTCACACCTAATTTAGTCTTGTCCATTAACCAACTGGCATTGACTCTTCAAAGTTTCAGAAGGATTTTTCAAGGACCTATCTTGAGATGCCAGGGATTGAACCTGGGACATCGTTTTTGTCCCCACCCTCACCCCCATTGAGCTATGCATTGCCCTGGAACACCACTGCCAACCCCTGGAAATCTTATTCTGTCAGCTCTTTGGTTTCTGAGATTCTAAGTGCCCCTGCCCACCTGCTTTGGAACAATAAGGACTAGAAAATTGATTGTTATTTTAAGGAATTCCAGACGAAATGATTAGCTATCTGAAATCGTGCACTCGATGCCACATGTTAAGCTTTTGCAGGCCTTCTGCAATAAGTAGCACTGCTTTTATTTCTCAGGTATGTCGTCTCAGCACATTGGGCAACTGTGTGGAATGTAAGGGTGCTGGGAATTCAACTGTTAGGAAAAACAAAAGGAGAGGGCACTTAATACAGCCCTGGGTGGGTGTGTGCTGTCTCGAAAGCCTGAAATCCAATCGGGGATTATCTGAGGCTGAACGCAGATGTACAGGCCGGCTAATGAATTACTCCCAGTGGAGCCCTCACCTGCCCTGACCTCAGCAAACTCTGCACCATTGCAATGGAGTAGCATCCTCGTGTGACCTTGGTGCGGGATTTGCTATTTTCTGTGCTTTGCAGACCTTGCCTTACCTCTCCAGCATCACCTTCCTCCCCTCCAAAGCTCTGTCTTTCAACAGATGCAAGACCAAACCTACCTCGGCCACAGAACTGGGCAATATCTTGCCTAAATGTGGCAAGCATGGGGGGGGGGGGAACCCAGCACTTAAAAATCATATATGTTTACATTTTACACCAAATAATTTATTTTTTAATTTAAATTTAATTTTTTTAAAAAATTTCATAACCCAACAGGGAAGCTCAAAGCACTGTACATGGTTGAAAGCGCTCAATGGAGATAGCGAGCAAATCAAATCAAACCAACAAAAAGAAAGATAGGCAGTGCAAAGAACTAGTTTTTTTTTTTTTAAATCAACAAACTTAGGAAAGAAAAATTTCAAACAAAAGCTTGGCTAAATAGAAAGGTCTTTACCGCCACCATCCCCAGAATGCCGGCAGAGATGGAGCAGTTCCGGCTTTCTAAAGAGCGCAAATTGTTGAGACTGGGGTGCCACAGAAGAGAAGGCCCTGTCATGCATTAACCACCTGCCATATTATTAGTGGAGACAAAACTACGGCAGAGCCCCCCACAGAGGATAAAGTCATTGGGGGCAAGTGAACCCGGGGTACAGGCAGTGCCAGTGGAGGCGGGGGGGGGCAAGTACTCCCCTTGTAGGGTTGCCAGCTTAGGCACATTCCAAAACCTGCAATGTCTTAGGGAGAGCCTGATAATGTCCTAAGAAGTCATGCCAATTCATGAAAAATGGTGGGGGGGGGGGATGATCTGGGGAACAAGTAGAATCCAACAATTGTTTGAGATTAACTTTTGCTGCCCATTTGGCAGAGGGCAAAGCTGAAGAAGTGGGGTCATTTTTGGAAAAGTGAGCTCCCTTTTGACAAGTAGCTGAATGGACACCTTACTTTAGGTGTCCGTTCAGTTACTTGTCAAAAGGGAGCTCACTTTTCCAAAAGGAAACTTAAAATTAAGACTGAAATCCCAAGCAGGCTATCTTGAAAGTCAATCCCATTGGATTTGCCTCAGAGAAAATCTGTTTAGACTGGAAGTGTTCATGCAAAATATCCAGTTATTTCTCTTTTAGAACTCGCAGATGTGAGACAAAGTTCACCCACCACCTGAAATGTGCTTTGCTCCTTTTGTGCTCCCCCCAAATGTTTTATCTGGTGCTGTCAGTGAGGAGACAGCCCTTTCCCTGCTGGCTTAAGCAAAGTTCCCTTGTTGGTTGTGCTTCTCTGCTCAAAACGGCTGCTGTCTCCTGAGCCTGGGTTTTCATTTTTTTTAAAAAAGTTAGAATTTTTGTTCCAGGTATTTGTGGCTAACTTGCTGTTTGCCCATTGGAAGCCAGTGCAGGAAAAGCTACTGCAGAGCATGTAAGAACATCACACTCCAGGCAGCGCAGAAGCCTCCAGCAATGTGCAATATTAGGGAGGGGGGAATGGTCTTCAGTGTGACAACAGGAGTGTTGGAAATATATGTGTCCCTGGGCGCATCTGTGAAAATGTGAGGGTGTGAGTTTATCCCCGCTAGTGCATTCTTTTATTGTTTCTGAATTTTGCTATGCGCTGTGTCCTGCTTCTCTGGAATTCTGCTTTAACCAGGAGAATTTCTCAAATTAATTCCAGAATTGGAGCATTTGCCATTTGCCACAGCTTTTCAGTTAACCCTTCCATCCTTTCCGTGTAACCAGTGTGCATATGCACATAAATAAAACACTGCAAAGGAGGTGTCCTTGAAGTGACTGCATTTATGATTGATTGCACAATGGTTCTTGTGTGTCTGTGGTGTTCTACTGATGTGCACAAGTGATCCTGAGCAATGGGAAAACACTGCAAAGAAATAATGGTGTTGCAGGTTTATGCAGGTAATTGCATCAAGGTTGCTTTTTTTGTAGTGTTTTATTAAAGCACCTGGGACACAAAGGAAGTGAATGCTGTGGCAATTGTGCACGTGTTCGGTAGGCATTTCTGAATGTTGTACAGTGAATGATACCTAATGTGTATGTTCTATTTTGGAAATGAGATTAGATGATTTAGAACTTGAAAATCCAGGAAGAAATTCAGATGAGGATTTCAGAAGTAGCCTTAATTTTTCTCTCTCGCTTTTTCTTCTTCAGGATGAATTTCATCCTTTCATTGAGGCGCTGCTTCCTCACGTTCGGGCTTTTGCCTACACTTGGTTCAACCTGCAAGCGCGAAAGCGCAAGTACTTCAAGAAGCATGAGAAACGGATGACAAAGGATGAGGAGCGGGCTGTCAAGGATGAGCTCCTCAATGAGAAGCCCGAGGTGAAGCAGAAGTGGGCCTCCCGCTTGCTGGCCAAGCTACGCAAAGACATCCGGCCCGAGTACCGCGAGGACTTTGTGCTCTCGATCACGGGCAAGAAGCCTTCATGCTGCGTCCTCTCCAACCCTGACCAGAAGGGCAAGATGCGTCGCATTGACTGCCTGCGCCAGGCCGACAAAGTATGGCGCCTGGACCTCGTCATGGTCATCCTTTTCAAGGGCATCCCCCTGGAGAGCACTGACGGGGAGCGTCTCGTCAAGGCCGCGCAGTGCACCAACCCCATCCTTTGCGTCCAGCCCCACCACATCAGTGTCTCCGTCAAGGAGCTTGATCTCTACCTGGCGTATTTTGTTCGCGAGAGAGGTAGGTTGCCATTCCGGTTGTCTACCTCACTTGGCCCAGTGTTGCATTGGACACGATCCTTCCATCAGTATTGAGAGGTGCTCAGTCAACACAGGCAGTATTGAGCGAGACAGACCCGTGACTTTACATGTTTGTGTGTAAGATATTCGAACCCCTTGACTGAAGGGAAGGAGAAGACGCAGGTAGCATGACTTAATAAAGAGGACGCAGTTTTATAATTTGTCTTTAAAAACTCCCCCCTAAAGCTCTGTGGCCTTTTGGGGGGAAACTTGCTTCCTCCTGGACATACGGCCTCATTATTTTGGTTACTTTAAAAATGGTCTTTCAGAACACGCTCTGTGCAGGATGGAAGCAACATCGGAGACTGTTGCCGCTGTTTTCCCAGCTTGCGGGAGGGGAGGAATGCTGCTTGGCAATAACTTAACTTCCCCCAAATCTGAAGCTGTGTGCAACAGGAATGGGAGGTCACGGCCCTTGGCACCTCCCAGGAAATTTTGGTTGCTTCCAGTCCTCTGTCTTCAATCCTCCTCACCTCCCGACCTTGACCCTGGCGTCTGGGTCTTGGAGGCAGCCTGGAAATCACCTGATCCCTCTAATTGGTAACAAACCCCAGGCAGTAAATACACAGCTGATAAGGGCTCTGTCAGCCTGTCACTTTCCCCCAGGCGGAAAGGCGTCCTTCTTAAGGTGGTTCTCTGCCGCTGTTTTAAGGCAGCATGGGAATTCTTGAGCTGCAGCTGAGCTCAACATTATCAGCCTACGAGCCTGTGTGCAAATGTGAGGTTAGTTCACCCATTCAGGGATGAGAGTATTTCTCCTGTTCTGTCCCTTAATTGTTCTGGAAGTTTGCCCTGCACTGTGTTCCACTCCCCTTGGATTCTGGTTTTCGAATGGCTGTTTTTAAAGATCTTCACCGCATCGTCCTATCCTGTACCTACCTTCTGTAGAGCCAGAGAGTTGGGCCATCTGGCTCAGTATTGTCAGACACTGACTGGCAGCAGCAATCCAGGCTTCAAGGGTCATTCCCATCCCTACCTGGAGACCTGAAAGTTTGAGAATGTCATCACAAGGCCCACTGTGGCCACCCATTGCTCCCATGGACACATCGCTGGGACTCTGCTGCTCCCTGTGACTACCTTGCAAAGATAGGAACAGTGGCCACCATCTCTGCCACTCTTCTGCTCCTCCCTGACCCCTTGGCCAGGCAACAGGAAGTGGGAAGGACTACCTACTTCCCATTGCCCATCCTGGTTCAGCAGAGAAGCCAGAGAAGCAGAGTGGGGGTGACCAGCGAGGAGCAGCTGTAGAAAAAGAGCCATTGGCGAGGGGTGGAAGGTGAATTTGAGGGGGGAGCCAGTGGGTGGGGTGGTGGTGGAGGAGGAAGATAGAAGCTGTGAGGGACAGTACAGCCCTCAGTCTTGTGCACTTTGTGTGCCAAGGGAAGGGATATAATGAGGGGGGGCAGGCAGTGTGCTTAGCATTCCAGAGGGGGGCTAGGAACAGTGCTGTACGCTGCGATTTCAGGCCCATGAAGGCTTGGGCCAGGCCTGACTGCAGATGGGATAAATCCTGTGTCCTGATGTCATTTGGGGAATCAAGGACACACCTTGGGGTGGCACCTGCATATCTCCTTGCACGAAGTCCTGCTAACCTGGAGCAGGTACCTGACTCTTGTTCGGTGAATATGGAGTTCTGTTGGGGCCTGGCAGGGGGCCTTGCCTTCTTGGTGATAGGTGTTGCTGGATCCCATGACAGCATGGGCTGGCTGGAGGCTGGCAGGCTGGCCAGCCCTTGTTAAGATGCTACTGCTGTTGTCTCTGACATTATCAGTCTGGAACAGTCGCAGTCTCTCCCCTTCCCCTCCCCTCCTTGTGATAACGCTCTTTTTTTCCTCCGGCGTCAGCAAAAAATTTCCTCTGCTGATTTCTCTCTGCAATGGATGACCCCCGGAGCAAGCGCAAGCTACTTGTCAGACCAAAGGCGCGTACCTCCTTAGCATCTCACTCTCTCACTCTGTCTCTCTCTCTCAAGTGGGTGTCACTTGCCCATTTCAGGGAACAGAATGAAAAGGTTTGATGCCCCCCCCCAGGAAGTAATCTAGTCCCGCCCCCGCCACCCACCCCCACTCTGGGACGGGAGAGTCCCATCCTTCATTCGTCACCCTGTGCATTTCACATCACAATACCGCAGTGACCCTAACTGTTCTTAGCTGGTATGCAGAATCTTGGCAACCACGTCTTCTTTGCACCCCCCCCCCCCCCGGCTCATATTCTTCACAAGGTTTGGCTCTGTGACTGCAGTGGGGGAGGACTGATTGAGGGAGGTTTCTCCTGCAGCCTTTGGCTGGTTGCAGGATAGGAGGTCGCTGCTGAAAGTCAAAAGCATTGCAGCGTAATGGTAATCAATCTCCTGCCATCGATCAAATTGTAACGTGCCTCCGCTTAGCGTTCTGGCAAGAAAATGCCTTCTCTGCTAGGGTGGTGGGTGGTGGGGGTGAGCTTTTTTGAGGCGGGGGGCGAATAGGTAGAAAGACCCACATTAAAGAAATGCCAGGTTCATCACAGTGACCAGTCTGAGGACATGAGAGAGCCTCCCGCCAGGCCTGTGCAAGACTCAGCCAGAGGGGGGGGGGGTTCCTCTTGAGTAGGTCTGCACAATTTCAAGCAGCAAGGTGACCCGCTGCCATTCTCCTTGCTTTCCCAGTTGGACAGTGGGCTGTCTCCTTTCCTCACTGGTGGGCCTCCTGTACCGCCAGCCTCCTGTGCTGCATTGCAGCATCCCAGAGTGACGAGGGACAAGGATGGAGAGGGTGGCTTTGCTTCTTGTCCTGGGGAGAAATCCCATGATGCTTCTTCCTGTCATTCTGTGGATTGGTGACTGTTCAGTGGGAGGGAAGCTGGCATTCTTTTTTAAAAGATCTGTCCAAAAATGGTGTATCCTTCCAGATGCTAATAACTGTTGAGACTGGGGTAGAGAAGCTTGTGATGTCTCAGTGGGGTGTCAAAATAGACTGGGTTTTGGGAAGGAGTGAAAGGGAGGGGAGCAGGTAAGGGAGAGATGCAAGGGAAAAAGAGAGGACAACACACACACACACACACACACACACACACACACACACACACACACA
>JAJKFI010000116.1:2689298-2704478 GCA_029204185.1 Lerista edwardsae
GTGTGTGTGTGTGTGTGTGTGTGTGTGTGTGTGTGTGTGTGTGTGTGGAAAAAGAGACAATTGACGAGACATAATAGAGGCATACAAAATGATGCAGGATATGGAGAAAGAGAATTGAGAGACATCTTTCTCTGTCTATCTCACTTGTAATACTAGAACTCAGGAGTCCTCAATGAAATTGAAATTACTACTCAAATAGTAGATTTGAGATGGGCCAAAGGAAGCCCATCTTCGCGCAAAGCAGACTTAGAGCACAATCCTAACCAACTTTCCAACACTGGAGAAAGGGCAATGCAGCTCTGAGATAAGGGAACAAACATTCCCTTATCTTGAGGAGGCTTCCGTGACTGCCCCCCAACTGCAGGATGAAGCACATGCCCCATTGGCACAGCTATGTCAGTATTGGAAAGCTGGTTAGAATTTGGGTCTCAGTTTATGAAATGTGCTGTTACATCATATGTGGTGATGGACGCTGGCTTATAGGACTGTGAAAGAGGATTTGTGGAGGGTGACCATGAAGATAGCAAAGTGAAGCCTCCAGATTTGAGGGTAGTCTACCTCTGAATGCCGGTTGCTGAGAGGCAATGCTGAGAGGAAGACCTGTTCAAGCCCTACCTGTTAGTTTCCTGAGGACACCTGCCTGGTTGCCTCTGGAAACAGGAGGATGGACTCGATGACCTTAGGAGTATCCTTGCAGGATCACATCAAGTTTTGTATCTTGTCTCTCTGCTCTGCTCTGCTGTTTCTTTCTCCCAGTTCCTTTTAAATGGAGATGCAACAAAGTTACCCACACAAAGCAGGGGTTGCTTGGAAGCAGTACAGTGATTCATGGAGAGAGGCAGCGAGAAGCCTCCTCAGTAAGTGGACTGCACTGGTCAGTCAGTGCAATGTCCGTTGTAAGTCAACCAATGCTTTGGTTCTTTCCAATCAGTATCACAAAGAACCGTGCAAGCAGTCAAGTTAATTAGGTGCCCTCAGTGTGGGCAATTTTTACTATGGTTTGAAAAGAAATATTTTTGGAGGGGGGGTGTCCAAAGGCAAGTTACCCATTTTAACACAGGGAACATTTTTGGCATTGGTGGGATAAAGAATTGAGCTCAGACTTGGGAAACCCGGCTTGTGGTAGGTTGGGCAAAAATAGCCTTATTCACGCACGCTACATTCAGCACTATACAGTGTGCTCATTATTTATATGCTTATCGTTATTCATAAGTCACATTCAATGGGCCTACAGCAGTATGCTGCTTTTTCCTAGGGGTGCAGTCCCGAGCATTCACTCTCAAAATGAACACATGGGTGGTCATTCACAAATGTGTGAATCTTGTGTGCCTAGACACACAGCACATGCAGTGCAATGTCTGAATAACCCTGTGGGTCTCAACTTGCTGGTGTCTCGGGAGCTGCTGTCTGGGCATTAGGCTTGAAAATTCAGGCTTTTCTTGCATGCTTCCCTTCTCGTTCTTTGCCTCTTGCTTTCCCTCTCTCCCTTTTTCTGACTCCCAGCTCAGTTTTTCCGTATCCATTCCCACTCAGCTCCCTCGCCCTGGCCAGGAATGTGGGTCAGGTCCGCCCATGGAAGGACTGCAGGTTGCCGCCATCCATGCGCCAGGAGTCAGCTGAGGACAAGGCTACGCAGACGTTGTACTTAAAGGCACAGCAGCAGCAGCAGCAGCAGCAGCAGCCTTTCACCAGCCATGCACAGAGCCTGTCTGCCCGACTCTCCCTTCCCCTTCCCCACTCAGCTTAGCCCCGTCTGGCACAGCCTGGCCAAAGGGATCTGCTCTCCATCAGTGCTAGCCTGACGTGGCACTCTATCCGCTTCCCTGCAACAGGGCCTCTGACTGCGTTAGCAGGCCTTGGCCACACCAACACACACATACACATATACGTGCAGGAAAATATGTTGTGTTAAACCAGCGGGCTGTCGCTTTACTGGTTGCTGCTGCTCAGCAGGGCCAAATGATCAGAAAAGCCTGTTCAAGGAGACTGGTTTAGAAATGTATAATTGAGCAAAAAACTGGAGAGGGGGTGTGAGATACGTGCCAGAACCAGAATTGAACCAGAACCCCATTGAACCAGAATGTATCTGCCACTGGTCCTGAGTTTCTGGGATTTGCCCCAGTGGTGTCAGCCTACCGGTTCGCTGGGCGGAGTTTTCACGGTCGCTGGGCGGGTTTCCACGGCGATCGGCAGCGTGCTCGCTGCGTTCCATTGCGTAATGGCGAAAGCCCGCCCTTATATATATTATATTTATATATTTATAAATATATAAATATATATTTATATAAATATATTTTTATATATTTATTGGCACATTTACTTCCTCTGAGGCACTCAGGTTGGCATGCATAGTTTTCCCCACCCTTTCTGTTCACAACAGCCCTGTGAGGTGGGTTAGGTTAGACGTAATTGAGGATGCCCCTCAAACTGAAGCCTTATTTCTCAGCAAGGAGTTGAAAGTCTAGATCTTTCTCATCAAAGTCCCACATTAGATCTGCTCTACTGCCCCCATGCTAGAAGTTGGATCTTGCAGGGTGGGCAGTGGAGGGGATGCGCTTTGTGTCCAGTGAACATGCAGGCATTGAGCCTCCAGGTAACTGGAGCTGGGGAGGTTCAGTTTGAACTTGACAACATACGATAGGACAATCCTTTTTTTTTTTTTCTCCTAGTATATCTTTAACCCAAAGAACAATGTCCCCCCAGCCTAAGCTTTTAAAATCTTTGCAGGACAGGTTATTGCAGGGTAAATGAATATAGCAGGTAGAGATGAACTTTGGCTAATGTTTAATCAAGAGAGTGGCCTCTCTGGTGGTGGTTCTTGAGGGCTGGCTAGGGGTGATACAAATACCCAGTTATGTCTGTATTTTAATCTATGCCATGTTGGTAAGCAATGGAAGTGGCTGAGTTACTGATTCTGTGAAATGAGAAAAATGTGCTGTATATTGACTGACTGCGCCAAAGCTTTTGCTAACGATCAAGTGGCTAGTCCTTGTGGTGGCGTAGTGCTAGGGTTGCCAAATAGGCAGAAAAAAACAGCCTTGTCTGCTCTTGTGACTTGTCCTGCAGCAATTGGCATCTGTCACTTTCTGCAACATGGAGATGAGCATGATTAACCGCTAATATATATGCCATTTCTCCTCGATAATTATCACATGTTCTTTCTTGAGTTAAGATTGAAGACATGCTGTGCTCTTACTCCCCCAAAATGGCTTAGGATGTTCAAGAGTGTGCATCATTACTCAACTGCAAAGCAGCCCAACCTGTGCGCGGGTCGCATTCGTATCAGGTTCTGTTTGTTTCGAAACAAATGCACCGTAGAATGAATGGAATGAAGCAGGGGTTTGGTTTTGTCATGGGAAA
Source organism: Lerista edwardsae (assembly GCA_029204185.1). Lineage (NCBI taxonomy): Eukaryota > Metazoa > Chordata > Lepidosauria > Squamata > Scincidae > Lerista > Lerista edwardsae. The sequence goes on from JAJKFI010000116.1 coordinate 2,692,659, forward strand.
GTGTGAGCAGCTCCTATGAAAAATGTGGACTTTTAAAAAATAAAACTTGCATTGACCCATGACCGTGTTGTGTCCTGGGGCACATGGGTAATTAAAATGGCTGCCATAGAGATGGCAACAGAGTGGGGGTCCTTCAGGGAACTACTGTTATTAGTAAAATTTACATATAAAAAATGAACCGAAAAATGAGTTAAAGCCAAAATGAAAAAATAAATAAAGGAATGGAAAATAGTGATCTGAAACACTTATAAACATGGCTTTTAAAGCAAACCTTCTTTTTCCCCTTGTATTGTGCAGCATAAGTCACTGTTCTAGGTTTACCTTCTGATTAGAAGGAAGCCTGTCTAAAGCAGCTACTCATGCAGAGTTGCAACAGGCAGTGAAACAGGTATTTAATCCAGTAAGTTCTGCTTTATCTGTGCATTGGGGCAACTGAACAATCCCAAGGCATGCCAAGGCATGGCAGAATTTATTGTCCCCTAATGGTGATATGGCTAAAGCAATAAATCATGCAGAGATACATTGGGAAGCCTCCTTTTGTGGATCATTCTCCCCACAGCTACATGAAACAAGCATACTACTTACTCCTGGCATGCGAGCAGTGGTTCAGCAGTCAATTTGGGGTTGTCTGTACTAAAGCCTGCAGATCTCATTGCTATGGAAAGCATAGGAGCAGAAGATAGTAGAAAAAAGTTGGTATCCTACAATCTATGCAGCCTCAGTGCTGCCCTCCTCCCCCTTCAGGCACAGTCAGCCAGACCAAAGCCGGCAAGTTCAGCCAGGATTTGTGGCGGGAACAAATTGTTTCATTGGGGCTATTATATAAGAGGCAATTATACAAGTGGATCTGTTCCGGGTTTTATGTAAAGGGCTGCTGTGTTTGTGTGTCCTGAGCACAGACAGCAAAGCTGCTTGTGCCAATGTCTCTCTGTCACACATCATTCCATTGTCCCAGAGTCCTGGTTTTCTGGGACTCCTGTTTTTAATAAAATCACTGTCCTGGGAGATTTAGAGGATGCATTGTTTTAAATATTTGTGAGCTGTGTGCATTGTGTCCTTTTGGTTACAGCTCTCTCCCTTGGTCTGTAATGATCCAGCTTCAGGTTTGTGAGACCCCTTGGCCTCGTGTCCTCTGGCCAGTAGGGTTGACATCGGAGCCCAGCCAGGCTAGGCACTGGCTGAGAGCCCATTTGGACGCATCAGGCCAGGCCAAAGTCTTGACCCTCAATCAGAGGCGGATCTACAGGGAGGGCAAAGCTCTAAATGTTGCAAGGAGCTTTACCCTGTCATGTAAATCCCTCCTCTCCCTTGCTGCTGTAGCCAGTAAGCAACGCCAAGATGTTGCTTTTCCCTGTGAGGATTGGCTAAAATGGTGCAGGAGAGGAGTGATTTCCACTGCAAGGTAAGGCTTCTTGCAAGACTTAGAGCTTTGCCCTCCCTGTAGAGACGCCACTGCCCTCAGTCCCCAGGGTCTCAGGAGGCCACTGAAGTAGCATGAGGCCTTGAGCAGTGGAGGAGGCAACCCCGCTGCCTCTCCCATCTTATGGGCCTCGTTGATGCCCCATCCTCTGCTTCTGCTTTCTCAAGGAAAAGGTGGTGACGCAGCTTACGTCCTCCTCCTGCATCACTGCCGAAAATGGTGCTGGAGGAGGAAGGAAAGGCCACTGCTTCTCAATGTCCTCCCCTCTCATTACTTCTTCAGAAATTAGGCTGGGCACAAGGGCTCATAGGAGTGGGACAGGAGTCCAGGATGCTCCCTGATTGGCCATTTTTGAAGAAGCCTGGGTGGAGGAGGTTAGGGAATGGCAGCAGGAGTAGAGAAGGAAACAAAGGGGGAGGATAACAGAATTTAGTTCACTTCAGGTGTTGTCTGTAAGCTGTGGCAGCATATGAGTGGCAGCAGTGACATCCAGTACCACATGGAGTAGGTGGTGCATGCCATGGGGAGTGGTCCAATGCAGGGCTTCATCCCATGGCTTCCAGCAATCTGGTCCTGGCAATGGTAGTGGGCCCCCACCTATGTTGGTCGGCCTCCAATGGTTTGTGGTGGGCGTGCTTTGATGGCAGCAGTGATGAGCATTTTTTTTTCCTCTTGTCTATTTTTGTCACAACTGTGGGTGGTTGCCATTTTTGTTTTCCACAATGCCCATCATAGAGCATAGTTCCAGAGCATTGTGGGGGGGGAACAGTGGCGTTAGTGGAGAGCACCATTTTGTTTCCATCATGCCTTAGTATAGGCACTATGGGAAACAACAGTGGCTAGGCCTAATCCTGCTTGGGGGAGAGGGCCTGACTGCAGGTAGTGGTGGCTGCTCATCCAGCATCAGCAGTGGGTCCTGCCGGGTCACTAGGGCTTTTCAGCTGTCCAGCAGTGCTGACCCTTTGCCCCGGCATATGTGCATATTAAATGCTTTTTCAATGTAGTGCATACACATGGTGATGCACACGTTTGGATGCTAAGTGGCACTCAGCTTCCCTTATTGCATGCAAAGCTTGGGGAATTTATTGCAAAGTGGTGATCCTATATCACAGGACAAGTCTATGCTTCTTCTTTCAACTTTAGCCTAAGAACAAATGCCCAGTTGCTTTTCAAATGCATGCAGGGTGGGCTATTGCCAAGGAAATTCATACAGCAAGCCATGAATGGATTTAAGGCAATTTGTAATTGGGCAAGAGGAGAGGAGCAGGCAGCGCTCCTTGATGTGAAAATAGCCGTGTTTGTAATTAGACAAGAGCTGTCTCCATTTTTCATCTGTAAAATGGGAAACTGAGACAGATGGAGACAATTAGTCAAACTTTGGGGATAGGGGAGACGGAAGGAAAGGGAAAATTGAGGCTAGAGTTGGGCTAGTTCGCAAAACCTAGAAGCCACATGGCTGGCAGCCCAGAATCCAGCCACGTGGAAGCTGCCTGCGTGAATGTTAATCCTAACCATTTTCATCACAATCGCTTAGTACAAAAGCAGGTTGCAGGGGGAGGTGAGATGCTGCTTTGCATGAACCGTTCCAATCGGAGCTCCAGCAAATAGAAGCTGTGGAATAGATAATTAGGGACCTTGGTAGGAAATTGGGCTTGAAGCTCCTTTGCTCTTCTGCCTCAGGGCACAAGCCTAACCAACTTTCCAGCACCGGGGTAAGGGTAATGCAGCTCCGAGGTAAGGAAACAAACGTTTCCATACCTTGAGGAGGCCTCCGTGACTACCACTCCACTGCAGAATGCAGAATAGGCCCCCTTGGCACAGCTATGCCAGTGCTGGAAAGGGTAGGCTTGCACCCTCAAGCTGCAGCAGGGAGAGCCTGATCCACCTGCTACCTTTACTTTTAAAGCCCACTGGCACCTTATGGCACCATATGGCACCTAATGATGGGCTTACTGTGATGTGTACATTTGGACCAGTGCTATTCATTGTTGGCTGTGATAGCTCAGCAGAGCCTCCATTTTAAGAGGCAGTCTACCTAACAATATTTATTTGGCACCTACTTAGGAACGTTCAAAGCACTTCTTTTATGGATTGGCTTGTTATCCTTACAATAACCCTGTTTCAGATGATATTGAGTGGTTTGCCAAGTGAGTTCATGGACAAGGTGAGATTTGACCCAGAGACTTCTTGATTCATAGCTCACTCTTCTCTGCACTAGCTTTGCTGCGGTACAGATAACAGGGGGATAGCCACAGGGGTGGGGGTTGTAGCTCAGCACTGCAGCACAGGTTTGGCCTGTAGAAGGTTCCACATTCAAACTCTTGCAGCTGCAGTTAAAAATGTTCTGGGGGATCAAGGCTGAGAAAACTGGAGAGCTGCTGCTAGTCATACTAGGAGGTAATACCGGGCTGGAGTTCCATGGATTAATTACACATTGGGTAAAGAAATATTTCCTTTTGAATATTGACATATAGCACCGGCAAACTTTTTGTGACCCTAATAGGTATTCAAAGAAGGATGCTGAAAGAGTGTGGCCTTTTCTTAATGTCTGGGAAGTAATGCTATTTATCCAATATGGCTGCTATGCCTACTGTTCTAATACTAGCATCAAAGTAGTACACTGAGCTGGAGAACATAATGTTTTAACTGGGGATATAGTCTATACGGTAGATAGAGCTGGCTCAAGACAGATATAGGACATTGTTACTGTGATGTGTATCCTAAAACTAATGGTTAATTTTTATTCTTCCAATATCTCTATCGTTTCTTAATGTTTTTTTGTTTCTTATTTTTGGGCTGGTCTTTGACTGTAATAAAGAGTTATCTATCTATTGGAGAGCCCACACCTCCATGGTAGATCACCTGCTTTGCACAAAGGAAGTTCCAGATTCAATAGTCAGCATCTCCAGATAAAAGGCTCTCAGGTAGCAGAAGCTGGGAAGGGCCTTTCTCTGCCTGGAGACAGTTGGAATAGGCAGTAGTAGGCTAGATTGGCTGTCTAGATGTAGACACCTACACCTAGACAGCCTAGGTGTCACTCTGTGTCCTCGAACTCTGTGTCCTCACCCATGCAGCCATGATGTTGTGGAATTGCAGTAGTAGAAGCTTTCAGCCAGTGGACACGGAATGGGAAGCTGAGGGTGGGCCTCACGAGGAGCAAGAGTTCCCACTGCAATGCTTCTATTGCCAAGGTGTCAGGAGCCGCATCCTTGCTACGCCCATTGGGTAGAGCCTCACAAAATGTGTTGCTTAGTGAAGTCTGCGTGGTTTCTTGAAAAGGGAATGGGTCAGTGCCAACGGGGAAACTCAGGCAGGCTTTGATGGCTGAGCCCAGGAAGGGCATGGTGAGGGTGGAGTGGGGGAAATGAACCCCTGAAGGGATATGGGATGAGCAGAAACCTGACCCTCCCAATCTGGAGCACTTGAGGGGAGAGCCAGAGACACAGCTATGGCGCCTCAGTCTTCTGACTCAGCATAAACACAATTCACATGCTTAGGGGAAGGTCTTATTGTTACGGGTGTGGTTTTTGGGTGATATTTTTCCCAAAAATTTCTTGATTGAAATAGCAAATTGCGGTGTTATGTGCTTTTATTCTACATTATCATTCCAAGTTCTCATTTTTATTAAATGTGTACTAGGTAGATGATATAGGTGATACAGTGTCAGCAGATACAGCCACAGTATTATTTCTAATTAGAAAAGTATTTTAATTTCTGGAAAATATCTTAAACAAAATGCTGTGTCTTGTGTTTTTATTCAATTTTTAACCCCCCCCCTCCCCAAGACTGTGTTTTGTGTTTTTATGGTGTTTAACAAAAAAACCCATCTCTACTTACAGTTCAATGGCACAGCACATGCTTTGCACCCAAAGGCCCGAAGTTCTGTTAAAAATATCCCGGGTACCTTAACTGGGAAATACCCCTCTTTGCCGTGACCTTGAAAAGACGCTGCCGGTCAGGGTAGGTGACCAATGATGTGACTTGACGTAAGGCAGATCAGACTGAGGACCCATAGCTCAGTGGTGGAAAACATTTAATCCACATTCCGCCAATCGTGTCTCCAGTTATGGCTGGGTAGCGGGACTGAGAAAGTGCTGTCTAGCCAAGCGAGGTGCTACCAGTCAGAGCAGACAGTCCTGCAGTGCATGGATCAATGGTATAAAGGCAGTTTCATCTGATCATAAAACGCCTCTTGCTTATGAATGACTGCCATATTTAACCAGGCCAAGGGAAACACTGGTTTGTAGTCTGTGTCTTGGAACCTTCAATCTGAATCCTCCTTGTTTTACTTGGCTCCTTCGTTCCCGGCTCCCTGTCCCTCTCTCTGCCCCTCCCAGCTTTTCTATCATGGGCTTTTCCTAGCTGCTGTCAATGGCAACATTGGTGCCCTCCTTACTGTAATTGCTTGGGCAGCCAGCCAAAGTAAAGGGGCTGTCCCTGGATTGGTTTGGCTCCTTTCGGTCTTGTAGCAGCTATGATTTTAATCTCCAGTTTCCCAGCTTTCCCAAAAAGCAGAGATGGCAATCCAATGGCCCTCCTTCCATGGTGGTTGGGCCCAAATGCCAAGGGTGTAATTTGAGTTCAAGAATTGGGCCTACAGATTTTTTCCCCCAATACCAGTGTTGGACTTTGTAGCATGTCAGGCAGCAATAGGATTGAATTAAAATACTGACCAGGGTCCAAAATTCTGCAATGAGAACTTTAGGCTAAACGTTTTGGAGAAATTTGAAGATGAAATTGCCTCTTGTGCAATTCTGGGCAGTGATCCTTATTGTTGCTCCTCATGGATCTTTTTACCTGTTGTTGGAATGTCATACAGCATAGATGGTGCATAAATGACAGTCATCAGCCAAGAAGAGCCAGGAGAAGTACTGTAGATATCCCAGCTCAAAATTGCCAAAATGGTTCCCCAGTTCTGCCAGTGAGGGGTATTTGGATCCTGTCTGCATGATAATAATGGAGCCTCTGAGCATATGCTGAGTGTCTTCAGATCAAGAAGTGAGCTTGAAGATAATCTGGCCATGGCATTCCTATCGGCAGGGAAGGGGGGAATACTAAGCGTTGCAGGAGCCTGAGCTCTTGTGTAACATGACCCCCCTCTCCTCCGGAGCCATTTGCAGCTTGGAGAGCTGGCTCAGATGCTTTGCACTCTGAGTTGCGAATAGCTCTGAAGGTGAGGAGGAGGAACCGTGTTATACAGGAGCTCAGGCTCCTGCAATACTTAGGGTGCAAATCCTAACCTGCAATTAGGCTGGCATAGTTAGGCCAGCAAAGTTTGGATGGCACAAAGGCAGCGGTGTTATTCTGCTGGAACGCTGGGCGGGACATCCGGGTGATCGACAGCCCGCCCGTCGCGTTCCGCAGCGTTACGCCGTTTGATTAACCAATTACGCTGCTTGCGTACGTTACACAAACGGCGGAACGCTGTGGAACGCGATGGGCGGGCTGTCGATCACCTGGATGTCCCGCCCAGCGTTCCGGCAGAATAACACCGCTGCATAAAGGCCACCATAAAGTCCGTTTGGACCACTCTGAGTCAGGGAGGATGGCGCATGTCTGTGTGCTGGCAACTCTGACCCCACGAGTGGTCCATCCACCCATCAGCAGTATTGATTTACATACTTTACAGTACCCCTTGTGCTGGCCAAACTTTGCTGGCCTAATCGTGCAGGCGTAACTCCAGGTTAGGATTGTGCTTTTATTGTTTTGCCCCCTGTAGGAATCTGGCAAGATTGTAATCTGGCAGGATAGAACTATTTTGGCATGGGAGCTGGAGGGTGGAAATGGGAAAGAGAATCATTTAAAGAAAGCAGTGGGGAGTAGTGGTTAAAGTGTTTTTGGATTATAACCTGAAGTACCCATGTACAAATCCCACTCTCAGCTGGAAAGCCCATTGGATAAACCTCAGCTAGTTATTTCTCCCTCAGCCTTTTTATTTTAACTTTAAGGTTAAAAGGGGGGCATGCAACAGCCTGAGCAATGGCAGGGAAGGTGGGGTTAAAAAATGTACAGTGAGTAAGTGTAGAACATAAATACAGATGGGCCAGTATGTTTAAACTGTAAATTGTATTCCGTGTCAGTACAAATAAAATTTTGATCTATAAATTAGTCAGTGCAGTGCTTTTGTCCTCATGGACTAGAATATGGGAAGGCAGCAGCAAGTTCTCTTATTGAAGAGCCTCATTGGGTGGAATCCTGCCTCAGTGTTTTTCCTTCTACCTTCACAAATAAAAGGAACTAGAACCTTTTTAAAAAAGATGAAAGCTGAATGTTGGGAGAGGTTGGAAAGCGATGGGTGGTTCCTAGGATAATCTGGAGTTTACTGGTCTTTCCCAACAGCAACACAGTTTTACTGTTTAGACAGGTAAACAACATGCTGATGGGCATCTCTTCAATGCCTAGCTTATTTTAATTCATTTCCAGAGCTAACGGTGCTGCCAGGCACTGTGCTTAATTGGCAACCACACTGTTTGGAAGACACCTCGCCGACAGCAAAACTGAATGGAAAAAAAGTTTCCCCCCCCCGCCCTCCCTGTGGGGCAGTCAAATTTCACAATAGTGGAACCAGAGGGAGGAGACTAGGCTTGAAACTGACAGCCCAGCCTACGTTTATTACAGGCTAAGCCATTTTTCATATCTGCTCCTAGGTACCTGGTGTTGCCAATGAGATCTCAAGACTTTCAATCGATGGCATTGATCCAGTTTGCACAAGGCAGGCCCAGGCAGGCTGTTGCAATGGCGGCATCAGCGGCTCCACCCCTCCTTTCCCTTCCCCCTTTTCTATTTTTCTGAAAGAAAACAATGTATTGATTTTACTGACTCCACCAATTCATTTTCTCCTTTCTCCATTCCTCCCCAAGATTGTCATTCTTGGTAGGTGAATGGGGCTTTAGTTTTAACCTTTTCCCTGCCACTCACTTGCTGTCAGGTTGCTAGCTTCCATCTCTATTTTTTAAAAAATTGCGCCCTGTTCCTTTTACGCTTACCTGACAATACTCACAGGCATTTACCTAGTGAAGCTTGTCATCGCACTGTGAGAAAAAGAATAGGGAAAAAAAAGCACCTACTCAATCACTTCCAATATGGTGCCAATATATTAGTTGGTATGTGCAGAGTAATGGCTAGAAGACAGACCCCTGCCCCGAGGAACTTGCAATAAAGACTTCTGTGTGTTCTGCGGTTTAAAGAAGCATAGCCATGGGGTTTTATCCCTTTTGTGCCCCAAGGAGAGATAAAGCAAGTTGACACATTTCATTTGTGGAAGGATCTGGGTATAGTACCCTTAAAGCAAAACTAGGGTGGGATTTTTGAGGGGAAACCTTTTTCTCTCCCAGACTGCCACCTCTGTCTTCCTTTTTGTTCATTTCATTCAGCCTGATTCTGGCACTCACTTAATGTTGAAAGATTAATAGAAAACAGTTGGAAAATTGCAGAGAAATGTTCCAGGGAAATTTTGGGTTTCAAACAATGCACGTGGGGCCATTTGGCCTTTACAAGCATACAGGGTTGTGAAAAAACAGCCAGAGTTTAGGAGCTAGGCACATCTCTGCTACATATTTGGAACTGGTTTGAGACTGGTATAATGGTCATGGCTTATTCTGAAGAGTTTCAGGCATTTCATTTTGTGGAAGGGGGAAGCAGAGATGTTGCTGGGGGTAGCATTACCTAGTGTGGGGCTCAGAAACCCAGATGTTTGGCAGCAATGTGATGACATCATCACATCCTGGTTGCCAAGCTTTCGCTGCTGGAGAGAGAAGAAGCCAGCCTGGTTGCGCATGTGTGCATCTGCTCCAGCCATGGTGAGTGCCACTGGCTCTCCTGAGCACACTTTGTTGGTGACCACTTGGCCTCCTGCAAGCTGGGCTGTGAGAATGACATAGCCAGAGATGGAGTGACTCTGGCACCTTGTTAGCACCTTCTTGTGGCTGGTACTTGGGGCAAACCACCCCACCCCCTACTGCTATGCCACTGGGTGACATGAGAATTCTTTGTTAACAAGGCCCACTTTCTTCCATCCAGGAAGAAAGGAGAATAGGTAGAATTCATCCAGGAAGAATAGGTAGAAAGACAGGAGAAACCTAATGGGGAGAAGGAAAGTCTGATGGGTGGTGAAAGGAAGGACAGGCTGAGGGGAAGAAAGCTGGAAAGAATGAATAAATACGTGACATTAGATTCTGCATTGTTTTGCATCTACGAAGTCTTTTAGGGTCCTTAATCCAAGCTGTTCCAAGCCAATTCCCAGGGCTAAGAGGAACCTCCAAATCCCGCCTCTCTGAACACATCTTGCAGGCTGGCAGAGAGAGCAGGTGCCATCATCTTGGTAATGCTGCAGACAGCTGAAGATTAAAGGGACCTTAATGAATACATGGGACATCTGTCATGTCCGATACATCCGCTTCCATCGATGCGATGAGGACAGGGTGGTGGATTCAAACAGTTGGGCTGCCGCATCAAGGGGTGGTAGAGCGGCTGAGTTGTCGGGATAACAACCCCCATATTTCCTATTGTGTTAGTATTGAGGATAATTAGAAGCCTCTGAGTTGCTCACTGAACAGCAGGGATGGGACAACATTTGTGGTGATGCTTCTGCAACAGAGAACTGAAATTTGTAATCAGAATGTGTGCGATTATGTGAAAAGTTTGAAGAGGTGACATTTCTTTGCCTTTCCTCCTCATTTGGAGAGTATGAAGTGTTCCCTAGAATTATTGCATTAGCTAGAAAATTGAAATTTGGTATTTGTGCAACCGACTTTACTTGCTAGAAAAAACTGTATGAAAACAGGCTCCAGCGCCACTCCAGGTGAAATATATGGCTTTATATTCAGGCCATATATTGATCAGGCCATTGGTCCGTTCTGGTTCAGTACTGTCGACATTGACTGGCAGCAATTCTCCAGGGTTTCGGGCTCAAAGGTCTTTTCCAGTCCCACATGGAGAAGCTGCCAGGACTGAATGTGGGACTACTACCCCTCAAAGCCCAATCTAGTTGAGCTTCCTCACATTTTGAGCATAATATGGGCATTCCAAGTTTAAAAGCCCATACAAAAATCTTATTCTTCTTCAATCCACCGTTGTTTCCTCTTAACACACTTTACCCATTTGCTTTCTCAACTGTCCCTGGCATAAAAAATAAGCAATTACCATTTGTCCCACCTACCCCCATTCAAAGGTAATTTTTTTCCCAATTCCCTCCAAAAGGCTGCACTGTTGGTCAATGTTCTATTTCTGACAGATTGTTCTTCAGCAGTTAGAATGTTTGTGAACGTTCTGTGACATCATTACAGCCAGGGCAGTGGTAGTACATGTGCTCCACAATGTACATTAGTCTCACTTTATGTCATTTTGAGTTTACGTAAAGTTTGGGCTGTGCAGGAAGAGCCAACTGCACTCATCATTTGATGCTCTGTAAAGTTTACCTGAAAGTTTACTTTGCTCTGAAAGCTGGGACCGTTTCCAGAGTGCCCCTTGTTTCCTCTTTTGTTTAAAGAGGCCACACGGAGGAAGGGGTGAGATTGAGCTTTATAGGGTGGCAAGCATGGGTGACTCCGCCTGCATTGGTTCTAGCTTATGTAAAACTCAGCTAATGTAAAGGTGTCCTGAACAGAACCCTTCCATAAGTCAGGGAGTTCTTGTATATGTTTGTAATGGGGTTGGTGAGTGAAAATTCAGTCAATTGCAACTGTCGAAAAGCACTCCTGCTATGTTCTAGATATTGCCCTAAGGGGCAAAGAGCAACTTGCAGTTTTCAGAATGAAAATGAAGAAGGGAAAGTGTTCCACAGTCCCAATCAGATTTGGGGCAATTAAACGGGGGGGGGGGGAAAAAGAGCCGAGGGAGATCTGATTATAGATCTCATATCCAAATTTACTTTTGGCCTCTAACATGCCTTCCTCATCCCTGCATGCATTGGTGCTTTAGCCACTCTACTAGACTGCCTCTTCCCCTGTGCCTTTAGCCTAGGAGCCTGGATTCCTATCTTGCTTCCTTGCCTCAACCACGAGAAACCGCCCAATCCCTGGGCTGCATGCTTTGGCAAGTTTCCTTCACTAACAACTTCCAGAAAAGTGCTCTCTCTCTCTCTTTGTGCGTGTGTGACACTGTGCTTCCTCCAGCCGCTTTCTTTCTGTTTCCAGAGTGCAATGCTCCCTCCCCATCCAACCCTGTCAATTCTCCTCCCAGCTCAAATTGCTCACACTCCCTGCCCAGAGATGCCGCTGTCTCTCTTTGCCAAGGATAGTGGCTTGTTAGTTTAAAAATAAAAAAAGGAAAGGCAACGGGCAGCGGGAGAGAAGAATGCCACCCCTGCCCTCCTAGAGCATTGGCACATTTTTTCTGCTTGTCCGCAATGCCTCTTCTCTCTCTCTCTCTCTCTCTCTCTCTCTCTCTCTCTCTCTCTCTCT
>JAJKFI010000116.1:2708029-2815248 GCA_029204185.1 Lerista edwardsae
TGTGTGTGTGTGTGTGTGTGTGTGTGTGTGTGTGTGTGTGTGTGTGTAGAAAGAAAGAAAGAAAGAAAGAAAGAAAGAAAGAAAGAAAGAAAGAAAGAAAGAAAGAAAGAAAGAAAGAAAGAAAGAAAGAAAGAAAGAGGCTTGAGGTGGGGGGAGTGGAGTTGGCTAATCCAGGATGCTGGTAGGAACCTATAGTGCTGAGCTCAGCGTCTGCACAGGCTGCCCAGAGAGCCTGATTATTTTTAGATAAGATGGAAAGTGGAGAACGAGGAGTTCTGGGCTGCAGCCCGCATGAGGCGTGAGTTGTGTTTCTGATGAGGAAGAGAAAGTAGGAGGCGGGGAGGGTGGACGAAGTTGCTGCTGCAGTGGCCGTTCCTTTTTTTTTTTTTTTGGTGCCGTTTTTGCTCTCCAAACAGCAAGGCCGCGTGGCCATTTCCTGGCGAAGGGAAGAGGCCTGGCTCTGGCATAAACTGCAACTCACAGAGTTAGAAGGCTAATATAAATAAATTAGCCTCTCCTCATCCATGAATGTATCTAACCTGTTTTTTAAAAGCAATTTAGGCTAGTATCTATCATCACAACTTGTTATTTCTGCGCTGTGTGAAGAAGTACGTAGAAGTTACCTGTTTTAAAAAGAGAAAAAAATGCATCTAGGGTTACGTGCCTCTGAGCATGTGTAGTGTTCCTTCCACCTCCGCACATCAAAGAAAGAGCGAGGATTCATTTGTTTTTAAAAGAGTGTAAAGTATCTCCCAAAATTGGCTAAAAGACTGCGCTCCCACTTGGGTTGTCTCTGATTCAAATTTGACCTCAGCTATAAGCGCTTAGGTGGCCATAGGTCAGCTACCATTACTCAGTCTTCCCATCTGTAATATGGGGGTAATGATACCAACCTGCTTTACAGGGTTGTGGTTAAGATTAGAAAGTTATGTATTTCAGGCCCAAGTCGATCTGGCGCACACATTCTGCCACCTGTGCATGTGCAAGCACATGAATTGCCTTCTCATTTCTTCTGCGAGAAGAAGCAGAAGAGAAAAGCAGTGGAGAAGCAGCAGTCCAGAGGCAGTGGAGGCAGAAAGGGTGGCATCTTCTCTTCTGACCCCATTGTCATGATCCCTCACAGCACCACTGGAACAGGGGATGAGCCACATTCCCCGTCCTCTTCTCAATCGAACTCTAAGGAGAGCTCATGAGAAGCAGATGGCGTAGAAGCTGGGTCAGCGGTGGGCTGAGTGAAGTGTGGCAGAGAGTGGCGTATCCCCTGCCACTTTGCCCCTCTCTCAACCCCACCATTCAGAGCTGACCCTTTGGCTGGCTAACAAATGGACTACCCTGAAGTATTTGAATGCTCTGAAATGCCATTTAAATGGGAAACATGTTTAACCGTAATTCCTGCCATTTTCCGATTTCTCATGGGTAAAACTGTTTACCACCTCTTGGTTCAAACTTCATTAGGGACTATAGATAAAATTACCTGAGCAGGCCCCTGATTAATCAGGAATCCCTTTATAAACCTAAAATGCTAAAAATTCAATTTAGAATACAAGACCACATCAAAATAGCCTCTTCAACCTCAGGTTACAACATTTTAAAAAAATTATTATTTTTTGCAATTTTGGAGAATGAACAAAATTATGACTACTCGTTTTGGCTTACCTACAGTAGTGCTGAACCTCTGGGTGGCTGCCATTTTCCTTAGCAGTTCCCTGGGAGCAACACTAGGTGACGTCCAGCACTACTCCCAGGAGACCTATGGAGAGAGAAATGGCAGCTGCCCGGTGAAATTAGGCATATTAACTGGAATTTTCATAATTTTCCCCCTATAAACATCCTGGAACAATGTTATTCCATTGCATAACTTTACCAACAGGGGCTTCTGGGGGAAAAAATGGTGTCCAGTAGCCCTCCAGAGACTTGTGTACATTTCAAAGCACTTAGCATATTTATTTAGTATGCATTCTACTTAAGAGTATTCTTCCTGCACAGGTTTGGAAGTAATATGACGTCATGCCAAGCACCCTGCACTGGTACGGTATCTGCAGTGCTGTAGTCGGCCTTGTGTTAATGGCGCCAAAGGGGTTCTTGAGGTCAGGCCTTGCGTCTGCTGCCGGCGGTCAGGGGAAGGAGGGAGGGTGAGAGGCTCCATCTGCGGCAGCGGCTCGTTAATCACTACACGGGCAGCAAAGTGAGTGCTGTCGAGGGAGCGCCAACAGAGAGAGGGAGGGTGGCCATTACTGTGAAAATTATATTACATTGAGCAGCCATTAATGTTTGGCTGTTGCTGTAGTAACTCAGAGTGCCGTGGGCTTGTGGTCAGCCTTCTCGAATCTTTACTCGTGTGAAGAATGACCAGAGATCTCACTGGCATTGCCACAGACCACCTCCCACAACCCAGCATGTGGCTCTTGCCCATATGTGTGAATGGATGCGTATGTACACCTGTTGAAACTTCCTGCATTTGCAGTGCCCTGAGGCATGATTGTGTGGTTTTTGCCCCCTAAGAAATGTTTGCTTGTTTTCCTCAAAATTTCATATTTTGCTTCTGGTGAAATTTGGAAACAACAATTTGGGTGTGGTTCTCATTGTTGGTGGTCAGCCTTGTGACTGGGCTGTGCTCGGGGTAGGGTGGGGGACCTGGTGTATGGGACCTGGTGTGGCCTGTACTGGGGGCTCACCCCAATAAAAGGGCCCACAACCACACGCAGCCAGTGCCTGAGGCAGTGTGGGCCTCCTGCTGCCACTGCTCCCCACCATCATCCAATAATCAGACCGGGCCCAGGCCCTATGAGGAGGCTTACCCAGAGGAAGACAGGCACTAGCAGTTAATATGAGGCCTCCTTTGTGTCCCAACCTGTCCCAAAGGCGGCCTTGGTAAAAGAGGTCTGTCACCCATCCACTGCCTGGATTACTTCCTGCCATGGCATCATCAAAACCCGTGAAATTTCTGTTCGGGATGTTATATGTGTGACAGCCTCAAATCTTATGAGTGCTTCTTTTTTTTCCTTTTTTTTAAAGATACAGATCAAAGCAGCAGTCCGAGAACAGGAATCGGCTCAGACCAAGAGGACAGCAAGCCTATCATTACATTGGGTGAGCAAAGACATTAAAAGGTTGGGGGAAAATGTGATGGGGGCAAATGCACGTATAAAGGAATCCATAGGTAGCTCCCCGGCTCAAAACAGGATTGCATTGAAATGCTCCCCTCCCCAGTTTCACCATCAGATTTGCTGGTGGCAAAATAAGAGTGGCCATTTTGGCCATTGATGAGGTGAAAGGAGGGGGTCTTACCGACACTGGTGACACTCCTCTTGAAGGCTGGCGAGTGCCATTTCCCTCACACACACACACATACCGTTCCCTTCTGATTGAAGCTTTGTGAGTATATTCCATAGTTCAGGTGCCACTTCAGAAAAAAAGCCTCATCTAGATGATACACAGGAGAGGGCTTGGGGAGATGACCTTAAGGTTGGACCACATTCATCTGGTACTATCTGAGAGCGCAATCCTAAACTGGAGTTAGGCCGGCATAAACTAAGCCAGCAAAGTTTGTCCAGCACAAGGGCCACCATAAAGCATTTTTGGACCACTCTCAGGGAGGATGGTTCACATCTGTGTGCTGGCCTCTCTGACTCCGAGAGAGGTCCAAACATACTTTACGGTGTCCCTTGTGCTGGCCAAACTTTGCTGGTTTAGTTTATGCCAGCCTAACTCAGTTTAGGATTGCGTCTTGCATGGCATGCAAACTGAAGAACATCTGTTAATTTCAATTAAAATCAAGGTCAGCACCATTTTCAGGCCATTTTTCTTTGGTGTTGTCCTGTTCCACAATAAAGCAGAAGGGTCTCTGTTGTTTCTGGAATTTCTCATTTTTAAGTTGTATTTTTCCCCAGTGATGTTTTACAAAAGACTATTCCAGTATTGGGAAGGTTCTTAATGGAACTAACATGAAACTACCTTCTCCCAGTTTTGTTGCCACATTTGCAGATGTCAAAATGCGACAGTGACAAGGAGGGCTTAGTTGTGCCACTGGGTGGTTGATGGCTGCTGTTTTCCCCCTTAAGCTTCCAGAAAACAACACTATCACATGGCATTTCCAGGGGGCTTATGGGAAATAAAAATGGTGTCCGGCAGCCACCCAGATACACCTTGCTAGAAAACTGTGATGGGGGACAGGTTTGTGGGAGGTAGTTTGAGGGCAATTTTGAACCAAAAGTTCTTGTTTAATATTGTATCCCTGACTTTTAAACAAAATAGCTCAAGGCAGCTCAAAAATTGTTGTATTGCTGTTTTAAAAAGATAACATTAATAGAAAACAGGATAAACTTCTGCATAAAACCAACCTGTCAACTCAAGCTTTTGTCCCAGGCTTACTCTAATGCTTGCCTTTAAGACTTTAAAACTCCAGCCTCCAAGTTGGATGAAAATTCCAAATGAAATGATTGTGGACACGTTGGCAGATTTTTGAATGGGTACAAAATTTCTCTTTGCAGACGCGACGGATTTCCAAGAGAATTTTGTCACGTCAGGTGTTTTCAGTGTCACGGAACTTATCCAGGTTTCCAGGAGTGAGTAGCTCCTAGCAGCTTCTTTCCGTTTTGTTCTTGCTTCTGATGAGGTTGACTTGCATGTTGTGTGGGGGAGGGGGGAGGGGGGAGCCCGAGCATAAACAGAAGGGCTTTGGGTTAATTCTAGTGGTATATTTTTACCCCTGAAGTTTTCTCAAGGCTGGCCTGTTCCAGAAGCTGACTGAGCTGATTGCCTCAAGCAGCCACACGTGGTAGGAGCACTTTCTGCCCACGTGCCAGTGCAGGTCTCTGCCCCTCCTACTACTCAGCTGCATCACTGCTGGGGCTGGCGTCACCCAGTGTGGAGCTCAGCAACCCAGAGGTGTAGCAGTGACTTGATGGCATCATCATGTCACTTCTGGGTTGCTGAGCTTTCGCTGCTGGAAGGAGAAGCCAGCAGTGGCACGCCAGGTGTGTTTGCGGATGCATGTTGGTTCCAACTGGGCCAAGTGCCTCCTGCTGGCTGGGCTACATCATGTCTAAGGCTGGCACAGCTGGGGTGGGAGTGATGCTGGCACCCCCCTTAACACCCTCTTATGGCTGGTACCTGGGATGGACTGCACCCTCCACCCCTCTGTTGCTACACCACTGCTCCTACTCCCTGGATTCAAAAAGAAAGAGGGCAATGGAGCAAAAATGGACCACTTCAAGGAGGAGGATGGGCTAGAGCATCATATATGCTCTTGCCCACCACTTTCTTCTGCTCCCCACTTCTTGAATCTAGGGAGCAGGAGGAGAAGTGGTAGTGGCAGTGACTGGTGTGTCACCGGGTATGGTTAGGTGCCGCCCCACCCAGAAGTATTGGGCCAGCCCTGAGTTTTCTGGCGTTCAGCCTATAATGCTGGTTAGCTGTCAGAGAATGATTTTAGTGTTTTTCCTATAACTGCATTAGCTAAATGAGCATCATGATGACAGGAGGGGTGCAGTGTGATGTACAGTGAAAGCTGTATGGTGGCTGTTTAGAACTGAGCCAGAATTTTCTTTGGAGAACTTTCTGTTCAAGTGCCTGGGCAACTGGGGAAGCAATGAGTCCTCCTGGCACACCTCGCATTTTTTTTTTTTGCCTGCATTCATTTCCCAGCAGCAGCAGATGTCCTACAGCCACCATTCCACACCATAATTCTTACTGGAATTATGCTGTAATATCTGATAGTGTGCTTCACAGGGAAACAGGGGGAAGGGGGCAGCCGCTAGCTACAGGGAGGAGTGCCACCAGAAAGGCCCCCCTTTCACTGTTGTGAAAATTATCGAAATGTCGTCATCCCCCCTCCATGTCACCCTCTCAGCTCAGACCTGGGCTACATACACAGAGCCTTGAGGTCCAGGGGCATTGTGCCATTAAACACGAGTAGTAAAAAGGTTGTTTCCGTCATGCCTTTCTTGTGTGCTTCCTGAACACATTTGGTTGGCAACTGTTGGAATCAAGATGCTGGACTCAATAGGTTCTTGGTCTGATCCAGCAGGGCTCATCCTATCTTCTTATACAGTATATTCCCATGGAGACTATAAGCTTAATGGTACTTCCACTTTCACAGGCAGTCATTCTCCTGAATTTCAGCAGCTAGAAGTCACAGCAGAGGAGGGCAGTGGCCTTCGTATTCTTGTTGTGGACTTTCTGGAGGCATCTGACTGATCACTGTGGGAAGCAGGATGCTGGCCTTGCTGGGCCCTTAGTCTGCTTCAGCATGGCTCTTCTGATGTTCTGAGACTCAAGTGCAAGTGCAAAGACTGCCGGAGGTTGCAATGTGTCTGTTATTTTGCACCTGCACGCACACATAAGGGACAGCATCCCTGTCGCTGAGGTCTAATCTCCCTGAGTCCGGTGTGGAGGGCAACTGGCTCTGTGGTATCCCTTCTCACATGGTCTTAAGTTTTTATCTCCTTCTCACATGGTCTTAAGTTTGCCTCTTGCCCTGAGTTGATGGCCCTTTCTTTCTTTCTGCTCTGCAGCGCCAGTGGTGACAGGCACGGGGCCAAATTTCTCCTTGGGGGAGTTACAAGGGCACCTGGCCTATGATTTGAACCCTTCAAGTACAGGGTTGAGGCGGACACTTCCCAGTACATCTTCCAGTGGGTAAGTCCAAATTGCCTGTGGGGCTTCTGCACAGTTACAGACAAGTGGTTGTCATGTCAGCATGGCTGTTCTGTGTCCCCATCTTTTTTTTCAAAGCCCCAAGAGCTTAGCCCAGGAATGTGTGGAGACAAAGGCATGTTTTGAATTCTCTGTGCATGTCCCTGTGCATGTTTTGAGTTCTCCCCAGCCCCTGCACGAAATTTCTTATGACTAGGGAGTTAGATTTCCAGGTTGGAGGATGTTGCTTTTGTATCTGGATGCCTCTCTCTTTGGGTGGTTACCAGTTACCAATCCCTGTTAGCCCCATGTCCCACATATCTGGGATCGGGAAGTTGGAGAGGGTGGGCTCTTCTGATCAGGAGCTCGAGGCCCCAGAGTGAAATCTGGCCCCATGTGGTATACAAGTTGCCCCACCAAGTTGTAGTTGGATCATAGGACCCAGGTGGTGCTACCAATTTTTAATTAAAGGGCAGTGAAAGCATTCCTTGTTATGTTCCATGTTGCATGGCTTTCACTGTGGCTTTCACATGCAAAGAAACCTGGGAGTTGTAGTTTTGGGGAGGGTGCAAAGAGTGTTTGGGTACTTGTTCCTGCAGGGGACATTCTGGTTTGGAAATGGACTTGGAGGAGGTACAGTTGCCATGTGAGAAACCACTAGGCATGTATACTTGTTTTTGGAGTAAGTAGAATGAGATACAAATTTGCCCTGTTCATATTCTGTTCCATACATTCTGAAGTGAATGAACCCCGGAACAAAAGGCAAGGAATGGAGTTTTCGTTTTGGTTTTTTAGTTTTTAAATTAAATGAAGTGTGTGTCTTCTTCGAGTGTTATCACCAGGGTGGCTGCCATTTTTTTTACCCACATTTCTTCATGACGGAATTGCATCTTGGGGCTATCTGGTTAATGAAAATGGGCATCCTAAGGAGATGGCTGAGTGGCAAAGCTCCTGCTAAAAGAGATGCGCATTATTTTGTGTTTAAAAACCAAAAAAATGAAAATGTTTTAAAATAGGACCAAACAAAAGGAATGGACACAAAAAATAAACAAAATACATGTGTTTTCCCTGCACATACCTAAAACCACAATTGGGTTCAAAAGGGCATTATCTATGCTGTCTATTTTTGTCCCACTTCTTCAGGAGTAAACGGCACAAATCAGGTTCTATGGAGGATGACTTGGACACCAGCCCAGGGGGTGAATATTACACATCCCCTAGCTCACCTACGAGTAGCAGCCGCAATTGGACGGAAGACATGGAAGGGGGTAAGAGTGTGAAACTGGGGCCTGCTCACCCATTTGAAATCTGTTTCTCTGCGCATTTTCACAGGGATGAGAACTTTTGTCCAGGCTTTGATAGCATGCAATTGGGTGCTGTTGTAATTAATGCCCAAAATGCAACTTTCGCTTGACCTTTGGAATACAAAGATTTTTTTAAAGGGCTAGATGAGCAATTTTGTTGATGTGATATGCCTCAGTCTCCAAAATAGCAACCTATTAAATATTACAGCATTATTCATTAAATTAATTAATATGATGATGTTTACTTTAGCCAGAGAGCAATTCTAATGTGGGCGACTTTGGCTGCAATCCTATACACCTTTTCCTAGGAATAGGCCCCACTAAACAAAATAGGACTTACTTCTGAGCAAACATGCATAGGATTGTGCTGTAAGAATGTGGACTGTGAATGAGGAAGCTTCTAGTTTTGAATTTTTCCCCCCAACATAATGCACATATGTGTTATATCAGGCATCACCTTAGAAGAGGCATTCCCTCCTATGGGAGAAAAAAGGGGAATTCCTCTAAGAAGTCACTTGCCATATACACGTTATTGCAGGCATCATCTTAAAAGAGTCACTCACCCCAGTATCAAAGAGACTGTTTTTAAATTGGGTGCTTTTAGTTTATTGTTTTTATACACATGGTTCTTCTATTTAAACATTTTTTAAAAATACGTTTTTATCATCGATACCTCTTTTTAGTTGAGCAAAACTTTCCTGCAGTTGATTTAAATCAAACCAATTAAACATCACAGTATCATTATTATTCCCCCGCCCCTTCTCCCTGAGAATACTCTGCCTGGAAACCCATTCCCAACAGTAGCAACTGACATTACGCCGGTGGGTGGCGTTGGGAGTCCCCTACCCTCATACTCTTCCTTCCCCCAGTGGTACTAGAGACGTGTTCAGAGGTTTTGCAGGAAAGGGTTTAGTTCAATCCCGTACTGGATGTTCTATAAAATCCTCCTAAATGAGCGTCTGAGAAAAGACTAAACCCTTTAGTGGCACAGCCTAAACCAACTGGCCCAGATAAATCTGTGCTGGGAGGGAGGGAGGGAGGAGGGGGAAGAGATTAACTCCCTCTGCACCAGCCTCCATTCTGTTTCTCCCCCCACCCCCATGCCACGTCAGAACAATGTCCACAGTGAGGGTCTTAATTTTTCCATGCTTAAATCTCATTCCCTCCAACGTTTCATTATTGAAAACAGGAAGTTTCTTAGGTATTTGTAACACTTGGTTGACACCAAGGTTCAACCACTGCTTACCCCTAACGTTTACCAACCACAAGGCTCCCTTAGGCTTGCTCTGTGTTGCATGCATTTGCTTTATTATATCTTGGCCTTCTCTGTTTTCTGAAGCAGCCATGCTAGTCACTTTTCTTTTTATTTATTTTTTGAATATATGTGTTGCACTTAAGGACACAGTCCCATTTTACAGCTAAGGAACATCAAGGCCCAACAATACATGGGACCATTGAAAGAGTGGAGTTTTGCTATGACAGAGAAAATGTGGTATTAACAGCCACATACAGGCATTAACAGCCATGTGCATTGATGGTGATATATGAATAACGATAATTGTTAAGATATTAGATAACCTTTGCCTGTGCATCCTAACAGAGGCACTTCTCCAACTCTCCCCCAGGTATCTCCCCAACCGTGAAAAAGACAGAAATGGATAAGTCCCCCTTCAACAGTCCGTCTCCACAGGACACTTCACCCCGGCTGACCAGTTTCACCCAGCATCACCGTCCGGTCATTGCTGTTCACAGTGGTATGTTTACTGTTTCCAAGGAGGGATAGGATATTTGCTAGGTTTAGATTTCATTGATTCAGCAGAATCAAGTGGGAATAAAGTGGTGACATCTTGAGGTGGAGAAATAGATTAAATAGGCAACTTGGGTTGTAGTTTCCCCATGTAAAAAAAAAATCTCCCTGCAAACAGAAAACAAGCATGTCAGAGAGGTTTTCAATCCCTAGGATCTCCAGGCATAGTCAGGAGAGACAATGTCTAGAACCTATGTCTTGAGAACTTATGCTAGTCAGTGAAGACAATACTGAGCCAGATAGACTAAGAGTCTGACTTAGTAGACGCTAGCTTGCTATGCCCAGAGAAGGAGTCTCTCATCTCATCTTGCTGTGCCAGCTTTCTGTTTGCAGGGAATTTTTTTTTTTTTTTTTACACAGGAGAACATTTAAAAAGAGTTATGTTCCCCAATTGCAGCCTGAAGTGGTATGGTCCATTCTATTACTGTAGGACTCCACCGTCTCATTCTGCTGCGTGTCCATGGGATTTTAACCCATGGATGTTGTCTGGTTGCATACTTCTGCTAGCAAGGTGACATTCAACAGATTTAATCTGGTTTCTAACAGTCACCCCTTCTACTTGGAGGAAAAAGGGGAATTGTGGTCCTGGTGTGCTCTAGGGCTCTTAGAACCTTCTCCAAACTATAGTTCCCAGTATTGGGGTGGGGTGGGGGAGTTAAAACAGTGTACAGAACAAACAGGCCTTGTGACCTTTTGCTGAGTTAACAGTAGGGTGTAACTGTAGGGTGACTTCTGTGTTCTCCTTAATAGATTGTTTCTTTAGTATCAAGAGAGAGGAGGAAGATTCCTGGAAAAAAAATGTTGTCTGTTAGTTAATATTCTGGAATCAATAGCCATAGTTGGCACTGATCAGCCCCACCAAAGGGCGAGAGTCCCTGGGTGAAAACAAATGTTTTAAGGGCAGCAGGGCTATTCTGAAAGTGCCGTCACTGTCTTCAGTCCAATTGAGGTCCTCTTGAAAGTGAGGCACTGGAGGAAAAACCTTGTTCTGCAGATTCGGAGCAAACGCCAGCTGCCTACAATCCTGGTTGGTAAGCACATTGCAAGTGTCTTTCCTTCCAGTTCACAGACCACTGTGCGCTTTATGGGAAAAAAAAAAAACAGCGCTTAAAAATAATAAAGAAAAAAGTTGGAGGCCCACCCAAAGCCTGGAAGGAGGAGAAAGCATGCTGGCTGAGATCATATTCTAGTTTGAATGCTTGTCATTTCGGATTTGAAATAGGGGTTACTCCACAGCTGTGTGACCTGCTGTGGACTCTCATGTCTGTTCTCATCCTAACACCTTGTAAAAGACTTTTGTCTTCACTCTTTTTGGCTGTCAGTGCCAGGCAGATTGCACACCAAATGGCTTTGAGTTTTGTCACTGCTAGAGCAGAATTAAACTCCGGGCAGCATTGTGGGTTTTTCAGCTCAGTTCAGATATTGCTTGCAAAAAGTCAAATCTATATTGTTTGAATCTGAATTTTGAAATAATGTTCCTTAGCTTTGGAAAGCTAAGAGTTTTTACAATATTGAGGGCACAATCCTAACCAACTTCCCAGCACCTTGGTAAGGGCAATGCAGCTCTGAGGTGAGGGAACAAACATTCCCTTACCTTGAAGAGGCCTCTGTGTCTACTACTCCACTGCAGGATGCAGCACATGCCCCACTGGCACAGTGCTGGAAAATTGGTTAGGATTGCATCCTGAATTTGAAAACGACCTTCTTGATAGGCTCAGTCTAGAGACCTTTGAGTTTTAAACCTGTAAATAAATTTGCTTTAAAACAATCTTTAAAAAAAAAAAAGGAAAATCTGAATTTGATAAGCAGTAATGTGTATTTTGACATTTTTAGCTTTGAAAATGAAATATATGAGAAATTTCATTTGGAGCATTCGCAGGGAGCCGGGGTGGGGGGAGTCAGGGACAAGGCTGCCATCCCTGCAGCTTGCAGCAAAGTGCCAGGGTCTTGATACAATGTGGGGAAAGAGACATTTTGGTGCCACTGCCAACATCTGGGCTCCACTTGGGTCTGTTCTTCCCAGGTATGGAGTGTAGAAGAGAGAGGGAAGGTAGGATCAAAGACCTGTTGACTTGCCTGAGAAATGTTGGGGAGAAGGAGGAGGAAATGGTACCTACAGAGTGCCAGTCTTTGCCTCATGCTCCAGGTGGAGAAGGAAGAGGATGTAGGAAGGACAGGCCATCCAGGGCTACTGTGTCTCCCCCACCTGGTAGTCTCTGCAGAGGTGCCCGGGAGCAGGAGGGGCTGGATGCGTGCTGGCGACGAAGGCCGCCCGGTCTCCTCTCTGTCTCTCTCGCCCCCTGCAGGTATCGCCCGAAGCCCCCACCATTCCTCTGCTCTACACTTCCCTACCACCTCGATCCTGCCCCAGACGGCCTCCACCTACTTCCCCCACACAGCCATAAGGTACCCGCCTCATCTGAACCCGCAAGACCCTCTGAAAGACCTCGTCTCTTTGGCCTGTGACCCGTCCAATCAACAGCCAGGACCGGTAAGGAGTTGCCAGGATTGTGTCTCCCTGCCCTTGCACATGACTGGGGTCCGGGTGTCCTCGGTCCAGCCCAGAATGCAACCAAAAAGGTGCAAGGGAAAACAATATGTTTCTTTCAAATGCTTATATAGCAGATGTTCCTCTCACAGTCCCTCTCATACCAGTACATGATCTGTGCTTCCTTGAGGACTAGAACATTGTTGTTTTTTCATTGTAATTTTTAAAATGACATTTCATAAGAAGACGGACATTGCTGGTCTGTTGTATCAGTGAGTCATGCCCCAGGCATGTTCAACAGAATCATATGGGTAAAGTCAGCCATATTAGGTATTAGTTTGGAAGCAAAATTGACTTGGAATAAAATTACAGATTCTAGAAGTAGGGTGTAGAAATAGCTCCTCCTAGACGAGACAAGCGATTGTTAAGGTTTTGGAAGGGAACATGGTATCCCATGGCTGAAAGATTTTGTCCCATTCATGAAAGCAATTGCCCGTCAAGGGAAGGCAGGAGAGGAGTGCAGGAGTGCGCTCTCAAACACGTCAAGGTGCAGTACCCTCCCTTAACGTATTAAAAGAGCCTTGCTGAATCAGACCAAAGGGTCCGTATTGTCCAGCATCCTGCTTCCCACAGTGGCCAGCTAGATGCCTCCGAGAAGCTCATGAGCAGGACATGAAGGCACTAGCTCTCTTTTGCTGTTTCGCCCCCTCCAGTGTTGAGTGACAGAGTGCATCTGAATATAGAGGTTCCCCATATCCGTCATGACTATAATAGCTGCTGAGCGACCTACTAGCTGAGTAGAAGTCATCCCTCCCATGAATTTGTCTAACTCGCTTTAGAAACCTTTGTAAGCTCATGGCCACCATGACAGCAAGGTCCATAAATCCTCTCCCCCACCAAAGTTGTAAGAGCACAAAATGAGATTTTGAAAGTCATTGGGGCGAGGGGAGGCTAGAGGGAAAGAGTTCCAACGCCTTTGATGTTAGGTGTTTTCATGGGGCTTCTAATCGAACTCGCCCCACGCAACCCTAACCCCCCATAGTCAAGCCCTTCACACACAGGTCTGCTGTTTGACGTACAGCGTGCTTCTCAGCTGGCCCCCTCTCCACCTCAGTTGGGTGTTCCCCCCTGCAGGTGGTTCCTTCATAAGGTTACTTAATACAGTAGCTTCCTGCAGGGTGGCTGATAGGAGAAGGAAGAAAAAGAGATTCTCTTTCCCCCTAGAAAAAAAGTCTGCATTTGAAAGCTCATATTTTCTATCTAATATTTTACTTGTGATTGTTTCTTGAGTATTTTCTCTGTCTATCTCTCCCTTCAGTAACTGAAGATGTTGACCAAAGACAGAGTTGAAGCTGTACACGCAGTATTGCTTGCATGTTCTGCAACCTACGATACTTGCTAGAATTAAATCAAAATTATTTCTGTGTAGTGTTTCACCGAGTGCATTTGTGCTCATAAGCATTTGATAGAACCCACATAAAAGCAACTATAATGTGATTGTATGCATGATTGCATCAATAATCCTTTTTGTGTGATGTTTTACCAATTACTTCACATTGCTCAGGAATGGTAAAACATTACACAAAAATAATCTCGATGCAACTGTCTCCACAATGATATTAAATTTACGTTTTTGCAGTGCTTCATCAATATACACATACATATTGCTAATGCAGAAAGGCACAATGCATGCATGAATTGAAAACTACAGCAAATTATGCATGTGCAGTGCTCCGTACAAACATTTGGAATTAAGCAAAAATGAGATCATGAAGGATTTTTTAGTGCATTAGCACCATTTTGAAAACACAGTCTAGTAATTTGGAACTTCAAAATCTAGGAAAAAATTCAGATGAGAAGAATTTCAGAAGCACCCCTGGAATTAAGTGTTTATACTACGAAGAACGATGCCTTAACCATTCCACCTTCAACTCCATTTCAAAAGCGTTGTTTGTCATTAAACACATCGCACATTACTTTTTTAAAAGTGTACACTTGTGTAATGTGCAAAAAAAACTCAAGAAAAATGAGTTTGCCGATGTACCTGGATAGACTCATCAGAGAGCTGGGAAATGTTGCAGCTCCCTATCAAGAGTGTGTTTGCAACCAACTGGGTTCTGCTGCCACTTAATGTATGAACTGCCCTTAGTTTAGAAAATTTGGAAAGAACAGGTGGTAGATGCTGTGTGGGTGGCTACCCCATGCAGTCATTGGGTTCTTTCCCACTTCTGCAATGTCCCATCGCTCTCCTCTCCTTCTGTTAATCTTCTTTGTTCATTTGCTTATTAAAAATTGTACCTATGATTTGATCACTTCCAACACTGCAATTAGACAATACAGCTTTAGAAAATTACAGAACAGAAAAATTAAGTTAATCCTAAATTTACATTATTATTAAAAATATTAATAATAATATTGTATGTGCTGCTTTTCAACTCTGGGGTAAAGAGTGACAATTGCTTTTCCTGGGTTAAATGTAAGAGGGAACTACTAAAAGGTGCCTTTTTGCCCAGGTGGCAGGTTTTTGCTACTGCTACTCAGTGTTGACCCAGGTGCTGGGTGGCCCTGAAACAAAGTCCTACATTAGACCCCCCACCTATGGCATGCCACTTCCTCTTAATGGCGCAATGGTACTAAGGATTGTGGCCAACCTGACCAGGGTGGATCCTCAACCAGGGCTGAACCTGGCCAGCTCAGATACCAACTCTGCTGCTGCTAGGCTGCTACTATTAAGTTGCTTGCCTTAGGCTCAAACACCATGTGCTACTGCAGAACTACCCTAAATCATGTAGAAAGAGAAACATGCGAGTTTGTTGCCACAAATAAACAGTGGCAGAAGAGAGGGTGTGCTTTGGAATCACAGTGGCCAAAGTCAGGTAGCCTCTTGGCTTACCAAGACTGGTAGAGGTGACTCCAACGACCTGGAATATTGTATTGGATTGTGCAAAAGCAGGAGTGGAGTGGCAGGGGTCTGCTGCCTGCTGCTGCTAGGCCTGCTGCAGCATGCTGAAAAGAAAAGAAAAAGGAGCCCCTTACCACGCTCTGTAGTGCAGAAGTGCAAGACTTCTGGTTTTATTTACAGGGAACGCACAAATGAAGGAGCTCCTTCATTCACGTGGTCTCTGTAAACAAGTCCCGCAATTCTCGGTTTACGAAAACTTCACAACGGACCATAGTAAGGAAGAGGATGGTCCTCTTCTTGCTCAAGAGAGTGGGAAGCAGATCAATGTGGCTTGCGTCCATGGTGGGCTAGAGAGAAGCAGCAGCAGACGCAGGATGAAGGGCACCCCAAATCTGCCGTCCCCGGCAATCTGCCACTGATACAAGCCGCATCAAGTTGCTCCGTGGCTTGGCCATGTATAGAGGACAAATAAATGGAGGAGAAGCCCTATTAATGGCCATGAATGCTAAATGGAACCTTCATGTTCAGAGGCAGGTGAACTGGCTGGGATTCCCCTGGTCTGCGGGGAAGCCCACCCATTGTCCCGTTCTGGGGAAGGGAGGTGCCCCTGGGTGGGCAGGCGGCTCCTGTGGGTGGTGCTAATGGCTTGCTATGTGTGTCTTTTGTGTTGTGTCCCCTAGTTAAATGGAGGTGGTCAAGTGAAGGTACCCGGGCACTACCTTTCCACCCAGATGTTGGCGCCGCCACCCCCCCGGTATGCCCCGCCTGGCAATTTCACCTGACACCAAATCCACCACGACAACTTCCGAGGGAGGGACCACCTCGCCGACGTCTCCTAGTAAGCAAGCAAGCCCGCCTGCCCAACACTCCCGCCCCACCACCAAACTGTCTAGCCCTGTGCCTTTCATCCATCACAGGTCCAGCCCTGGCCATGTTCAGAACTCCATGGCTCTATCTTGTGGGAAGGGAACGGCTTTGGAGGGTGGGGTCTCCAATGATATAAGGACCTAGAATGGGCCCTACTGGATCAGACCAAAGGTCTGTCTCATCCAGCATCCTCCTTTTCCATGGTGGCCCGCCAGACACATGCAGGAAGCCTCATAGGCAGGGCTTCAAGGTAGTATCCCTTCCCCACTGTTCACCCCCACTAACTGATGTTTAGAGGTAGACTGCGTCTGAATGTGAAAGTTCCATTTAGCTTTTATGGCCAGTAGCTGTCTATTTACTTCTCATCCTTCTCCTTCTCCTCCATAAATTTGTCTAATCCTTTTATCAAGTCAACAAACAAGTGGCCATCATTGCGTCTTGGGTCAGCAGGATGGCTTGATTTTAGATCAAGGCAATACAAATCACTTCTAAATCTGCAAATGTAAATCCCCTGGACAAAGGGCCAATTTCCAAACTCAGTTTTCCAGCTTCCACAAATGTTTGCTAATTAATTTCTGTAGCACATTAAGAACGCAGTCCTAACCTGGATTAAGAACGCAATCCTAATCCTAACCTAATTAAATTAAACTAGTTAGGCTGGCACAGGTAGGCCAGCAAAGTTTGGCTGGCACAAGGGACATCGTAAAGTATGTGTGGACCACTCTTAGAGGCCAGCACACAGACATGCACCATCCTCCCTGACTGTGAGAGGAGAGAAACGTGCTTTACAATGGCCCTTGTGCCAGCCAAACTTTGCTGGCCTAACTGTGCCAGCCTAACTCCAGGTTAAGATTGCACCCTAAAACACATTCATATAAAAGAGCCTTTCTACTGACCTGAAGTGTAAGCAAGAACCTCTCGCCAAACAGCCTCTGTGCCTTTGAAACTATATAATTTAACTCTGTTTAGCCCAGCAGTTGTGAAGTCAAAGATGTCTGTCTGACACTCCTTTTGATTAGGCATAGGAATTAAGCTAGATCACATCCTTGAAGAGGAAGTGCCCAGAATGTACTAGAAATGATAGGTTTATTGCTACAGAAACTGTGCTTCTCTGTGACATGAAAAACAATTAGCCATGCTGTTTGGTGCTTTCTCCACTCTCAGCCCAACTTGCAGGAATGGAGATTTTTTTTTGGGGGGGGGGGGTTTGGCTCAGAGTTTACAAAGCTTATTTTGCTTATCCTAGCTTGCAGTGGAACTGCAATTCTTGCAAGGAGCACTGATGCTCTTAACAGTGGGGGCTGACCAAGCATAGGCTGCTTATTGCAAGCTGCTGAAGAGCTGTTGCACCGTGCTTTTGTTTTAACAAAAGGCATAACACCGTGTCATGCCTGTTTTTCCTTATTTCATTTAGCATGTGGCTGTAGCTGCTAGGGGGTCAGGGTTATTTTTGCACAGCTTGTTTTGCTTATGTTCCATTGGAGAGGCATTGTGGTGTTGTGAGGATCTGTACTTTGTTCCACCATTTTTAGCTGGGTCTCTTCATGCCTAACCCTCTTTAAGAGACTTGGGGGAAGGATGACACCCACACCCAGTTTGGGCTACTATGAATTAAATTAAACTAGGAATAGCTAGTTAACATCTCAAAATCGCAAATATTGGGGGGGGGGCTTCCCTTATCCTCTGGACCATAGAAATGTGAGACCAGACTTAAAATTTACAGGAACCGGTTGTGTGTAAGGTGTCTGCCCCTTCTCCCTTCAGCACCCTCCTCTTCCTCTCTGTGGGTGGCAAGAGAGAGACTGATTGAGAGTGCAATCCTAAACTGGAGTTAGGCCGGCATAAACTAAGCCAGCAAAGTTTAGCCAGCACAAAGGACACCGTAAAGTATGTTTGGACCATTCTCGGTGTCAGAGGGGCCAGTGGACAGACGTGAGCCATCCATCCTGACTCCGAGAGTAGTCCAAAAAAACTTTATGGTGTCCCTTGTGCTGGCCAAACATTGCTGATTTAGTTTATGCCGGCCTAACTCAGTTTAGGATTGTGCCCTTAGCCTCTCTCCCTTTCTTTGGTCTGGAATCTCTTTCCAGCCTCAAGCAAGTCAAGCGTTTTTGCAAAATTGTGTGTGTGTGTGCGCGCGCGTGTGTGTGTGCACACACACGTGTGAGACTGGGTTGGCCTGAACAGCACACTTGTGGAAGGTGCTTGCCTCTGTCCCCCTCAACTCCTGCTCATTTTCCTCTTGCTCCCTGGAAAAGGAAGAGTGAAAGAGGAAGTGTGGAGGAGGAGAGAGTGGGGGCTAGAACATCTCTACACTTCCATTCCATTCCCCTCTTCCTTTTTTAATCTGAAGAGCAGGAGGAGTGGCGAAGGCAATGGCTGGTGCTGGGTAAGGTGAGGGGAAAAGTAGCTGGTGCCACCTCAAGTTGCTTAGGTAATTTTAAGTTGGCCCTGTTGCATGCTAATTCTGTAATGAGAGAATAACTGTGAGGAGGAGACAGTGTCTAAAACTGGGGGAGGGGGAATAGAATAGCCTGAAACTAGGTTGATAGGAATCTAAATCAGGTTTGTGACACCAGATTTTGGGCCTCAGAGAAATATCTGCTGACACACTCAAAGCAAGTTTCTAGTCCTCATGTCTGCATAGATTATATCCAGATAGATAGTTGACTGAAAGCTCAGTGATATAGCAAGAAGCTGAGCTTCTCCTTCCTGTAGCATTATGTATCCCTCATGTTCCCTACACAGAAGTCACCCACAAACATCTTTGCAAAATAAATTCTACGTTGTGTATTCTTTTTTTAAGTGTAACAGCAGCTTCACCAGAGAGCATTGTAGACTGGAGGGGGCCTGTGTATGTGGAAATGAATCTAAGGTGTATTGATCTGTTTGTTTCTAAACTCAGAACTGGGAGTGGATTCTCTCAGTACATTCAGATGTACTTCAGTGGCTATACAGGAAGGTTGAAATCTATAGCCATGGCGGGGGCGGGGGGGGCGGGGAATGACTCTGACAGGTGTCCTTCCCAGCCCTGCAGCTTGAAATCATTTTAACTAGGGATGGAACCTGCAGTGTTTTGCATGCAAAGCACATGTTCAACCACTGGGCCTTCCCACAAGCTCTGTGTACGAATGTGCCCTATGTGGAATTAAACCATTGGTTCATCTTGCCTGGTAATATCTACTCTGACTGCTGGCGGGCCCAAAGGGTGTTTCGCAACCCTTCTACCTGATATCCTTTGGACCTGACACTAAGTTGGAGACCTGCACGATCCCACTCCACAGCTATCATAGCCAGTGGAGGCTTTTCAGTTTTTACTGGACCCTGAGGCTGTGTGTGACTCTAGTCTATTCTATTTTTGTGGGCCAAGGTTTCCTCTCTAGCTCCTCATGCAAAATACAGTGTAGGGTGTCTTCACCATAGAGGCCACGGGATATAGAACAAAACCACTCTATCCCTATCATGACCAATGGTGGCTTTTCAGTTTTTACTGGAAGTTCAGGCTGTGTGCTCTATTTTATTTATCTTTAGGGATGAGACCAGTGAGGCTGACTTGGAAGCTATTATAGAGTCAGGGGGTATTATCCAACCCACTCTGGTCTATCAGTGTAAGAGGCTTCCTTGGCAGATCTCCCTGCTGCAGCATCTTTGGCCAGACCTAGGTGGGCACACAGTTTGAACTTCCCAACCTATTCTTCCTCCTGTCACCAGATCAAGACCGACTGCAGACTTGAACCTTGGGTGGCTTCAAGCCCAAGAGTGAATTTTCCTATGTACTTTTGCATTCATGTGCTTAGTAAGAGGTGGGGAGCTTGGAAGATAGGATCAAGGCAGGAAAAACTATTATTCTCAGCTGGGTAGTGATTGCTGGGTAGTGATTTGTTGGATTTAATCTGAAATTAAAAAACCCTTTTCTTTTTCCACTCTGTCCCCCTCTTGCAGCCTACTCCGCCCCAGGCACACCCCCTACGAACCGCTTCGTGGGACTAGGACCACGGGATCCTGGCAGCATCTATCAGCCGCAGGTGAGTTGAGAGGGAACTCTTCAAGAGAAAGTGTGTGCATGAGGGGTTCCACCCCAGCTTGCAGGATCTGATCTAACAACCACCTAGTCCAGCATACTGTCTCCAGCAGTAGCCAAACACTTCTGAATTGCTCAAACGTAGGGCATGAAGGCTTGTTTGTCTTCAGCATCTGGCACTCAGGTAGACTGCCCCTAAATCTGGAGGTTCTGCTGAATTATCACAATAGCTGCCAATAAATCCCTGCTCACCAGTTAGGAAGGAACCATCTCAGTGGTAGAGCATATGCTTTACATACAGAACGTCCCAGGTTCAGTCCCTTCCAATGGGCTGTCATGACACACTTTCTGACTATAATTTGGGCTCCAATCTCTTGTTCTCTGATTTCCTCTTAAAACTACAGTCCCCTCTCATCCCAGATTCCATTTTCCATATATTGGCTCTGATTCTCTGTGTCTTTGGCTTCTCCTGCACAGCGCCTGCCAAGATCCTGGCTGGCACCTTCCCAACACCCTGGGGAGGACTCCTTTTTTAACGCCTCTAGAAAGAAGAAGAAAAAATGCTTGGCAGGAAGCAAAGTTGGAGGCTGAATCCGAAGCCTCGTCTTTCCCACCCCCACTCCCTGCTTGGCCAGATCAGCACGGCTGCCTTTTAAGATATGATTGGCTGGCACTCTTAACGTGATGGCTGGCAGCCAATGGAATTCCTCTTCCTTCCCCTCCAGCGCCATTGGCACCTGGCACTGGCCGTTAGACACAGCTCCTGTTGAAGGTGTGGCCAGGACTTCTGGGTAACAGAGGCGATTCCCTCCCCCCTCTCCAAATGAGCTTAAAGATTCATAATTAACTTCTTCATTTCTTTCCTTTCCGTGGAGGAGAGTGTGAGAGACGTTGTGTGGAGTGCAAAACCCAGTTTGCACTTGCAGGAGAGGTCCAGGAGTTGAAGACGTGTTTCATTCTTGTTGACGCTTCTGTATTGTCCCCCAAGTTTTCAAAATAACTGACCCCTGAGTTTTACGTTACTGCAGCCCCCCATAGTATATACATTTACTCGACACCTCTCCCATATTACAGCTAGCCATGACCCACACTTTGAGAATCCCTGGAGTAGGACAGTGTTATCTAGTTGCCTACACTTACTTTTGAAGTTTCAGATGGGGTCATCTCCAGCCCTCCTTGGGATTTCAGGGACTGAACCTAGTTCTTCTGAGCTTTGTGAATCAAGCTGCCTGTGACTCCACTGGGAGTTGCATCTCCCATTTTAAGAACTCCCATATCAGCTAAATGTACCCTTACCATCCTTACCAAGCATGACACTGCCTTAGCCCAAGTCAGATAATTAGCCCATCCAGTTTTCAACCTCACCTCAGTTTAGGCTTATGAGCTTCTACCAAGCGTAGCTTTGGAATTACGAGGTCTAGAAACTTGTCAAAAAGTTTCTTTGAGTTTCTCAGGAAGCTGAATTCTGTGCCCTGGTGTAAGGGCTGAAGTGAAACAGCCCTTAATTGCACCACCCGGTTCACAAGTGACAAAATGAGGTGGGGCATTTGGCAGTTTTTCATGAGATGAATAGAGGTGAAATGGGGGCTCATTGCCATTGCCAGTGTCAGAGCTAGCAACTTGCTACTAAATTTAAACAAAAGCTGAGGTTCTCAGAAAGCTGTCCTCTGTGCCTGTTACCTAAGAACTTCTTTTTTCTATATCCCTGGGGAATTGCGGTATGAAGACACATCCCTGATGAACTCTTGGGTCTACCCAGAAAAAAAAAAAATTGTAGCCGTAGGATGCTGCAAGGAGAGGCTGCCACCTCCTGGAGACATTGTGCAGTAGTAGGGATGGAATCACGTCAGCTTAGCAAAACTTTGATATATTAGGGTAGGGGCGCTTTGAAACACAGATTTTCATAGCCAAACAGGAAGTGACCTCACAGAAGACCTCACAATCAATTGCAATAGGAATCCTCTGTACACTAGCTTAAGTTCTATGAGAAAAGATGGGATACAAATCAAAACAAGCGCACAATAAAGACATACATGAAAGGTCCACCAGCCTTCATGAACCCTAAGGCTACAGAAGGCCTGGTCTTGTTGCAAATCCCTTAGTTAACGTCAGCTAGAAGGAAGGCCAGTAGCTCAGGGATGGAGTCCCTGCTTTGCACGCTGAAGATCCCAGGCTCAGTCCACAAATGGCTCAGAAAACGCCCTGTCTGAACCTCTGAAGAGCTGCTGCCAGTCAGTGCAGTGGGCTGTGATAAATGGGCCAGTGATTTGACTCTGTATAAGGACATTTCAGACATTCATCAGGAGCATCCAAAGTTCAGAATTAGTGCTTTGCATTTGGGTGGTCTTCCATTCAATCTCTTGTTGCACTGGGAAAGGTCCTTGTCTGAAATCCAGGTTTTAACTTCAGCATCTTATCTGCAGGAAAGGCTGAGAAAGACCTCTGTCTGAAACCTTGGAGAGTCACTGCCAGCCAGGGTAGGCAATATTGAGATAGGTGGACCATGATTCCAGCTTTTCCCCAGATCGTCCATGGAACTAGCTTGCCTTCCCATTACCCATCCCATGCCTGATTTGTCCAGTGTGCGCATTTGTAATCTAAGCCTGTGGCTTTTGCCTCCCTTCTGCCTTGCTCCTGTTGCATTAGTAAAGACCTCCACCCGAGCTCTTGTGCACCCCTGCTGTTCCCCCCCTGCTGAGAAAGCTATGCCAAGCTTTGTTTGAAGTCCAGCCCAACCTCTCAGAGAGCAAGCAGGGGGAATCGAGAAGCTCCTGCCTCAGATTCACGCTCATGATTTATTTGCAGCATCCGGTGCTTTGGGCAGCTCCTGTAGAATGGCTTTTCTGTGCTGTCTTCATATTTATGCCTTTTGCCCCCCTGCTCCTGGCTCAGCCCAGCAGGAAGAACCTTAGTTGGCAAAATGCAAAGCGCTCCTCCTGTATAAGGGGCTGGAGGTCAGCCGTCTCAAGCGGTTGCTGGGTCAAGACCCACTAAAGGTTACTGGACCCAAGAGCCTCTACAGCTATCTCAACTCTTGTTTGATGTATCAAGAAATTGAGCTTTCTGTATATGCTCAGATGCTTTCTTCTCCAAGCCTGGTAGGTTCAAGCACAACTGACAAAATAGTTATAAGCAAAAAAAATTCCTGGTCAAATTAAGTGCTAGTGGCCTACAAACCTGTCTTTTGCACTGGTCCACCCAGCCCAGCATTATCTTCTCTTGATGGGCAAAGAATCTCCAGGCTTCAAAAGCCAGCGCCATTTTCAGAGCATTGCACATGGACTCTCAGGCAGGGCCACCTCAATAGGAATTCCAGGACCTGGAAAAGGTGGGACGTGCAATCTGAGGAATCTGTCCTGCAGCTTCTGGCCTTCGGGAGGTATAATGTGAGAATGCATTTATATTTCTTTATTGAAAAATCAGTTAAACATCAGTTACAAAAACTGACATGAAAGAACGACCAATTTCAGAAACCAGCAGTAGTACACAAGTTGCTGGACTCCACAAAGGGCAGCAGCAGAGAAGAGCTGGACTCTCCCAGCCCTGGCTGTGGACTTCCTGAAGGCAGATAACTCGCTATGATCTTAGACCTGATCCAGCAGGGCAATTCTTCAGTTCCAGGCGAGCCTGGCAAGGCAATCTGATGCTGCCCAGCAACAGACACAAACAGAATCTCCCTCGCTTTCTTTGATGGCCCCGTTCCTGAAGCCACACAAAAGCAGAGCTGGTCAGTTGCCACACCCTTGGCTTGGTTTCTGCGGGCAGTGTGTCCTTTGGGCAACCACGATGCCTGTGACCTCTTTGATTTTCCAAAGCAAACCAGCAAATTATAGGGCACGCTTCTGTGAATCAGAGGAGCAAATGAAGGCTTTTTCCTTCTGCAGCTCTCCTTGGACGAGTCTGAGGAAAGGCTGGGCACGGGAGGGCTGAGGGAAGCTATAACTATTCTTAATTTGTGTTTAGCAAGATTTTTTTATTTGGGGTATGCGGATCATCCTGCTTCCTTCGCTCTTGAAATGCTGCCCATCTCTTTGACACTTCTCTTTGCTTCTTTTGAGATTCTTCAAACAGTTTTCATGAGCAAGAACCTCCACGTTTGCAACACCTCGTATTGTGAGGTTCTGTATACAGATGTAAAATAACATAAGACTGACGATCTACAAAAGCTTCCTTGGCATTTTGCTCTCAACCAAATTCAGTAGGAACCCCAAACTGATAGCCATTGCAGTTCAATTGTCAGATGAGCGCCAAAGGGATCTGGGTTCAAGTCTGTCCTCGCCACAGTGCTTACTGAGTAATCTTGTACGGTTCCAGGTGCTAGGGTGCAAGTCTGGTCAAGCACTGTATAGTCTGCAGAAATCTCATTCCTGGGAATCTCAGAAATCTGTTTCTCGGAGTGCTGTAGTTCTAATAAAAGTACCATAAGTTTCTTTATGGTTGCAAAGCTGTGCTTGGAGTGGACGTACGTGAGTAATGCCCACTGAAATCTTGTAAGCTAGATCTCGATCTTGGAGCTAGAATATGCTAGTTTCTAGTAATGAGAGCCAGGGTTTATATCCCACAAAGTGCTCATGCAATGATATATGCACAATCTATCTTTCCCATCCCATCTCCCCTAGGGCAGCTCCTTGATTCTCCCTGGAAAACTATTCTCAAGAATCTAGGGAAAAGGGGTTGCAACACAAGGGGGGAATCTCTTTAAATCACACAGAGGTAGCTGTTACAAGTGGAGCTTAGTTCACAGAATCTCACCTAGGTATCATTTTTAGGGTTTCCCCCTTGCTCTGCACTCCATATTCCCAAGGGTTCCCTAAACTCAGGAGTGGTTTTGCAGAGTACTCAGGAAGCTCCCCTTGGAGGGAGGGGGCGGTAAGGTAGCTTGTGTTCACACCATTGCACAAGTGCTACTTATGATGCAGTCCCTGATCTGGATGCTTCAAGGTTGCTGACAACGTAGGTTAAGTTATGAAATTGTCTGCTTCAAGACATGGTGGTGTCCACTAATTTAGATGGCTTTGAAGAAGGATTACATGGATGCAAGAAAGTCTGAATATAGAAATGAACCATGATAGTTAACTAGTTAGTTAACTAGAACATGATAGTTAACTAGAACTAACTTGTATGCAGTCTACCTTTGAATACTAGTTGATAGAAATAAACAAAAGTGGGGCAGGGCCATCAGCTTCATGCCATACTTCTGGACTTCCTAGTAGAAGTTTGGAAATAGAATGCTGGTTTTGATCAACCTTTGCACTAACCAGCAGGTTAATTAGTAACAATCACACTCCCTTCAGCTTGATTAGTAATGGAGTTATATTAAGCAAATTGAACTATTTCCTCCCCCCCTCACTTATGTAAATTTGAGTATTCTGAACTCTGTTCTAAAATCTGACTCTTATCACATTCTGCTGACATTATTAGAAACAAGAAGAAATTCAAATGCCTCCTCCAACCCCCTTCCCTCATGATACATGCTCAGCAACATCTCAGCAACAGCACAAAAAGCCCTGGTATGGGAATTGTACTTTCCAAAGCAACTAATGTCTATGCTAAGGATTTAGGTACCTAAGGGAAATTCTTTTCCCTCTTGCCCAACACCAGAACCAGGGGACATCCACTAAAATTCAGTGCCAGGAGAGTTAGAACAGACAAGAGAAAATAATTCTTTACCCAGTGTGTAATTAATCTGTGGAACTCCTTGCTGTAGGATGTGGTGATGGCATATGGCCTAGATGCTTTTAAAAGGGGATTGGACAGATTTCTGGAAGAAAAGTCCATCACAGGTTGGAAGCCATAAAGAGTATGTGCAACCTCCTGGTTTTAGAAATTGACTACTTCAGAATGCCAGGTACAAAGGAGTGGTAACAGGATGCAGGCATTTTGTTGCCTCCTGTGTTCCCTGAGGCATATGGTGGGCCACTGTGAGATACAGGAAGCTGGACTAGATGGGCCTTTGGCCTGATCCAGGGGGCTTTTCTTATGTTCTTATGATCTTAAATCTCTGCTGCTTGAGATGCAACAATTGCAGCCTACAAGTAGCCAGGGAGGGAGGTGTCCCAGTTCAAATTATGCTCCAAGTCAGAAAAGGAGATGTCACAACTGTCATAATTAAGTGATCATTATGAGCCAAACAAATTTGTATTATGGGCAGAGTATGACATTTCAGCAACGTCACCAAAAAATGATTTCTTTGTTCCTCCAAAGGGGAAATGGTTGTGCTCCAGAAATAACCATTGGGATGCTGCTTCTCCACCTCAATTAAAACTCACTGTGCATTACTATTTGGAGGGGGAGGGGCAGGGCAAAGCAAGGTCGCTTCTTGCCGAGTAATTGCATTTTTTCTCTCCCCACCAGTCCTGGTATCTAGGCTAGTTGCAGCTTTCTTGGACCTTCACCTTCCTTTCCCCTGGGCTTTGGGCTTCCTCTGAGGAGAGCGCTGCAGCCCCCCTACCCGCAGCCCAAATCTTGGTGGCGAGAGAGAGAGAGAGAGAGAGAGAGAGAGAGGGAGAGAGAGAAAAAAGAAAGAGACTTAACATCAACATCGAGAGACACCACAGATGGAAGGAAGGAAGGAAAGAAAGGAGGGAAAGGTTCAAACCTTCTGGAAAAAAAAGTTTTAAATAAAAAAGAACACACCCTCATCTGCCCCGCCAACAGCCTTCTCCCTGACAGAGCAATCCTGAGCAGGCAGCCGTCAGACGGGGGCTTTTGGCTGGAAACCGTTTGCGCCTGTCATCGGAGGAAGGCCTACCTGCCACCGTTGCAATCCTCTTGCCCGCTGGAATCCCACCTGCTATGTTCTCAAAAGGGATGTATATGCAAAATTTTCTGATTATTTTTCCATCTCTTGTGAGTAGAGAAAAAAAAGAACAAATTAACCTGCACCTGCTGCAGACCCCCCTCCTTCCTTTTTCTACGCTGGATTCCCTCCCCCCAAAGTCTTTGGGGATGTTGGCAGTGTGACCAAGAGACTGTGGAACGAATCACCGAGACGGGTCAAGAGGTTGAGTGCAGACCTACCTTTAGACGTGGAGTTGGAAGGTTCCTTCTCCCGAAAGATAAATGAGTGTCGCCTTTTAACCTGTATTTGCCCCCCCTTCCCACACAAATCTATGCTTTGCTTTTGGATGGGGGCTTTTCTGGGCCCTAACACCTACTGACAGGGTGTTAGCATGGCTGCTTGGGCAGAGTGGGAATGTGGCTTGTTTTCTGTACCCCTTTCCCAGAATGCTTTGCGCTTTGGTCGCCCAAGATGTGATTTTTGGGAAGGGTTGGTGAGGTGGTGGTATGGGGGAGGGGGTGGGAGATGGTTTGACAGAGACTGGAGTGGTGGGAGAAGGGACCAGATTCAAGTCATGTAAATTAAGTTTGTTGGATCAGTGCAATCCTGGGCCGGGTGGACCGCAATGGTGGTGTAATGATTGGGAGAGGGAGGTGTTAAGCCTTGGCTGTGAATGTCAAAAATGAGCATGGAACGAAGGGGTGATTGGTGGAGAGGAATTGGGAAGGAGTGAAGAAAGTTCAAGAGGTGATATTGGAAATGCATTTTGCTCTCACGTAGCATAGCCAGCATGTCCAATATTCCCCCACCACATCCTCCCCTCATGACCAGAGGTCTGTCTTTAACCTTTGCCTTAAAGTTGGACCCAAAGCTGAGATCTGGACTGTTCTACCCAGCTTGGCCAGCATAGAATCCATTGGCTTGTGCTGTTCTGGGGGAGAGAATCACACCTGGGGGAGGGGGGGGCTGGAGTGTGCAGTGTCGACAGCCCGCTGGCCCTCGACTCCGACCCAACTTTTGAATCGTTCTTGTTGAATCATGGACAGCCGATTGGATGGAAAGCCAGTGGGCTCCGCATTGCTCCCATTTTGGTGGCAGTGTCTTGGATCTGGCAAGGAAGGGGTTGGGCTAAGCCTAATGGGTCGGTGAGCCCTTTCCCTTCTTCTCCCTGCTCCCCCACCCTTGTGTACAAAGAGCTATGCATGCCATAGTCGACCAGCTATGAAACGATGGTGATTGATTGCTAATATGGATTGCACATTTTTTTTTTTGTAGGAAATGCACTTTGAAGAGAAGGGGAGAAAGAAAAAGAGATGCGAGGGTGGGTTGGGGGGGAGGGTAGTCTCCTATTGTGGTTTGTTTGTATGTGTGTGTGTGTTATATGTGTGTGTGGGAAGAATTTCATGAAGAGATTATCCACCCACAGGGTCAAGGTGGTATAAGGGTGGGGCCTTAAACACACAAGTTGTGCAGGTGGGGAGAAAAAGTCCAAGCTAAATTGGGGGGGAGCGTGATAGGTCTTCCTAGTTGTCCCCCTCCAAAAGGGCTTTATCTTCTCCTGCCCCCCTCCCATGAGCCCCAGAGTGGAGCCTAGAAGCCATCTTGGACTGGTTCAAGTGCCTACAATTTATCGCTCCAGTCCTCCTTGCTGGGTCACAGGAAGTGGCGTTCCATGTGGGACAAGACGCCTCGGGATGGGGCCGAGTCAGGCCAAGCAACAGAGCTCTGACCACATCGCTTCAATACCGCTCTCTGCTGTAGCATTCCTAGAAAACACCAAAGCTTTAAACGTCATGGACCAGACTTCTGTCACCCTGGTTGATGCCAGAGCACTGGGGCTTTGGATCCAAGTCCTCTGTGAGGGCCGGATGGATAGCAGCTCAAGTCAGCAGCAGGTTGGCTTCCAAAAGATCTTCCTCCTCAAGGGCTGGAGCTGCTGATTGCGACACTGAAACACCCAACAGATTTTTTCCTCACCTCGTGTCAAGGAATGAGGAGGAAAATTGGTTCCTCTGAGGGATCTGTCCAAGAATTGCCTCACTGAGTAGATTTCAACCATGTAAGCAAGCCAGCTAGCAAGGTCAGACAGGCCAAATAGAGTCACGTTGAGCCTTTCCTCAGGAAACACATGGAAGTTGTGGAATCCACAAGCAAAAAAACATTTTGCCAGACCTGAAGAATGATCTAGACTACCTATTGGCCTAGTTGTGCGATGGCCGATTTCTGCTTCCTCAAGAGCCATGAGAGTTGAGCATACTTAACAGAGTGTATCTAGGCTACAGACTCAGACTGGTTTCCCAGTGGTACCAACTGCCTGAAGAGCCCTGGGAGCTGTAGTTGTGTGATGGACAGTAGGATTCTCCAATGGAATTCTCTCCACCTTCTCCAAGCTGCGTTTCCCAGGATTCCTTGAGGGGAACCATGGCAGTGGCGTAAAGGCAGCGCTCGAAGTGCAGATATACCATGAGATCAGGAAGCATTTTGTTCATGTGTTTTTAACAACAGAACAATTGAGGCATCTCCATGTCTCCTCCACTGCACTCTGATAACTTTTTCTACATTTCCAGCAGCAGCGTTTGCTTCCAGTCGCCAAGCATCAGCAAGTTTAAATAACTTTATTCAAGGTCATCTGATACCAAGGATTTCCCTTCAGGCCTCTAGCTCTGCAATAATTGACAAAATGACCAAGGTGTGGCCTGAACCTGTCCACGGAATCTGGTATAAAGTAGCTGCCTATATTGACTTATTTTCATACGACGACAACCTTTCTCTTTTAAGGAAAAGAAGCTAACGCTTTACAAACGGTCTTTAACATGAGCTGGTCTGTTTCACACCTCTCCCACTTGGTGTGTGTTCAGGCTTGGTGATTGAAAGCAAGCATTGCTATTGGAAGCACCTCGAATACCAAGTAATGGGAGTTCCAGATCCAGTTCCAGGCATTCCGAAGGATCCAGTTGCCACTGAACTTCTGTGTTTGATCCCATCTCCTAGCAAAGAGATCCGGTTCCCAGCTGGCCTTGTGTTTTGATTCTCCCACCACCTCAAGCCACTTTGTGGTTCTCCAGATCTTCCTGTCATTGCCGAGACAGAATGAGGCATCAAACAAATGGATGACTGTCCAAGGGGGCAAATCTCTCCAGGGAATTCCCTGGAAATTAAGAGCTCCCCTGGCCCCCAAACGTCTCACTTTGTGTGATGGGACCCATGACTGGGTATCCAGTATCCTTTCTCAGGCTGATCTCCAATATTTGGGACTCTCATCTCTTCCCGTTCAAGAACCATTCGTCATTGGTACAACTTCATGGCTGAAAACTTCCAACCAAGAGCACTGTTATGGTGCCCCCTCCCCACCTTGATTCTCAAAACAGCTTAGCCACTCTGTCTCTGTTGCCATGGCTGGCTGGTAGTCATTGGGACTTGCATTTGCATATGCAAAACCTCTTCCCCACCCTCTTCTGTCCACAAAGGTCAAGAGAAAAACAAAGACTTTGTTAGATAACCAAGCCCCTCCAGAATTTGGCATGGGGGAGGTATGGTTTCCAGTGGCACTTGTTTACATCTCTGCACCTTGATGAGAACTATTATAGCCAAGTTCAGCCAGGGTGTGGGGGAGAGAATTGGGCAGGAGAGCAAAGATGCCCCCATCCCCCCCCCTCCAAACCCTGGGCTATCTCCAAGCTGTGACTATACCACAGAGGCAAGGAGGGACTTCCTGTGGGAGGTTGACCCAGGAAATAAAAAAGGTGAATATTTTAAAAATATGTATCTATATCTATATATATCTGCAATTGGTGGAGAGGAAATGTTTAAGAAAAAAAGATTAACCCTTACAAATATAGATTGCATGGTGCTTTTTAAACAGGAACTCATGTGACCTAGCTCAACCAATCAGCTGGCTGAGAATGTGCATGGCAATTATACATAAAGGCTCTCTTTTCCCCACTCCCTCCCTTCCCTTCCTTTTCCCCTTCTGTCCGCCTCTACGAGGAACAAGGAAAAAAAAATTCACTGTTTCCTAATTTGCACGAGAAAAAAAAAAGAAAGAAAATACGTTTTATACCACATAATGTGCCTTGCCTTCTACAAAATACGTATTAACTCTAATGAGATCACTGCACAGGTGTTGCTGCATGCTTACAATGCGTGTATGGGGGAAAAAAGAAAAAAGAAAGGAAAAAAAGGGCTGGGTGGGGGTGGTATTGGGGAGGGGAAGCATATCGCCATTGTTGTTTTTTTATTTAAAAAAAATCAGCGTTATGAATTGGTGTGCAAGGATTGGGCAGGTTGCAATGGGGTAACTGAAGTGAGGTGGTGGTGGTTTTATAATGTTGATTTCAAATTAGAAACTTGTTAATAAGGATTTGTGCTAAGGGGGGAGAGGTAGGACAAGAGTGGTGTTTCTTGTTCTGGGCTGCTCTCTGTTGTATCATACCGGGTGCATTTGGACAACAAATGGCCCACATGTTAAATCTCTCTCTTTCTCTCTCTCTCTCTTTCTCTCTCTCTCTCTCTCTCTCTCTCTCTCACACACACACACACACACACACACACACTAACACTAACACACACACGCACACAGGCACATGGGATTGGTTATTGTTGGATCTCAGACTCAGAACTCTGAGCCTCCTGAGGGTTTTCCTAGAGTTCCTTGCAGGAAATGCCACAGTATGCTGAGGACCAGAGAGTTGAAAGCCGTTTGACAGGAGAAGGGCAGTCTCTGTGTAGGCATGTCTCACTTTGGCTTTGCTTAAACAGGTTCGGCAGGTTTTTTGTTGTGTTTCCAAGTCCTGTTTGAGCAGAGGCGATGATGACATGTGCCATGAGGACAAAAGGCTCTCTCAAGCCACTTTCAGTTCTCTGGGAAACAATTACCTCCAACTGCAATCAAGACCATTTGAAATTTAAGTTTGTAGAGTAGATGCCTTCCCCACCAAGAGAGTAAAGGAAATGCCTGATCTTTCTGTTTATTGGTGTCCCAGCTAAATAAGAAGGTCACTCCCCACCAAAGCTTTCTGGCATTAGTTTGGAACAACCAGTTGTTTTTGGACAACAGTTTATGTGCACTTTGGTGGCTGATGCTTCTCAGCACTATGACTACACTACAGATGTACATCATTTTACCATTAAGGCTCCTCTCCTCCAAGGAACCCTGGGAAGTTTAGTTTGAAAGAAGAGCCCAGCTGATCAAACTCAATGTCCATCTGGCTCAGCATCCCGTCTTCAACAGTGGCTAACCAAATGCCTCTGAGAAGCTCACAAACGGAGCATGAAGGCAACAACCCCCCCTTGTTTATCCCCAGTAACTGGCGTTCAGAGGTAGACTGCCCCTCATCATGGGGGTTCCATTTAGCTCTCATAACAAAACTAAAATTCCCCCAGTTTTTTCTCCGGAAGAGCTAGAAGAGTTTGAACTGGCTTGAAACCTATTGTAGGATAGACATTCCCTAAGAAATTGATGGTTCACATCTGGACTCTTCGATGCTTCTGCATCATCCTAATCCGTGCCAATATGGGGTGGGGGCAGATAGGTTTTCTTCCCCATCCAAAGCCATGTTTTCTTTCTTGGACAGGAAGCGGGGGGGGGGGGAATTCCCTGAACTATAAATCCCCTTCTGGCCTTGTCCCATGTCTTCCAATTGTAAATACAAAGTGCACCCAGAAAGAGGATTTCAAATATGCAATGCCCTCCTGTGCTTTTGCAGGTAGATCTTTGAACGAAAACAACCATTCATGTCAGTTGAATGACTGTGAAAGAGATTGGGGGATTCTAATTCTGGAAGGTGGGAAGCTTCATCGAAGTCACAGAGAGGAGAGTTTCTTATACACTATATTCTGCTTTTTAACTGACCAAAGTTGGCAATCATAGTTTATAGGCTGTTTTGCTTTGTTTTTCCCATCCTGCCTGTGACAAGTTGCTGGTAAACGAAGGGCTTAACTCAAACAAAACTTTCTTCTTCTTCCTTCATTTTGGATCCGTCATTACTAGGCCTAGAACAAGTGGTGTGTGTGTGTGTGTGTGTGTGCGCGCTTGCGCTTGCGCTTGTGTGAATGGCTCGGGGTACAGATGCAATTGCAGGATGTGTTTTCCCAGAGGTTCTTGCCTGGGGTGTGTGTTTTGTTTTTGCTTTGGGCTGAAAATATTCAACTTGATCAGTTTTTAGATGTTCTG
Source organism: Lerista edwardsae (assembly GCA_029204185.1). Taxonomy (NCBI): domain Eukaryota; kingdom Metazoa; phylum Chordata; class Lepidosauria; order Squamata; family Scincidae; genus Lerista; species Lerista edwardsae. The sequence goes on from JAJKFI010000116.1 coordinate 2,741,008, forward strand.
TTCACAGAGCATGTTGGGAGAAGCCAGGAATGGGAAGCACTAAAAGCAGTTTGCCCAAATTGATACATAGGGCCCCAAATTTGACTGTTGAACCTTTTTAGAAGCAATTTTTTTTAGTTTTCAGAGGCTAAATGTTGAATCTTTAAAATGTAAAGCTATGAGATGTGCTGGGCCTTTCTTCGCTTTGCTGGGGTGGGGTTTTGCTGTGTCCATTGTGGAAAAGGGCAGTTTTCTGGGATGGAGAATTGGCCTACGCAGGGGCAGATCCTCCATTTTCTTCCTTCCCTTTCTGAATCCCGTCTTCTATACTAGCATTTACTGCAGATCTCCTGTTCTCCATTTTCCTTCTCAGTTGGGACTTTTTCCAGACCTGACATTTTTTATGGCAGAAAAGAAGATCAGAATAACTGATGAGATGTGCTGGCTTTTTGTAATTATTTTTGCTTGCTTTGATTTGGCGGAGCCGTTGCAATGATGGTGTTTGGGGTTTTACTATTTTATAAAAAGGAAAAAAAAAAAGACTTCGTAGCAGTGGCTTATGGGAAAGTTCCAAGCAGATGAGATCTTCCCAAAATTCAAGAATCCCTTTGCCTTCCATTTCTCATTTGTGAGAGATGCATGAATTATTGTGCAGCTTGTCGCTCTGTTTCTCCTGCCTTGTTTCTATCTTATTTTCCACGATCAATGCCCTTTTCCATCTCCCTTAACAGAACACCCTCTTATAATCCGACCCCTCAAAGGGTGACCCTGTTCAACCTCTTGCAGCTACACAACAAAGACTTTCCTGGCACAAGACTCACCAATGTATTAGGGTGTGAGCCTTTCAAGTTTAAAGAGCCCATATCAGTGCATTTCACTACAGAAAGTAACTGCCTTGCCTCTGAGGTGTTAATGCTGAGTTATATTAAGGAAGAAGAGCTTTGCTGGATTATCCCAGCTTCCAGTTTCCCATTGTAGCCAGGGTAAAACTTCCCTGGCAAGAAAGCCCCCAAGCAGGGCATGAAGGTAATAGCCCTCATGGTTGCCACTGCAACTGGTACTCAAACATAGACCCCTTCTAAACCTGGAGATGCCACTTAGCCACCATGTCTAATAGCCATTTATAGGCCTCTTCTCCTGAATGTGATTGATTAAATCCATCAAAGCTAGCAGCTATTGCTGCATCTTATGCTAGCAAATTCCATACATTAATTCTGCATTGCTTGAAGCAGCCCTTTCCCTTGGCAATCCTGAATCTATTACCCATCAATTCCATCGTATGACCCCAAATTCTAATATAATGAGAGAAGACAAAAATTCCCTTTGTCCACTTTCTCTACACTGAATAGAGTCTACCTTTTATTGCTAAGTGGCGGCTCATGAACTTCAATTTTAACCACCCTCTTTTGCCCCCCCCCCTAACTTTTTGTCTAGATAGATTTAAAATTGTCTTCAGAAGCATGGCGAGTGAGATTCCATAATCCATCGATACATTTCTCCGGTTGGTGTATGAAAACACCACAATTGTGCTTTTATTCATGTGCTTGCCAGTACTGAAGTCCTTTCTAGTTGGTTCTCTTCCAGAACCTGACCATCTCTGAAGAAAACCAGAAGTGGATATTAGCAATACGTGTGTTAGATGACAATGTCGACTCTAGTAAGAGTCTAAAACATTGGTCAGACAAGGTGGAGGCATGTTCCATATTCTGCACATAACACAGATTGGCTTGAGAGTCAATCAGGTTTATCCAAATTCTCCAAATAGTCTGAAGATGCTGAGCACACCCAACTATTGGACAATCCTAGCTCATGCAAAAAAAAAATGAAATAATGTCTCAGACATGCTATTTTATTTTCTGTAGTGAAAAAAAAATTGCTCCCAGTTTTGATGCATACCTGCCCTTGAGAAATGCCCGTTGTCCTATCAAAGCTATTTTGGGCCCCCTTCAAATGTGTTTCACTGCTGATATTGTTAACGAGATTGGAAACGACAGCCTCCACGCTGACTTGGAATTTTGCTTGGGATGAAACGCAGTGTGTACATCCAGTTCTAAGTCTTACCATTGGGGTCCACTGTGTCTGTGAAGAGGGTCTCCAGCAGCCCTGGACTCTCAGGTAGGACATCAGCAAAAATCACATGATTAAATCGGCAACACAGATGCAGCCAAACTGCTGCATTAATGTCCACCACCCCCCGGGTCATAAGCGATCTCCCCTTCTGAACATGAGAAGTTATGCAAGTTTTATTAAAAATCCTTTGTTTCTCTTGAAATCACCTATCTCTTTTAGGGAGCAATCCTAACCTGGAGTTAGGCTGGCACAATTAGGCCAGCAAAGTTTGGCCGGCACAAGGGATACCGTAAAGTACGCTTGGACCACTCTCAAAGTCAGCACACAGACGTGCGCCATCCTTCTTGACTCCAAGAGTGGTCCAAATGCACTTTGCTGTGTCCTTTGTGCCGGCCAAACTTTGCTGGCCTAATTGTGCTGATCTAACTCCAGGTTAGGATTGTGCCCTTACCCAAGCTGGGAACCTCCAACCTCCATCAAGACAAATTTGCGGACTACTCAACAATTTTCCCTTTAATGATACCCTGAATTAAGTTGGCCTCGTTCTCTTGATTCTTTTCAACAACTTCCATTTCTGCATTTTTTTCCTTGAGGCCCATCTCCTCCAACCTTTCATTTCTTCCTATAATAAGAGATGTCCCAGGGTAAAGGTCCTGGGGTGTTATCGAGTCTTGCCACACTCCACATACAACTACAGCTGCCCAAGCCACTGCCTGCGGAAAGACTGACTTTGTTTTGTGAGAAAACGTGTGTGTGAAAAGCATTATGGGGTAAGGAGGGGATTAGGTTTGTTCTATTTTTGGGTTTTTTGTTGTTAATTGAGAATGTGTTTAAGCTTTTTGGAGGTGGAAATCTTGATTTCCTCCCCCTCTCTTTTATTTGTATTTTGATCTCTCTATTGTAGCAATTTCTTGTGTTGAATTTTTCAAGCTGGACATGGGAGATGGAAGCAAATGGCATCTCATTGTGGGAGATCTAGCGGGAGCCTCTCCAAAGGGGTGGGTGGGCATTTGTTCCATAAGTGCAGCAAGGCTGTTTGTGCTGGTTGCGACTGTAGTTTGTGGAGGAAGCAATATGAAAATACAGACACTTTTTTTAAAAAAAGAAGAGCAATGATCAAAGACAAATGGGCAACACAATGTGAATTGCATGGGGGCGGGGATGCCTTGTAATACCCAAATCCAGCTATGGATTGGGTGTTTTGAAACTCTGAAGTCGGAGACTGGTGTGGAGAAGTTGCAAAAGTTGGAACCTGAGCTGCAGCAGTGACCTAGAAGGTTCTCTGGGTCGATCAGTAAGAGCAGAGGGCTCCTAGTATTTATATCAGGCCTGGCCAGGCCAGAAGCTTCAAGCTATCTGCCAGTTGCAAGAGCCCATGTGTCATGCCGCAGTTCCCTTCTGTATCTGAAGTGGGTGCGTCAGGCCTTTAAGATTCCTTGTTCGACTCCAGACTACTGGACCCAATGAAACAAAAGTGTCTGGTGGTGGCATCTCCCTTGATAATCTGTGGCAACCATTGCAGGGACAAGAAGCTCCTCACTGACAATCCACACCCATCTGGTGAAAGAGAGACCTGCAGCACAGTTTGCTGTGAAAAACAAGGGTCTGAGATGGGAGTGTTGGATGACTTCTAGCAATGTCCTGCCCTGACACATGCACACTGAATCAGAAATGTCGTTTCAGTTTTGATAGTTGTGGAATTTGTTTTCAGCCCGTATCACTGTACGCGCTTTAATGCAGTATTAAAATGCACAGGCTTACAATTGCATAGATTAAAAAAATTGGAAGTTCAGGATATTGAATACACCATCCTTCAACAAAGCAAACTTGCACTAAGGTTCTTTGTGAGTGGTGTTCTACCCATGCACAGGAGCACATGCGTGCATGAGTAAAACGCCAAAGATGGCCAGAAGTGAAGAGAGCAAAAGTGAAGGTTCATATAACCTTCTTCTTCCCTCTTAAGGGAGCGCATCACCTAAGGACTCTCTAAAATTCTGAAGAGTCTTGTAAAAGGGTGTCTGTTTTATGCTCATGCACCCCCCCCCAAAAAAAAAAACCACCTGCCAAGTAGATAAATCCGAATTACAAGACATGCTGAAAGATGCTGTCAAACCGCAATCCTATCAGTGGTCTCTGACCAATACTCTTTTATACTGGAGAAAAGGTTCAGAGACCAAAGGTGCATTCCTAACCTGGAGTTAGGCCAGCACAGTTAGGCCAGCAAAGTTTGGCCGGCCCAAGGGCCACCGTAAAGTGCGTTTGGACCACGCTTGGAGTCAGAGAGACCAGCACACAGATATGTGCCATCCTCCCTGACTCCGAGAGTGGTCCAAACATGCTTTATGGTGGCCCTTGTGCTGGCCTAACTATGCCGGTCCAACTCCAGGTTAGGATTGTGCCCCCCAATATCTGGCAAATCTAGACCACCCACACCAATCATCTATTGTCCCCATGGATCAGAACAGTAAAACACTGCAGAAAAAGAACCTTGTTGCAGTTGTATGTACAGTTGCATCCAGGTTGCTTTGCTGTCGTGTTTTGTGCATGTACTCAGGCATGCACACTTCAATTCCAGATTTAATTCTACACATTCTCCTAGTTCAAACCTGGTCCAAGCACCGTGTCATTGGTGCTGACAATGCAGAGGTGTCTCAACCTCAAGGCAGCATGGCCCAAGAAGCAAAAGAAACTGTCACAGATTAAGCAGCATCCGTTGGAATTATTCTCCACTACACAAAACTAATCATTGTTGAAGATGGCACTTAACATTGCTGGCTTATGAAATGGCCACTGATAAAAACCTTGAAAACAAAAGCACCTTATTAACTAACATCAGAACAATCCAGCCATGCTACTATAACCTTTCCCACCCCACCATCTCCAAGATGGTGCCACCAGAGAGATCACAGAAGCCAACAGTCACCACTCAGACCGGGGAGGGGGAATTGCACTATTCTATGCAACAACACAATGTCCTGCTTCTTTTCCAATCTCTACCTCCCAGGCGCAGGGGCCACTGACACATTGCACACGGGCAGCCTTAGAAATCAGTTTGAGGAACAGTGGTGACGAGGCTTTGTTATTCCTCAGATCTACTGTCGTGCTGTACAGCAGAAGGAGGGCCGAATTAACTGCGATGCTGAGTACTGTACAGACTATGAAACAGAAGCTTCCCAAGCTGAAGATACTATAGTGCCCTCACCATGGGAATCCTTGTCATGGGATTTTCTTGCCATTTCCCTGCAGATTTGCTAGCTGCCCCAGCCGTCACTTAGCAAGAATGACTAAGTTCCTACCAGCAGGGAAATTTGTAAATATTGGGCTTGCATAGATGGTGATATCATGTCCCAAGACATGAAAGCCACCTCTCTTCCTTTGCAGAATGGCACAGCAGCTAATAGTTGGTAGAATTTTATTTCAGAACGGAAGGGAGGAAGGAATGTGAAGACATTTTTCGTCTTTGGATCCAAGATCAGGTCCTTGGTTTTGATTATTTGGGCTCTTAATCAGTTTCTTAATTGCTTGAATCACTCGCTGTTCAGTTTTAAGATTTGGGTTCTACTGTCATGCATCCAAGTGGGAATCAAATTAGATGCAGATGCCCTCCTGACCATAACTTCCGGGTTGTGGTAACCCATAACTTTCCGCCTGCTCTCGGATTAAAACAAAAAGAAAAACATCTACTATTTTCTCTACAGGATCATGATTGGCAACTAGACTTGCAGCAGGTGAAGCTGGCCTCCAGGAAGAGATTGCAAGCCTGAGCCTATTGGCTGCAGATGTTGTAAGCGTGCCATAAAAGCACTTTACGGCAGCCAGAGAGTAGCTACCACCAGTAGTGGGGCCACACCAGTTGGCAGTGCACCTTGGCGCTGGTGGTGTGGCTGGCCAGCACTCCAGCAATGCCAGCCAGTGGTAAGGCCTGCCAGGGCAGGGGGAGGCAGGGAGTGGGCGGAAGGGGACAGAGGAAGGGGAGGCTCAGGCCTACGCAGCAGGTGTGGATGGCGGCAGCCTCTGCTGCCAGATGTGAATCCCCCGCCTGAGCCGGGCAGCCCAACGTGGGTACCCCTGACTCTGCGCCCGCTCAATAGCAGGCACAGAGCCAAGGAGACTGATTGGCGCTGCAGCAGCATTAGGGGAGGGGAGGAAATGCTCCCTTACCCTGAGGAGACCCCGGCGGTGCCCTTGGCAGCCTGCTGAGGATAGGATTGGGGTGCTCTTGTCCCTTAGTTACCAGAGGTAAAGGAAGGCATCAGTTGAGGGAACCCTGCTCATCCCTATCTAGATCTTACAAGGTAAAAAAAGGTTTCCTGTCTGGTCACCAAGTGGGGATTTCTGAGTCGGCTTAGGCGACCAGCTGAACATTTCATCACAGGCCTATTCAAGACAATCAAGAAGGTGAGATCAAGGGTACCATTGGCAGCCTTTCTACCCAGGCACAGGCTTGGGCATCACAAAGAAATCCTGTGAGTTTCACCACCTTGCTTTTGCCAGAAAGACAGTTTGGAAAGCTACTGCCAGGTGGCTTCTTGGCTTTAGCAAGGGAGGGTGCTCAGCCCTGCTAGTTTTTCCATCTACGCAAGGCGAGGCTCAGCTCTTGCTCATTTTCTCATGCACTACAGATCTCCCCAAGGATGAAAAAGAAGACACTTTTAAGAAAATATTTTTTGGGGGAAAGGGTCTTGTTGGTATAATAAAGGGTGGGGGAATAGTGTACATATTATATTTACCTGTATGGTGCTATCGGGAATTGCTTGCCACTTTGTCGACCCCATTACTTAGATCTGATGTGCACAGTGCTTTGGGGGCCCCAGCCCACCTGTGGCTGCCCAGATAATAGGGCTTATAATTATTATATAATTATATATTATATATAATAATATATAATATAGCCCAGATAATATGGCTTCACAAAATAGGGGATCTTAGGGGAACTGGTAAGCAGGGAGTGGAGGGGCAGGCAGGGTCTCAGTAGACAATCCTTCCTTGTAAGTCAGGGATCCTGCAAAGTGGTGGGGGGAGAACAGGGGAGAGGTGTATATTACACACACACACACACACACACACGATTTTTGCAATATATGTTTATTAATTTGCTACATTAAAAAAAACATTTTAACTTGGATTTTTGATTTTTCTTTTAAAAAAACTTAGGAGGGGAATAAGAAACAAAACGATGTCACCTAAATTAAGGAGTGGAAGATGTAAGTGGTTGGCAATGCTGCCTTCAGTGAGTCTTTAGTGTGGGGCTGGGGGACACTGGACTGCTGTGTGGTGCAGACCTAGCCAAATATTGGTGACATGCAAAAGACTGGAATGTGTAGACCAGCCTGGAAGGATGTGGGATGAGAAGAGAGATGATGCATCTGAACAGAAATCCAGCACTTTCGGTCCTTGTATCTCTCCTAGGAGTGATCTAGTACAACCAGATTCCATAATTAAGTTTGGAATGGCTGTGCTGCCCAATCCTAGGACTTTTTTTAAATTCAGAATTAAAGTCCCGCTGAGGTCAGTGGGGTTTATTTGGCAGAAGCTGTTCGTAGGATTGGCGCCTTTGTCTCCAACAAGCGAATTCCGAATTGTAGCAGCATGTTTTGTCTGGGTTTTTGTTCACATGACAGATACAACTTGGATTGAATCCGGTTTAATGGCAGTGGCTTGTTTGTTCAGGGCATAGTACATTTGTGAGGGCATGGAGAATGCTCAGTATTCTTCTCCCATCGAACAGGTGATTTGGGATGAGCCGTCACCATTAAACAGTATTGAAACCTGTTGAAGTTTGCAGGTTCGCAGCACGGGCTTTCCAGCTGGGAAGATGTCTGTGTGTGCGTGTGTGCGTGCGTGCATGCGTGCGTGTGTGTATAAATGCCCACTGCTAGATCATCTTCCCCTTTACCTCCTTGATGCTTCTGAAATGACTTACCTTTGATCATTTATGATCTTGAAACTCCTTTTCGGTTGGACATCATGGGCCTTGGGGAAGTGTGTATGCGCGCGCACTTAGGCCTCCCAGTGCACCAAATGGCCTCCCAGTGCACCTCCCAGTGCCCACTTATAGTGATGCACCAGCCATTGCTCCTCTCACTTCCTGGATTCAAAAGAAGGGGAGAGAGTGGAAGGGGAAGTGTGGAGGTGAGGTGGGTGATAGGCTGGATATCTCTGAAATACATACTTCTCCTCCACACTTCCTTCTCCTCCACACTTCCTCTCATCCTTTTGGAATCCAGGGAGGGGGAGCATTGGAGGTGGTTGGCTGGAGGTGAGCACCCCTTGGCAGACTCCACCCTGGGGGCAGGCCAGCCCTGTATGTGTGTAGTTTGTTGGGGGGGGGGAGAACTGGTAGCAGGTCTCCCTGTGGCACCTCCTTCTCTACACGCTCTGGTTTTCTCATCCCACCTTCACTTGAAGCAGAACCTTGATTCTTGCATCACTTTGAAATCCGGAGGTTGAGTAGACTTGCACCGACAGTACTGTTTGCTACCATCGGCAATATTACAAGGCTGATCATTGTACTCACACAAACAAGGAAGAGAAGCCAGCAGGAGTATGAAATACAACATACCAAAAATATGACTTTCAAGCTGTGCCTCTTAACTATACTGCTGGTTTGTGTTTCCTTTTTTTAAAAAATTCCCTATGTTTCTTCTCTTCCAACCTGTAATCCATGGCACCTTTTTTTTTTCCAGTTCCAAGGACCTCAGATTCCATTTTGGGATGAGGATTAGGATCTCTCATATGCCTATTCCACCCACCCACTCACTCACCCAGCTGGAGCAGGGCTATCAAGAGGTTTGGCTGGGGAGGGGAGAACTGAGTAGGCGGGACTTGATGGGGTGGGCAAGGCTGCGATTTGCCACACCCCGTCTGTTTTTGTATACATTGGAACTGCAACCTATGTAGCAGTGTGATGCAAAGCCGGCTTACTCTGAAGTTTGTGGCATTGTACTCATTGGGATCTCCTTCCCTGGAAAGCATGCCTTGCTGGCAGCCTAAAATAATCTTATGCTGCACTTTTAAATGCATGATTAGGGGATGTCCCATTGAGTTCCCCCTTCCACTTCCTTCACAGCACTGCCCAGCTTGCCCACATTCTCCGCCATACATCTCCTTGCGCAACCACCCTTCACACCCACCTGATCTGTTTCTTCTGGGGTTTATTTCCGTTGTCATTGTGCATTCTGGAGGAGGAGGGTGATGAAGGCAGTGTTAAGGGGAAACAAAACACAGAAGTGTTTCCCAAAGGTATGCTGAAATCTGAGTGGCATTTTTTTTACAATCCCCACCATGTCTTTCTCTTTTATTGTTATTTCTAATTTGGAGTACATTTCCTCCCCGCCCCCCCGGACACACACTCACACACATCATCATTTATATTTTACAAATGTTACAATACTAGTTATTCTCTTTCTCGCTTCTCGCTTGCTACATCACGTTAACACAACCACAAAAACACGCTGACACACCAGGGAAGAATGAGCTGGCCCCAGCCTGAGGGCGGAGATTGCCAAGGGTGGCTTAGGAAATGGGTGAGTCTACACCATAGCCTTAACCGGATTTGATGATGTAGGGATGAGCAGATTACTTCCGTTTCACCACCACCCCAAGATGCCAGTATCCTCCTCTTAGGCCTTATTCCACTTAAATTCCTGCAGGACATACAGATTTTGGAATGAGGGAACAGATTTTGCACCTGCACCCTAAATTAGGGAGAAAAAGAAATATAAAAGCATATTAAATGTGGGGAAAATTTTTTTCTGCAGTTGTGCAATTGTTCAAATTTTAATTTAAACCTAAAACAAAAATTGCGTAACCTTTCAGGAGTGGGGAGAGACCATGTTTTTTAAATTTAATTTTTGTGTGGGAGGAAGGGTACTGCAAAAAAGACAGAAAAAGAATCAAACCCACCCCCCCTCGCCTAGCTTGCAAAATTCCAAAAATGTTACCTCTGGAACAATGGATTCCAACATTGGAAATTGGATTCCAACATTTTGAGTTCTGCTGTGGTAAACATATCTAATACTGTACCATCTGGGCCGAATTCTGGCAGAGGAGGATCCCGGAAATATCCCTATTGAATCCTAGTTCAAACTGCTTTGTTGCTTAAGGTGGTTCCTTCTTCCCAGGGAACTATAGTTCTTGTGGGTGGGGTTTAAAGCTCTGCATTAGCCCCTCCCACCAAACTACAATTCCTTGGATTCTTTCAGAGGGAAGCCATGACAGTTACTGGTTTTCTATCAGTTTAGACACAGTGTTGACACACCAAGAAACTATCAATTGCATGCTCACCAAGACCACCTCTTTCCAAAGCAATTTATCAATCTGGTCCCCAAATGCATTTCAACAAGGCTACCCATGGCTGCTCCCCCTCTGATTTCCACATGCCCCCCCCCAGCTCATCTTCCTGGTGCGCTCACGATATTTGAGTCTAGCATTTGTATGCATTACTGTTAGTCAATACGCCTACCTTTTATGTACCATTTACTGAAAGCCGAGTCCGTTTTTTTCTTTTCTTTTGATTTTTTTCCCCTATGCAAAAGGAAAAAATAATAATCCAAAAGGACTATTTCAAGAAAAAAAACTATAGAAAAAAAGCAGAAAAAAAGAAAAGAGGAAAAAATAACAAAAAAAAGTATAAAAATTAAATAAGCTATGCTTTCAACTGTCGTGCTGTCTCTGTGTCTCATTTGGAATGTTCCAGAAATCTCACCCTGCCAGTGATGATTGGCTTCTGCATTCCAGAAATCATTCTCTCCAAGGGACTAGCTAGAGCTTTTCCAAATGTTCTGGCTTCAGGGAAGCTCCTAGACTTTTATGTCTGTGCTATGCGACTCTGTCATCTGCTGTGCATTGCAAAGGATTCTGGGAATTATTCTGTGGCATCTGCTCAGACATTGTCTATGCATTATGTAGAATAAAGAATATAAGAGTCCTGTTGGATTGGCCCAGGGGATTATCTAGTCCCAAGAACCTGCCACAGTCAGAGTATAAAAGTCAACAACTTTCTGCCCTGTTGCTTGTCCCCAGCATTTAGTAGTTGGAAGTAGACCACTGCTATGCACCATTTGGCTATCATAGGCTCAGGATGAATCTAATTCCAAAATGGTAACTAGCTAGATGCCTGCAGGAACCCCACAGGCAAGGCATGAATGTGCAGGATGCTTCCGTGTTTGTTCCCAGCATCTATTTGGACCCCTACTTCCACTGCATATAGAAGTTCCATGACTAGCCCAAATGCATGCTAACTCCAAAGTGAGATTTACCACATTCAATGGGACCTACTGCTATGTAAGCATAGATGATTATGACCTAAAGTACTGAGCGAGTGATAGATTTATGTTCCTCTGTTAGTATTCTTTTAAAGCTCACATGCTCATAGTGATCACCACCTCTTGTGGCGGTGAGTCCCATAAGGCAATGGTGAGCTGGGGAAAGATGTACATTCATGCATGCATACAATAATCCTCCTTTCCCCCCTGTTGCAATGGTGATTCCCCTGTCTCAAGAATGGACCTGAAATCAGCCAACCTCATCTCTCTTCTCCCCTGCAAAATACCCCCTCACACACCTGAACAATACTGAGGAAGATGGAGAAAACAAACTACAGCAGCATCTAGGACTGCCCTGTGAGACAAAAAACAAACAAAAAACAACCTACCCTTCAACATCTTTTGCAGGGTCAGCCCAACCATGAGGTCAACTGTGAAGCAGTTGCCTCAGGTTACTTACTTCTGTTCACCGGCTCATCTCTACTAATCCTCCTCTTCCTCACTCCCTGGATTGCAAAAGAAGAGGAAACAAAATGGAAATGTGGAGGAGAGGAGAGTGGTGGGCCAAAGCATCAGGGAAGCAGAGGCTGGTGCATCTCCAGGTAAGAGGGGCTGCATTTGGCAAGCCTTCGCAGGTGCCAGGAGGTCTAAGGCTGGCATTGATGTCATAGATGAAAGCAGGGGCGTGCTTGAAACAGCAGTGGTGTAACTAAGGGGGGCAGGGGGAACATTGCCCCGGGTACCACATCTTGAGGGGATGCCAACACAACCCCAACAGCGGATCTAAGGCAAAAAACAACAACCCCAAAACCAGCCTTCCTATGCCCATGGAGGCCAGACACGAACTGGGAGAATGGGCAGCAAAATACAATGGCCAATATTATTATGCCGTTCAAATCGATGGTAAGGCCACATCTGGAGTACTATGTACAGTTCTGGTTGCCATAACTCAAAAAGGATATTATGGAATTGCAAAAGGTGCAGAAGAGAGTGACCAGAATTATGAGTGGGTTGGTACCACCCTATCAAAAAAAGGCTACAGTGTTTTAGGTTCTTCAGTCTGGAGAAAAGGCACTTCAGCTGGGAACATGATTTGAAAAAAATTACGTGTGGGATGGATAGAGCAGATAGAGAAATGTTCTTTTCCCTCTCACACCACAACAGCACCAGGGGACATTAACACTGAGTGGCAGGAGAGTTTTTTTTTTAAAGCAATAGAAAATGCTTCTTTACACAGTATGTAATTAATCTGTGGAACTCCTTGCCACAGGCTATGGTGCTGGCTCATGTTCTAGATGTCTTTAAAAGGGGATTGGCCAGATTTATGGAAGAAACATCTATCACAGGTTACAAGCTATGATGGGTAAATGCAACCTCCTGGACCTCGATGAGCAGCCAAATCCTAAGCTTCCCTGGTGCCCAGTGGTACAGAGCCACTGAAATGCCACCTCTGTAGCCTGTGGGGTCAGGGTAGCTGCTCGAGGTCTACTTGGAACTGATTCCCTTACCTGGTGTTGAGCTAAAGCGGCTCAATGAGTCTTCTTGGATCTGCAACTGCTATTCAGTAGGTGCAGAACCGAGGAGCTCTGTGTCACTTTCCGCGGCCTGGGAGGGGGTTCAGGATATGCCGGCATCCTCTGCTACTGTCCCTGTCCCCTTTTGAGACCAATCCATCCTGTTCCACCCTCCCTCCACCTAATTCCGCCCCTTCCCCTCTTTGCCTTCCCCTGCCCCGAAAACCATCCCTACACATGGGCAAGGAAACTTACAGCTTGGTGCTCTCCCCATGCATCATCCTGGAGCTGAGGCCTGCACCAACTGCATCCCCACCACTGGCAGGAAAGTGTCCTACGGCGCTTTTGCGCAAGTAGGGAACATGCTTTGGGTGCCACTCAAACCCACCCCCGTCACCTAACTTGCAAAATTCCAAAAATGTTGAGGAGGAGGAGCTCTGTGTCACTGGGTGAAGCTCTCAGTGCTTTGACCATTACTGGCCAAAACTGTGAAAATCTTGGTACGTTCAAATAATAGTATCATCATGATATATTTCAATCAATGCGGAATTTAACAGAGTGCCGTGAAACAAGCAGTGTTGCAATATCTGCATTCTATTAAAAGGTATAGCCAAATAACCAGAAAAGGAAAACACAACAGCCTTAGGCAACAAAAAGTGGATTTCCATAACTCAAAACTGACCAATGAGGCAGATTGTTCCAAGAGCCAATGAGGTATTATTATGACACAGCAGAGAACCAATCAGGTGTTAGTATGAGTCAGATCTCATTTCCAGGTATCCTCATTTGGAGGTTCTCAATGAGTCTTAAAAGGAATGGGGGCAACTGGATCGTGGGGGCAACACTGCCACCAACAACCTCCTTCTCTGATGCAAAACCTGAAAGTGACAGCATGATGTTGCAATGTCACAGTATCATTGCCCCAGGCATTGCTGCCTCCAGTGATGGCTTTGCTTGTGTGCTCCCTTAGGTGTCTGGTGGACCACTGTGAGATACAGGTAGCTGGACTAGATGGGCCTTTGGCCTGATCCAGCAGGGATCTTCTTATGTTCCTGTGTGTGTGGTGCTTACTCCTGCATGCCCAGATCTCAGGATTGAGGCTTTCAATTCCCCAAGGTCGCCCAGCAAGGCGAAAGAGCTTTCAGATCTGCTGCAAGATTTCCCCCTCCCACACTTTCCCACCCAGCAACCTCAAGCCCCGGAGTGCTTTAAATTCTGCCGCAACGCGGACTCCAAACCGCTGACGCAGCACATTGCCAGCACGTTCCCTTCCATCAAGCCATTTCGGCTCCACGGTTCGACAGAATTTATTTCCTGCTTTTTGCATCGTGTCAATTACAGACCTGCAGCTTTAACCTGGAGGGTTTCCCCCCCCCCTCCCATTCCCTTTTAAAAGAAGGGAGGAAAGACAGTTTTTGACAAACACGCAATCGATAGAATTGTCCTTGGGATTGTTTCGGTATAGCTTGAAGCTCATTGATTTGTTCAGAGGCTCCTTGTTGAGCTGGTTTGCAGCAGAAGAGCTTTGGCTTCCAGCCGGATACCTCATGATCATAAATCGCAACAATTTTATTACAATGGCCGGGAATGCTCCTGAAATAATCCTTGTCTGACTCTATCCCCGGATTTTGAAATGCCAGACTGCCGGGTCTTGTTTCCACCACAGAAGCAATGCACAGAAGTCTCCCTTGTTTCATTTTTTTTTTAACATTACCAAATTTGGACAGAGTGCTGTGCCGGCAAGCAGGGCTGGCTTTAAGCCAATTGGGCCCCAGGCCTAAGGGGCCCCCACGCTAGTGTAATCTGCTCTAGTCTTGTATGCGCTTTTTTACTGAAATGAGCTTAGATCCGTCTGGTCCATTCACTCACTTTGAGCATGTTTTGATTGCTTTCCATTCTACCATAGAGTCTATCATTAATTTCATTTATCTCGCTAACATGTTACAGAACTTGGCTGTGAATCTGGGGCCCCTGCAAAAAATGTTTCCAATTGGGCCCCGCATTTCCTAGGGCCAGCCCTGCCTGCGAGCTTCAGTGCACCTTTGAGGGTGCAATCCTAACCTGGAGTTAGGCCACCACAGTTAGGCCAGCAAAGTTTGGCTGACACAAGGGCCACCGTAAAGCATGCTTGGACCACTTTTGGAGTCAGGGAGGATGACGTCTATGTGCTGGCCTCTCTGACTCAGAAAGTGGTCCAAGCCAGTGGTGTCATCTAAATGATTTAAGAACAGGTACTCACTTTTGATTGGCACGCGTCGGGACCCACCCACCAAAAGTGACATCATAAGCTGGAAGTGAGGTCGTGGCAGGAAGTGACATGAAAAAAGCCCTTTTTGAGGCCTCAGACAATTTTAAACTGACCCAACAGTTGCAACAGTATTCCACAGCACCCCCAGAACATGTTAAGGAGGCCTGGCATCATGTTAAAGTGACCCAACAGTTCCAAAACCCCAGAGCAGCTCATTTTTCAGTGGCAAGGCAAGGCAAGGCTCCGCTCGCTGCCTGCCTGCCTGGCTGGCTCTGAGAACGTGCAGGCAACTCAAACATGCAGGAAATTCAAACGTTGCAGGGGGCGGAGTCGACGAGTGGGTGGGCGAATGGGCGGGGCCAGCCATAATCCTAGAAACCGGTACTCGCGTACCCCTGCGTACCCCCTGCATGACATCACTGGTCCAAGCATGCTTTATGGTATCCCTCGCACTGGCCAAACTTTGTGGCCCTAACTATGCCGGCCTACCTCCAGGTTTAGGATTGTGCCTTGAAATACAGTTGCCTGTGTTTACTGTGGATTTGGAATTCACACATTCTAGCATCCTCAGGTCACCTCAAGCATGTGCTTGGGCCCACCTGGACCCTCTGGCATTCTGAGCCCCACAGTGGCCATGTGCATTCGCCGGCAGCCTCTCTGGGCCTCATAATCTAAAAGAAGTCTTTAAAAAAGTCAATTCCAGTTTTGGGGCAAAACCGGAAGTGACGTTTGCTTTCAAAAGGCATTCTAAGGCCCAGGGAAGGCCCAGAATTAGAGTGTCTCTTTACCAGGGTTGGACCTGCATGTGTGTGTCCTGTTAATGATGTAGATAAAAAGAAAAAAGAAAGAAGCAACATTGATGCAGTCAGATGCCTGGTTCCATCACAGTTCTCTCAGTGTGTTTCCTCATGCCCTCGTGTGCCCTAGTAAGACATTGTACAAAAAGAACCTCGATGCAATCACACAGGTAATTACATCCACATTGCTTCAGGATGGTGGCTGGGAGGATGCAAATTAACTGGAAGCAGACGCAAAGTGCACATGGGCCAATTCTGGAATTAGCTTTTGAAAGTCTCCTAGCTGAACTGGGACTGAGAACTGGAAGGCAGCCCAGAACAAAATTCTGAAACAATAAAAGAATGGAATAGCGGAAAGCCACTCATCCCGAGGGGCCCTGCCTTGTGTTGTACATCTCCCCACTGCTCTGCTGGCAACAGTGGGAGTGCTTTTGTATTGCACAGTCGCTCCTCTTTTGCATGGGTCTGGCGTGACATTTTTTGGACCTGCCAATGTCAGTCACTTGGCAAGGCCTCCGTTACACAGACTGACCTGTTGCCTGCACTAGGGTGAGTAAATCCATGGAACTGTCCAGAATAGAGGGGGGAAAGGAAAGGGATGTGGGGGTCAAGTCACTGCACACAATCCTCCAGTCAAAACAATACCAGTCACTTCTGGAGTTACTGCTAAGTCTTGCCCAATTGACTGGGAGCTGAGAATTAAAATGGAATGCAGCTCTAGCCTTTCACCCCAAGCTATTTACTTTTTGGACCAACGTTTCTGGAAATGCAAAATGCATCGTTCAGAGCCGTGTTTAAGGCTGGCAATGTATTGACAGGTAGATGGCACTTTTTCCTAAGAGCACAACCCTATACTGTGCTGGATTAGCGCGGCCGGCGAGCTTGTGCCAAATTCAGCACAGTATTGGGGAGGCTGAAGCTTCCCCACGGCAAGGGCACATTCGGAGGCCCCTAACGGAGGGGAGGCTCCCGGCTCCCTGGTGTGCTACTCGGATCTGCTAAACAGCAGGCGCAGATCTGAGGAGACCGCGCGGCCCGAATCGGGGCCGTGTGGCCTCCTGGACGGGCTTAGGATTTGGCCTTATGGCCAAATCCTGGGGCCACCTCCCGGATGGATGGGCATGCCTGCTAACCCGCCCACTGCCTGCCCATGTTCCACACACATCCTGCCCAGAGCCTCCCTCCCCCGCCCACTCCCTCGCCCGTTCCAACAAGGTACCACCCTTGTGCCGGCCGGCTTCGGCCGACGCAAGGAAGGCACAGCGCGGGCGCAACAGGACTGGTGCTGCGGTAGCGCCGATGCAGGGGTGCAGCTCAGCGCCCCCGTGTTGGCACTAAGTGCGCAGCATCAATGCAACCACATTGCGTTGATGCTGCGCCCGTTTTAGGATTGCGCTGTCTCTTAGGAACTCATTTTATTGCAAATGACAGAAGAGAAAACGTGCACTTCTGGATAATATTTGCAAGATATGCGAGAGCCCAGCTGTCATGCGGGCTTCAGCAGTGACAGTTCAGCACAGCTCAGCAGCTGATGGTAGTGCTGGGAGAGATTGAGGGCCAGATAAAGAGCTTCCAGAGGCTGCATTCAGCCCACGGGCCTTGTTTTTTTTACCCAGCAGCTAATGAATCTATGGAACCCCTTGCCACAGGAGGTGGTGAAGGGTTTGAACCTGAGACCTCCTGCCTGAAGTTCAGGTTTAATGGCATATTTCTAAACTGGCCACCCCAAACTGGCCTGGACACCTGCTGAAGTGAAACCTCTCAATAGGGAGTTTTTTAAAGAGCCATTCAATAGGAGCATCTGTGATTATAGCAGAATGTACTCAAAACAAGAGGGATGTGGTGGTGCTGCGGATTAAACCGCTGAGCTTGCTGACCAGAAGGTTGGCAGTTCAAGACCGTGCGACAGAGTGAGCTCCCGTTGCTTGTCCCAGCTCCTGCCAACCTAGCAGTTCAAAAGCACACAAAAATGCAAGTAGATAAATAGGTTCCACTTTGGTGGGAAGGTAATGGCGTTCTGTGTGGCTTGGCGTATAGTCATGCTGGCCACATGACCACGGAAACTTGTCCTTGAACAAATGGCTCTTTTGCTTAGAAACGGAGATAAGCACTGCCCCCTAGAGTTGGTCATGACTAGACCATTCAGTCGTGGGGAAATCTTTACCTTTTTTACTCAACACAAAGGTGAAGGGCTGCTTTTACGTGGGAGATCCAGGAGAAATCCAATCACACCCAAACATCTTTGGTTAAACACTCAGCAAAGGCAGCAGAGGACAAAATGCTGCATAAGAATTGTTCCAGCCAGGCAGCTCGAGCCACAGGCCGGGAGTTGTCTTTGGATATCAGAGGAAGGAATATGCTCAGTCCAGAGTCAGGATGCAAAGGCACTTTATTTCTTCCAACTCTAAAACAAGGCATGTATCACCAAGCACAGCAACAGTCCCAATATGTGATCAGGGGAGTTCGCAGCGGTGTGCTGGTGTTCAAAGTCAAGTCTCTTCCTAACCTAAACTGTTCGACAGCAAATGCTATATGACAAATTACTACACAGGTCACATCGTTAAAAGATATTTCATCGTGGGAGACAGTCCTCTCATTAGAAGACCTCTTGCTATGTACCTGCAACAGATAAAAGACATCTTCTCAGTCGCGCGCCATAGATAGCGAAATGGACCGATGCCACCAAGGAGGTTGGCAGAAGATGTCCCCCTCATTAAGGAGGAGGGTACCTAGCTTAATTGGTACACATAAAACATAAACATAGTTTGGGGCTTTGAAGTGGACAACATCTTATCACCCCATCCTCATAATATTGATCAAGGACGGCTGCTAAAGTCTTTGTTTTGAGTCCAGCTTCTCTTGCTTCTCATAGGAACTACTTAGTGGGCACGCAGGCAACTCCTCTACCTCTGAGAGACACACAGAAGGTTGCTGACAGGCACACAAGATGTAGGACAGTGGCTAGATGTTAGCGTAAGATGGAAGACAGTTGCTAGGCTTGATACTGGCAGTTACAAGAACGTGCTGGAGCAGATCAAAAGCTTGTCTGGTCCAGCGTGCTGTATCCAGACAGAAGCCTCTGGGAAGCCCACAAGCAGTACATGAAAACAACAGGGCTCCTCTGCTATTTGCCTAGCCTCTGGCATTCAGAGGTAGGCTGTCCTTGACTACGGATGTTCCATTTGGCCTTCATGGCTAAATGGAACACCCATTTATTATAAATAATTATTATTTACTTGTTTACTGTATTTCGATCCTGCCTTTCTCCTACACTGATGGGGTCCTAAGGTGGCTAACCATTTCAAAACCACAAAAAACAAATACCATTACAATAAAAAAAATATTAAAAGCTTAAAACAATTAAAAATTAAAACAAAACAAACATCCTGGACCCCACTATTAAAATACAGCTCAACAAAAATGCCAGCCTGCACCGTCAATAAAAGCTTTCACAAATAATAAAGGTAAAGCAAAGCAAAAATAAAAATTGCAAAGCTAAAATTCCTCTGGGCTTCTTCATAAGGGAGAAAGCTTTCCCCTGTTCTGTATCCCTGTTTGCCAGTAACTCACAGGTAGACTGCCTGAAACATGGAGGCTCCCTTTTGCTGCCCTGGTTAACAACCTTTGATAGACCTTCTTCTCCATGAATGTGCCCAATTCCCTTCAAAGATCATCCTAAAAAAATGGTCACCACCCCATCTTGCCGTAGTTATATCTGCAGGATCATTATACACATAAAATGGAGCCAGACCATTTTATGCAGAGACCCTGCGCTTCCAATCGAACACAGTCCAGCACATTAGGGCTGCAATCCTATCCACACTTACATGGGAGCAAGCCCCATTGACTACAGTGGAACTTACTTCTGAGTAGACATGCCTAGGCTTGGGCTCTGACCCATTGAAAATTCCATTGAAATAAATGAGACTTACTTGTGAGTAGGTAGTAGGCACGCACGCCTAGGATCATGCTTTTGGCCACCTGATAGGTGGAGAAAATCAGAGACTTGTGACACCCAATAACACCCCCCTGCAGTTTTCTTTGCAAAACAGTTTCAAGCAGGACCGGTCAGTCTGGATTGTGAGAACTCGCAACTACCCCAGCAGTAACCTTGAATGGCCTAGAATTATTTTAAACTCTCGTCCATGCAAATTTTGGGGCAGAAGTATAGAAATGATTATTTAAGGAATAAATAATCTTGCTCTCTCTTCCCTTTCTTCTCCAACCTCCAGGCTGCAGAGCTCAAAGACCACAACCAACTGTGGTCTCTCTGCGCCACCTGCTGGTGGATTAGATGAAGTTTTCTCCGACGTTTGAAAGCAGGGCGCACGCAAAACTTCACCTGTTGAGTTTCTGCTGTTTGGGCACGTGGAGGACAAGACAGATCCAGACTCCACAGAAACTATGGCACAGTTTGAACCAAGGAAAGAATTCCATTAAGATATGCCCAGTAGAAATGAAGAAATCGATACAGGGTTAGGAATTATATGTGCAGTGAAAAGATACCCAATACAAACATATCATCAACTTTAAACAATAAATTATCAGTCATTTAAAAAGAGCAGAGTTATAAACAATGACAGTGAGGTATAGCAGGGAAGAAAACCCATTTGAGCTATCGGATCAGTGGTGTAGCTAAGGGGGCTGGGGGGAGGCAATTGCCCCGGGCATCATAACTGGGGGGCATCAGAGGGGTGCATTTCTGAGGCTTGGGGAGGTCATGCGCAGCCTTCCTGAGCCTTGGAAGGCCTTCCAAGGCCTTCCAAAGGCCTTAGAGACACACTTCCAGTTTTTGCTAAGGGCGCAATCCTTAACCAACTTTCCAGCAGCAGGGCAAGGGCAATGCAGCTCTGAGGTGAGGGAACAAACATTCCCTTACAATGAGGAGGCCTCTGTGACTGTCCCCCCCCCCCACACACACACAACTGCAGGATGCAGCACATGCCAGTGATGTCATGCAGGGGGTACGCGGGGGTACGCGAGTACCGGTTTCTAGGATTATGGCTGGCCCCGCCCATTTGCCCGCCCACTCGTCGACTCCGCCCCCTGCAACGTTTGCATTTCCTGCATGTTTGAGTTGCCTGCACGTTCTCAGAGCCAGCCAGGCAGGCAGGCAGCGAGCGGAGCCTTGCCTTGCCTTGCCTTGCCACTGAAAAATGAGCTGCTCTGGGGTTTTGGAACTGTTGGGTCACTTTAACATGATGCCAGGCCTCCTTAACATGTTCTGGGGGTGCTGTGGAATACTGTTGCAACTGTTGGGTCAGTTTAAAATTGTCTGAGGCCTCAAAAAGGGCTTTTTTCAAGAAGGTTAAATGACAGGAGAGGACATGCCTTAAGAAGAAATCGATACAGGGTTAGGAATTATATATAGCAGACGAATGAGGCCAGGGGGCGGGCTTAGTGGCCATGTTGTCTGACTCAAAACATTGCTCTTTCCAAGCATTTCAGATTGCTTTTCTGGTACTGTTTAGGACTGAATAGTTTACTCCTGAAATAAAAACTTACCAAAATAACAACATGTGATCGTGGAGAAACATTATTGGTAACCTGATTATGATTTAATATGCACTTACAAGGTTTAATTCCGCATAATTATATTACTGAACACACCGGACGAAATGCTGCTTGCTGTCTATTTAAACTCGGATTGCACTATTTTAACAGACTTATTTTTTGAAATCTACACAAGCAAAAATAAAGTGTGAACGGGAAAGAAAGAAAAAAAGGGGAGGGTGGGCAAAAATTAGATAAATATATAGGAAAATTACATTAAAATCTCTTCATAACACAAGTAGTTGTCAATATGAGAGTAATTCTTTTTTACTTCTAGACTATTAAGAGCATTTTTTTAAACTTCTACACTCACCCCCCACCTCTAAAACAAATTCTGTTAATGTTCAGAATTTCGAAAATATTACAGTAGAAAATGGAAGGCGGGGAAAAAAGTGTAAACGGGAAGGGGGAAAAAAGGGGGGGAATTCTTTTTTTCCTTCTAGACCATGAACAGTGGGTGTCAGAAAATGGTGAATATGACTGCTAGGAACAACAAGGAATTACACAGCTTCAAAAATTCTGTACTCACTGAATGGTAGTTTTATTGAACCGATGTAATGTGAATACATGAATCTTTCCGCGGAAATTAAATCCCATTTTTCGTACAGCGATTCGCACACCCATATGCAGAACACGCAGTCATGCTTAACGAGGTAGATATTAACTTCTACAGACGTGCAGGGAGAGTTTTATTAGAGAATTCACGGCAACCCTCCTCCTGGCGGGAAAGATCTGAGTCAGCCATATTGTCTAACTCATGGCTTCAAGATACTGATGTCATGTCCTCTCCTGTCATTTAACCTTCTTGGCTTTTTTCATGTCACTTCCTGCCACAACATCACTTCCGGCTTATGTCGTCACTTCTGGTGGGCGGGTCCCGACACGTGTCAATCAAAAGTGAGTACCTGTTCTTAAATCATTTAGATGACACCACTGGCACATGCCCCATTGCCACAGCTAGGTCAGTGCTGGAAAGTTGGTTAGGACTGTGCCCTAAGGCTTCTGGCAGGCCTTATGAGGCCTGCGGAGGCCCTGTGCGGCCTTCCTGACCTTCAGAAGGCCTGTCAGAGGAAATCAGAGAGTATAGATAACTAGAGGCGGCATGCTTTAAGAATCGATAGGGAACCAAATGAGGCCAGGGGGCGGGCTTAGCAGCCATGTTCGTTTACTCAAAACAATGCTGATTCCAAGCATTTCAGATTGGTTTTCGCGAACTGTTTAGGCCTGAATCGTTTACTCCTGAAATAAAAACTTACGAAAATAACAACGTGTGATCGTGTAGAAACATCATTGGTAACCTTATTATGAGTTAATATGCAATTCCAAGGTTTAATTCCGCGTAATTATGTTACTGAACATACCGGACGAAATGCTGTCTATTTTAACTCAGAGTGCACTATTTTGACAGACTTTATTGAAATCTACACAAGTATGTCATTAAAATCTCTTCATAACATAAGTTGTGGTCAATATGAGAGTAATTCCTTTTTACTTCTAGAGTATTAAGAGTTTTTTTTTTACCTTCTACACTCCCCCCCCCCCAAAAAAATACAAATTCTGTTAATGTTCAGAATTTTGAGAATATTACAGTAGAAAATGGAAGGTGGGAAAAGTGTAAACGGTAAGGGGGGAAAAGGAGGGGGGAAATATATATGCAGGGATAATTTTAACATGGAAACTGACTTTTTACTAAATTTTCTAGATTTTCATTTGTAAAATGTGCAAGTGTCCCAGATTTTCTTTCCTAAAATATGGTAATTTAAAGAGGCCTGCATACTTTAGGAAGTAATATTTTTCAGTAGCAATGAATCACAATGATTTTAAGTACCTGTGCAAAGTGATCCAATTTTTCGTACAGCGATTCGCACACCCATATGCAGAACACGCAGGCATGCTTAAAGAGGTTGGGATTAATTTTTACACACGTGCAGGGAGATTTTTATTCCTGAATTCGCGACAATCCGCTTTGGCGGGACTTATCTGAGTCAGCCATATTTGTATACCCACGGCTTCAAGAAAACGACATTATGCCGCCTCTAGCTATCTATACTCTCTGGAGAAAATGCTTCAGAGGAAATGGTCAAAGCCGGAAGTGCTTCTGAGGGAGGACATTAAATTGTCCCAGGACTCAGAGGTTAACACTCGCGTAGGTTTGTGCTAATCACGCCCTTTCTGCACTCACCAAGTTCATTCATAAACATTTATACAACCCCAAACCAATGTCGGTACGCAAGATTAACGGCGCTTCGCCAAGCTGCCCTTGCAACCGTACGCATGGCTGGCTAGACCGTGTCCCCTGTCTCGAGACCCTGGCACCTTGTGTCACCCTGTGACCCTGTTTATACATTACCAGCGCTGGATGTCCTGTACCCCTCGGCCGGTCCCTTAGCAACTGCATCAACCTCGGTCCGTTCGCCTGAAACGGGCAAGGGCTGCCGAGATTCCCTTGTGTGGAAACCACAAGCTTCGCCCAGCAAGACAGCTTAGGTGGCGCCCCGAAGGTTGTGGTCGCCAAGCAGAGGAAACACCAGATAGCCCGTTTGCCTCAAGGCAGGTAAAAAAACCAGATTACCATCCGAGTCTTTACGGCTCCATATGAAACATGAAGGCCAAATTACATCAGACTAAGGATTGCCGGAGGTAGGTTTTATCAATATTTATTTCTGCGCAGAGACTGCTTCAAGTGTTTCACGACTGACTTTCTGAGGACTAGCCCCGGAAAAACATATTACAAGAAATTATATACTTGAAATGACGCAGGCATTTCATTAGAAAAGGAGCAACAGTATAGGTCAATGTAAGAAAAACATAGGACGTTACTTCCAACCTAATTAGAAAAGGATATAGTTACATTTTCAGAATACAATTTAATTGCTGGATGTTAAACTGACTCGAGCTCATCTTTGGTTGGCATACCAGAGCTTATCTATTTCTAAACATCCTTACTTTCCTTCTTGGTGATTCAGTCTATAGCCAAAATATTTCTAGCACAAGCAACCTTGCAAGTTGGCAGTTTTGTAAAAGCTGGCTTTTGTGTCAGACACATCCTCGGCACAAGGAAAGCATGATTTTCCTGCAGAGATCACCTTTATCACCCCAGCTCTTCACCCCAGCACAGTGTCTTTCTCATGGCTGTTGCTGGTGGTGTTCTCCATTCTTCTAGATTGTGAGCCCTTTTGGGACAGGGAGCCATTTAACTTTAATGTTATTATTTGCCTGTAAACCGCTTTGTGAACTTTGTGTTGAAAAGCGGTATATAAATACTAGTGATTGATTGATTGATTTATACTAAAATCCTGTTTTCAGCAAAAACCCACCATACAGTCAAAGGCCAAAGTTCAGAACTCAAAACCTAAAATCCCACCATTACATAACAATGTCATTGTTATGCCACTTTTGGGATAATGCCCTTTTTGAAATACAGAAGTGTTCAGTTTCCACTGAAAGATGGCGTTAAAGGGAGCCTTCTGAACTGCTCTTGGTAGGTTCAATTTGGCTCTCCCAGCACCATCATCAGCTGCTCTCACTGCTAGGCTGTGAAGGGAAACCACAGCAGAAGTGGCGCTGCTGAAAAAGTGGCTCTGAGCAAACCCAATTATCATGTGGACCATCCTTTCAACAGCGCCTCTTCTGCCAAGGAGGCACTTTTCAGCGCACCTCTCGGCTAGCAAGCTGTGAAGTGACACCTCAGCAGAATCAGTGCTGCTGAAAGGGCGGCCCACGCAATAATTGCGCTCTCCCATGTCTTGAAAATATGATCCAGATTTGCATATTTTCTGATTGTCTGTCATTTGCGGCAAATGAGTTCCAGGGTGAGAAAGAAAATGGCTATTTCCGGTCATCATCTACTTAACGACATCACTTCCTGCTTAATGACATTACATCTGTCTCTCAGCAAGTGCCATGAATGCTATTCGGCCTGCTGTATGAAATGAGTTGGTGCGATGGAGGAGATGGCCTCCTACTGAGTCGGGGCATCGGTCCACCTAGGTCAGGGCTGTCTGCTGGGAATGGCAGCTGCTCCCCAGGGTTTCAGGGCTCGGTTTGAAACCCTACCTGGAAATTGGGGGTTGAACCTATGAGCTTCTACAGGCAAAACAAGTACCCCATCACTGAGGTACGGCCCCTCCCCTCAAATGCATCTGCATGTTTTATGCCAAATTAATAGGATCTCTGTAATTTTGTATTGGCAAGATTATTAATTTTCTTTTGGTTTGCTGTTTAGGACAGTATTCATTTTTCTTTGTTTGATTTTAAAAATATAAAAGCGTCATCTTCCCCCCCTTTTCTCTTTTAAAGAACAATTTCCCGTGCATTCATTTCTGTCTGCTTTTGGATGGAGCTGTTAATGTGAAATATACTGGGTTTTTTTTCCTCTGACAGCCCAATCCTAACCAACTTTTCACTGCCACTGCAGCCTTGCCTATGGGTCATGTATTGTGGCTGCATCGGTACTGGAAGGTTGGTTAGGATTGAGCTGTCAGGAATTTAACCTGCAAAAGAAAGCTCACCTCATCAGAAATACACTTTCCCCTTCTTTTCCCCCCCCCCCCCGCATTTTATTTTTCTGCCACCAAACCAGGCAACATCAGTGGACCAGGCAACATCAAGTCCTGCCCAAATGCTAAGCAGCCAAATGCTGCCCACCTTACCTGATCATGTGTCAGGCAGAGGCATAGCTAAAGAAGTGCAGGGGGGTGCAATTGCACCGGGCTACAAGCTTTAGCGGGGCAACAAGCTGAGCTTGACACGAGTGGCCAAAATGGTGAAAATGGTGATGTATGAATAACACCATCATGTTATATATCCTTGGAAAGGAAATTTAATGCAGAATGCAATGAAGCAAACCAGAGTGCAATATTTTTACTCTAACAAAAGTTATGGCTATAATACCTGAAAAAAATGCAACTGTGACATCATTTCCTGTTGTGACATCACTTCCGGGGCAACATTTTGACCATCTGCATTGGGCTACACTTTCATTAGCTATGCCCCTGGTGTCAAGCTCTGCTTCTCCCATGCTCTGGACTGGAAAAAAGAGACAGTGAAAGTCTCTGACCCCTAGCCCTGTGTTCTTCAAACTGTGAGTTGCAAAGCCTCATTTGGACAACCGTTCAAACCCTGTGCAAGAGAGGGCTTGGATCCAATCCAATAATGGTACTGACTTCTTGATATGATCCTGCACAGCCTCTCCTTGCTGCCTTGCCCCACATTTCATAAAGGTCACCTCAGTGGAATTCCGGGGGGGGGGGGTAAGTGTTGCAAGAGCCTGAGCTCCTGTGTAATAGGGTCCCTCACCCTCGTATTCTGAGTCATTTGTTGCTTGGAGAAGCAGCTCGAAGGCTTTGCTCTCTGAGCCATGAATGGCTGTGGAGGCGAGGGGCAGGGACTGCACAGGAGCGCAGCCTCCTGAAACACTTAGTGTTTGCCCCCCCTGTCGGAATGCCACTGGGCCATCCCTGCTCAGGCTGCTACCTCGCAGGGTTGTTGTGAAGACACAAGAGGTAAAAGGAAATGGGGGAGGTGCGATGGGGGCAGGCAGCGATGGGGGTGGGTGGATCACGTTCTAGGAGGAGTGGTGGTATCAGTGGAGAGTCCCCAGTCTCCATCAGTATTTATTTATTTATTTATTTATTTATTTATTTATTTATTTATTTATTCGCAGCAAGAAAAAGGTTGCAGACCATTGATCCCGCCCACCCCTGCCTCTACACTTCCTTTTGTGCCCTGTCCTCTTCCCAGTCCAGGAAGGAGGAGGAGAAGTCATGAGCGATCAAGCTGGAGTGTGTCCGTCCCCCGTCCCCCCCATCAATCTGCTGCCTGAGGCAACCACCTCAGTCAACCTCATGCATGGGCCAGCCCGGTACCACACCCTTTATAGATGTTTTGGAGACTCTGGGCTTGTCTACTCAAACATAGGCTCTAGCACAGCGGTTCTCAAATGTTTTAGCACTGGGACCCATTTTTTAGAATGCCAATCTGTTTGGGACCTACCGGAAGTGCTGTCATGGCCAGAAGTGCTGTCATTGTGATGCCAGAGTCTGCTGCTTTTCCTGAGAATGCAGTAATAACTTGGGTTTTTTCTCAGCAATTTTCCAACAGCAAAGTGAATCAGAAAGTGCCTGTTTACAACCTTGACACAAGCAAAACAACCACATAGCCCTGCCCCTTTCCAGCATCCCATCTTTCTATATCTTAAAAATGGCTGCTCTAGGTGCTTTGTGACCCACCTGAAATTGGCTAGCGACCCACTGATGGGTCCTGACCCACGGTTTGGGAGCCATTGCTCTAGCAAGTTCAGTGGGACACACTCCCTGGCAGCACAATCTTATGCATGCCTACTCAGAAGTAAGTCCCCTTGTGCTCCATGGGGCTAACTCCCAGGAAAGTGTGTATAGAAATGCATCCTGCATTTCTAGCATCTAGTTTGGGAGCAAATGCTCTAGTGTTAGGACAGACCCTGCGATCTGTAAAACCAACATTCTTTGGGTTTTCAAAAGTCTTGAAAACTATAGTGTATGCGGCCACAGGAGCACTGTGGCACACGATGCTGGCAATATTGGGCTTATATTATTATCACACACAGTCAGTGCTTCTGCACAGTGATAAGCGCGCATAACCAGCCGAAACCCACCATTGTGACATATGGGGTCGATATCTACACCTTATTGTCCGTGTTTTTCACATATCACAAGGTGGTGGCGCGCACGCAGCAGCGTTCACGCCACAACGGTGCGCCAAACGCATTTCTCGTGGTTTAGAATGACAGGCGTTGTTGGTCTCCGGGTTGGGTTAGTCTGGCAGAGAGCGAGGCGGAGAATTCTTCCGGACATCGCCTTACGGCTCGCTGGAGCTCCTCCTGCCGCCTTCTGTCGTCATTTCCAGTGCGGGTTTCTCTGCTGTCACATCCGCCTCCCTGGAGCTGGAGGAGGCGCTGGAAAAGCAGCTCAGCAGCGTTGTAGCGCGCACCGAATCGCAGGCCCGGCGCGTAATGCGGAGCGCAGCGGCGCCCGGTTGCGGCTCCCTTGTCGGGTGCCTGGCAGGAGCCGGGAGGCGGCGGGTCGGGGCCGGACGAGCGGTGGCGGGCTGAGCCGGGCGCTGCAGGATCGGAGCGGCTGCCAGCACCTCAGGAAGGGGAGCAGCAGAAGGAAAGACGCGCCAGCCCGCTGTGCGCCAAAAGACCACCTTGGAGAGCCCCGCAGGAACTTGGAGAGGGGGGCATGTGCGGGTGAATACGGGCGGGGCAGGGCTCCTCCGGGGGCTGGGGACGCGGGTCTCTCTCTCTCTCTCTCTCTCTCTCTCTCTCTCTCTCTCTCTCTCTGCCTGTGTGTGTGGTTTGCAAGCCCCGACCTTTGCAAGTGTGATTGTGTGTCCGTTAGGGGAAAAAAAAAAAAAGGCTCCGCTGTTGTCTAATGGGCCAGGCTTCGATTGTTGTGTGTTGTGCTCCTCTTCGATTAGGGATGTGTGTGTGGCTTTTTTTTCTGGTTTGGATACTTGAATCTTCTTTCCCACCTTTGCAGGGGTGTGTGTGTGTTTTCCTTTGCCAGTGTGTTTTTCTCTCTTCTTCCCCTGTACGTGTGTGCTGTGAAAGTCTTGACCAGTCTCTCCCACCTTTGCAGTCGTGTGATTGTGGAGCCAGTTGTGTGTTTCTCTCCTCCTCTGTCCAAGTGCACTTTTGCAAGTGCACTTACGCTCCTTCTCTCTCCTCTCTTTGCCTTTGAGAATTGTTCTGTGTTTTTCCTGAGTGTGTCCATGTGTATCTGTGGCAAGCCAGCGCCTTCTGTCACATTGTTTCAGAGCTTCGGATTGTATGGTTCTTGTCATATCCCCTGTCTTGTGCATGTGCTTGTATTTGAGATTCACAAGATTCAATCTTCATCCCTCACCTTTGTAGAAAACAAAATATGATGGTTGGTTGTGCTCAGAATTGAGGGTCTGCCTTTTACAGCTGGGTTCTATGTCTGCTTTCTCAGAAGTAAATTCAGCTGAGTGGAGTGGTCCTTTTTTTTTTCTCCCAAGATGCATCAGACCAAGCTTATGCCACCACAAATTGCTTGTAAGGAAAAAAAAATTGCAATGATGTCATTTTATTCAGTATGGAATAATTTCACTTTGCTATTATTTCTTTGACTCTATGAAGAAGCATATAGGTTGGCAGAGCTGTCTTGATTACATTGATTACCCAAAAAAATGAGCCCAGGTGATGTTATTGGAATCAGCCATAGGTAGAAATCCACCCTTAAGGAGATCCTTCCAAATTCCTCAGCTGCCTGGCCCTGTTCCAACCTGCAAAGAATGTAAAATATTCCAAATGATTCCTCTTGCAAGGGTCATCCATCCATTTCCAACCAGCTGTTTCTCTCTAGCGTTGTCACCTTTGTGAAGCCAGAAACAGCTGCCTGTGCCAGTCAGGGAGCGATTAGCAGTGGTGGTGATGATATACGTATTGCTTTCTGTGTACATGGTGCTTTACAAAGAATGAGAAGACAGGTCTCTGTCCTGAGGAGCTTACAACCTAGATATTGCTGCAAGGGAGATGACATAAGGAAAAGTGGGAAATGTAGGTAGGGAATAAATGGGAATTAATATACTTTTATATCAGTACAAAAGAACAAGTCAATTTCCCCTAGTGTAGTGGTTCCCACATGTTTTCAACTAGTGTCCCCTTTGACTTGCCAGGCCATTGGGTGTGGCTCCCTATTAGGGCTATAATCCTATATGTTACATCTGTGTTCTTCAGCCTTGGGGAGAGGACACCAGTGGGGTTGCAAAGCGTTTGTTGTGGGGTTGTGGCAACTTACAGGAATGCAGAAAGGTTGAAGACTAGAGCACCACCAGGAAAAGGGGGAGGCATCTGCTGTACCCCTTCAGGTGCCAGGAGATGGTATCCCTGTCCTGCTCAGGATCTTAGCAATTGTGCTAAAATAGCTTTCACTAGTGCTAGGCTTCAGGGTCACTTCTTCTGTTCTCTCTAACAAGAATATGTGGCTACAGTGAACAGTGTGGGGTGGGTGTAACAAGGGTGGTGAGTCGGCAGCAATGGGATGGGGTGAGCAGATAGGGTCTCAGGGGGCAGGAACAATGGTGGGTCCCCACAGGGGTTGACCTACCAGGGGGTCACAGGGACCTGGGTGCCACTGCTGCCCCCTGTGTCTGCAGGCCTTCCAAAGGCTCACTGCACCTTTGGAAAGGCTTTAAGCATTGCTTCTGGTTTTCGGTGCAAATTGGAAGTCATGCTTAAAGCCCTTCAGAAAGCAGCGGTAAGCTTTTGGAAGGTCTGTGGAGCGCATGGATGCCATGTGAGGCTCCAGGTGATGCGCTGGCAGCGGGCATTGGGGGGCAGCAGTCTGCGGTCCTGGCCTCAAGCGGCGCATGGGCCAGGGCTGCAACTGGGCCCCCAATCTATATCTTTATTGTGGTTGTGGCACAAAAGGGTTGGACCATTGCACTACATTGTATAGGACGGCAGATGTTTTGTGAGAATTCTGCGGCTTCTCTGCCTGGATTCCTCCAGGGAGCCACGGTTCACAATTTGGGAACCACCGTCCCAGAGGTTTACAACCTTCTGATGTGAAGAAGGGAAGCGAAGACGAGTGTAAACAGGAGTAGAGTGTGCAACCATTTGAGAGTGCAATCCTAACCTGGAGTTAGACTGGCGCAGTTAGGTCGGCACAGTTTGGCCAGCACAAGGGACACCGTAAAGTATGTTTGGACCACTCTCTGAGTCAGAGAGGCCAGCACACAGACTCCATCCTCCCTGACTCCAAGAGTGGTCCAAATGCACTTTACGGTGGCCTATGCCGGCCAAACTTTGCTGGCCTAACTGTGCCACTCCAAGTTAGGATTGTACCCTGAGTGATACATACCCAAGCTTACTTATAGTAGGGCCCAGGGACTAAAAGATTGGGGCTGGGTGGAGCTGGAGAGGCTACGGCTCTGAAGTGTGTGGCTTTAGGGTGTGTGCTTTTGTGTATGCTTTGCTGTGAGTCGCTTGGCGTCTCAGAAAGGGTACGTGGCCTTGGGCTGTCTGGGTTACTCACCGAGCTGCGGTGTGCCTGGCCTGAAGCATGGTATTGCTGTGGTGTCAGCAAAACTTTGGGATGATGCACATCTTGGGTGCCTGACACTGTTAAAGCATCAGGGTTGTGTGTCTGCTGTGATCAGTTGTGTCCATGTCAGATTTTGCATGGACTTTCGAGGGAATGCCTCCTTTAAAAAAAATTCTGAGAACTCTGAGATATACTGCCCCTGAACAGGGAGGGTCATTTTTTTGTTGTGCTTAGAAGCTGTAAACAAACCCGAGTCTCCATCATGAATTTGTTTCATCCCTTTTTCCAAATACTCTAAGCCAGGGGCCAGTGCCACGTTCGCAGAACGAAGACCACTTCCTTCCTCGAAGCTCCATGGTTTGGAGTTTTTTCTTGGGGGCAAGGAATGGTTCAGGGCATCTGAGCTCCACCATATCCTCCCTGTGTCCAGAAGAAATCTTCTTATAAATGAACATAAATTGTCATCTTATATGAAGTCAGACCCCTTGGTGCATCTCACTCAGAATTGTCTGTGTTGTATGGCTGCACCAGCGTGTACTTTGTAGGAAGCATTTTCCAAGTGCATGGGGGAAGCTTGTAGGAAGCCTCATGTGCCCCCCCCCTCTCTCTCTGTGTGTGTGTTTGGTGTGAGTGTGCACATTGTGACGTTCAGTGCATCCGAAGTCTGATTTATATGCATCAGAGGTTGTGATCTGTGGTTTCTTGCAGGAAGGGTCAAGCCATTGAAACCCAGATTCAGTCTAGTTCAAGTTCCTCTGAGTTTTGTATTTTGTTTTTGTTTTAACTTCTTGGTTCATTTCCTGTTCAGGCACAAACACTAGAAAGCGGTTCCATAACTAGATCAGGGACACTTGGAGCTGCTTTAGAATAGCTTCCACGAAGGAGAACGTAAAATGTAACCTTGCTTGCTTGCAGTGTCATGCCATGGGTTGCAAGATCAGAATGGCTAAACGTTCAGGAAATAATCTAATTTTTGGAAACAGCGCTTGATTTGAAACAAAAAGAAAAAAATTAGAAGGCTTTTACCAACAAAATGCATAGAACAGGGTCAGAAAAACCACCAATCCAGGAAAATAGAAAGTTAATCAAACTTGGAAAGATGGATACCCAGTTACTGACCAGGTGTGTGTAGAAGTTTGGCTCTGGTTCACGCAGCCAAGAGGCTTTAAGATGTGGGTCTGGTTCATGGAAAAAGCTCCCTGAATCTATTTTTGGCTTTGAGTTCATGTCCAGTTAACTTCCTTGTTCCTAATGTCCTTAATGGCCTTCTCGCTTCTGTTTTTAGGACGCTGCGTCGCAGAGCACATGTACAGAGTGAGACTTTGGGATTCTCAAGCCCTACGCTGGAATGTGGGAGACCCCAGTTGTGGCTGTTCTGCACGGGCATGTCATAAAGGCTCTTTCTATCTCACCGGAAGCTAGAATGTTTTCCTAAGTGTCTGGGTTTGCTGACTTATTCTGGGGCTTAATTCCCCCCCCCCACCTTTCCTTGAAATTGACCCAGTATCCAAAGTTGCTCCCTACATACCAGCAGCTGCCATGAATGGACTCACAGTCAGTGAACTGTGCTGCCTTTTCTGCTGCCCACCCTGTCCTGGCCGGATCGCTGCTAAGTTGGCTTTCTTGCCCCCGGAACCCACCTACACAATAGTCCCGGAACCAGAACCCGCTGGCAGTGCTAGCCACAACTCTCTCCGGAGTGGCACCCTGGCCCGTTGGAAGCTCCACTTGACGGATCGGGCAGATTTCCAGTACAGCCAACGGGAGTTGGACACCATCGAGGTCTTCCTGACCAAAAGCAACCGAGGGAACCGAATTGGCTGCATGTATGTCCGCTGTGTGCCAGGCGCCAGGTAAGCAAGAACCAAAAAGGCGGTGGCTGCAGTGGGTTGTTTAGAAGTTGACAAAGTCTGGTTGTTCTGCGCCAAATACAAAAATGGGATGTCTTGATGTCTTGTCTTCCCTAGTGGGAATTGGACCTGATATTTTGGAATCCCTCAGCCGAACTTAACAGTCAGAAAATTCCCAAGCTAAGTTGTTGTGTGCACCTGTTGCCTAGATACTTCTCTTTCAAAATGTATTATTTTCATGTTTTTCATTTTGGCATATAAATTACTACAAAGTATAGGGTGGGGCAAAAAACGGTAACCGAAATGCTCATGTCATTTATACAGGCCGCAATCCTAACCTGGAGTTAGGCCGGCACAGTTAGGCCAGCAAAATTTGGCTGGCACAAGGGACACCGTAAAGTGCATTTGGACCTCTCTCGGAGTCCAGGAGGATGGCACACGTCTCTGTGCTGGCCACTCTTGACTCAGAGAGTGATCCAAACACACTTTACGGTGTTCCTTGTGCCAGCCAAACTTTGCTGGCCTCACTGTGCCGGCCTAACTCCAGGTTAGGATTGTGCCCCCAGTTAGGGCTCTTTATCGTATGATTACATTTTCTACATGTCTTCCATCACTGCGAAGCACATATTCCATGTGATCGATTGTGGGTAACCATATTAGAGCACTATTTTGGTGTTACACCATTGATCACTGATTGAGGCTGCAATCCTATCCATATTTATTGGAGAGTAAGCCCCATTGACTATAATGGAAATTACTTCTGGGTAGATATGCATAGGATTAGGCTGTCACTGTTCGCGCGAAGCTCTTCTAGAGTTTGTGGAGCTGGTGTAAAACATCTTTCTTTTAACGTTCTCTATAGATATGCATCACATATCGTGAGGTCTGGACTTCAAGGTGAATAAGGATAGTCAGACCCTTGAAAACTTTCTCTAACACTCAACTGACAGTGTCATTTGTTCTGGTGCTTTGTGGTCATCCAGAGTATCCAGCATTATGATTCAATTACCTGTTTTTTGCCCCAACCTATATATTTTAGGACAAGTTGCATTTGTCTCAGGTTTGCCTTTTCCCTATAGTCACCCCTGCATCCCATACTTCCCTCCTTCCTCTCCTCCAAATCCCAGCTGTCCTCAAAGGAAGACTACATTTAGAAAATTTGGGATAACTAATCAGTGCATCAACAAAATGCATCCAGTAAAATAGAAAAGACAAAACAAAATGAAATACAATATCCTTAGGCGCAATCTTAGGCACGCTTACGTAGAAATCAGGGACTTGCTTTTGAATAAGCATACATAGCGCTGTATATCATACAAACTTGCAATCACTTCTGGGAAGTTTTCTAAATGATGTAATTGTACAGGTGTTCTCCAGTTTCCACAGGGGTTCAATTCCAGACACCACCACCACCACCACCCCATTGGATACCGGGGACATCCTTTAAAAAGGTCTAGAAAGTGAAGGAGAATGCCAAAAATAGTTTCTACTGTAACTCAGTGAAACTGCTGCATTTTCAGGGCTGCAGGCAGTCTTGAAAATACAGTAATTTCGCTGCGTTACGGTATAGTTAAAGAAGGAACTATTTTTTGGCATACTCCTTCACTTTCTAAATCTTTTTAAAGGGCTTCCCGGTATCGGCAGAACCATGGAAAACTGAAACCACAGGTGCCAGGGTACGCCAGTATTATCCATCTCAAATACCTCCATGCAACACAAAGTCAAAAGAATTGGGAGTGCTTCAGGGAAGGGCCCATTCTAGAACTTACTCTGGTTCTTGACCTTGCCATGAATACAAAATTCCTAGCATTTGTACAGCATTTTGAGTGCTCAGAGCGCTTTGCTTGCATTATCTTGTTGTTGTCCTGGCCACAACTCTATTAGGTAAATGCATATTATTATCCCCATGTTGCTGATGGAAAGAGTGAGGTAGTGGCTTGTCCAAGTCCACCCAGTGAAATCACGGCAGAGATGCGATGGGAATGAGGGAAGTTGTCATTCACAGCTCAATTTCTTGGCCGTTAAATGCTCCTCAAGCCCTTAGCTTGCCTCACTCATTCCAATGAAGTTTGCTAGGAGTCCCCATCTTTTAGGGTGCTGCCCCAGGTTTTTGGGGTTGTCTGTAGTGGGCTGGGTCCATGTAGAATCCTGTCTGGAGTCCATGTAGCCCACTGTTATGTATTCCTTATTTCCCCAAACCCTTTCCCATCATGGGCTACCTGATCATTTTGACAGGAGATGAAGGATTGAACCCGGGGCCTTCTGTATGTAGTGCTGGCATTCCATGAGCAGTGTTTCCTCTATTATTATTATTAAGGGCACAATCCTAACCTGGCGTTGCACCGGTGCAACACGCTTGCGCCTGACCAGTGCAGTCGTAAAGGTGCTATAAGATGTGTCTGCCCTGCGCATTCAGTTGCTGGGCTAGCACAAGCAGCAGAGCCAGCTCAAAAGAAGCGCCGCACCAGTCAACTGCCAGTCGAGCGCGGGCTTAGCTCTGCCGGCGCAGGGCTGCACCAAGGGCATGCCAGAGGTGGGTGGGAGACATGATGGGGCTGCGATGGGGACGGAGACAGAACATAGCCATTGGGCCATATCCACCCCATCCCTGGGCTGGGCGGCCCCAATTTGGGCCACTCCTGGCCACATGGACTTGCATTTGCTCTCTTACGGGCGCAGCCCCGAGCAGCCCCATAGGGCTGACTGGGGCTTATCCTGGGGCAAGGGGAAAATATTTCCTTGCCCCGTGCTAAGCTGCTGCTGCCTCCTAATGTCATTAGGGTGTAGCACTGGTGAGCCTGCCTGCCTGTTCCAGCGCAGGTTAGGATTGCATCCTAATTGTTGTATGTATGTCCACATACCCCCTGTGGTGATTAGAATGGGAGGAGCCCTGGTCCTGAAGCCTTTCCTCTCATTTACCCCTTGCCCAAGCCTAAAATCAAGAGCCTCTATTGCCACCATGAAAGCAAAGATGGGCACAGAAAGCGAGAGAACAACTGTCCTTGGAAGCCTCTTTCCCAGTTATAAGGAGGATTTTCCTAAACATAGACTGTTCTGTATAGCAAAGCAGCTTACAAACACTGGGGCCAAGCTGGAACAACAGTTTGGTGAAGAGCAAGCACATGTTGATCAAAACGTAAAAAGGAGGCATTGGGTAATACAGAGTTGAGAACAAGCAGGTCTGGACCTCAGCTTTCCAGATGCCATGACCTCTGATCCCCGGTGAAGTGGGTTGATCTGGCTGAACCCAATCCTTTCTGAGAGACACAAACTGGAACACACCTGAGCATCCTTGGGCTTGCCCTTAGGAAACCAAGATTCAGTGATGTCGGTTCTCCATCAGTCTAATGGTGTATGACAATCCCACCTTGCCCTCTGATCCTGGGTAGGTAGCTCTGATGCACAGTTAACTGACAGGTACCAATCCCAGGAGGAAGGTTGGTAGGGGCTCTTGGTGGCCCCAGACAATGGAGATAAGGAAGCTTGTCTGCCTGACGCCGTGATTTCCTGTGGCTGACTTCAGACTGTTCAGGGAAACCTCTTTCCTGCTGAAGTTTACACCAAGTCTTTCCTGAAGGGAAACGTATGGGTGGAAGAGGGTGGCGGCGGCAAGAGAAGCTCGGTCATACCTTCATTTTCAGTCACACCCAAGGGAACTCTGGGAAAGACTTTTTTTTTAAAAAAAAAAAGACCATTACAAACCAATGACAAAATAAAATAGCAGCATTAAGATAACATAGCGAGCAAAACATCCCTAGAAAAAAGTTGGTGGATTTAAAATTTTTTTTATTCACCACCTTTCCTTCACCAGGCATTCGCAGCTAATAACATTCATAAAATACCAGCAATAGCATAAAATGGACAATGCACAATTACAACACCCATGGCATTAAAAAAAACACAACTACTCCCACACAACAGCAATACAAAAATGGAGGAAAAATAGAGAACGTGTTAACATCAAACAGAGCCATAAAATATGGCAAAATCATGAAATAAAGATAAGCAGTGGCCATTAAATAGTGTATTCCAAATTAAGAGGCGCCATAAAGTGCAAAATAAAAATCAGAACAACGGGGAGACATAAAAGCCAGGGGCATAAAGCCACACTAACACAAACAAAATCTCCCCCCATCCTAACTACCCAAAACAAAAACTGTTTTAGTCCCCCTTGTAAAAGATCAAGGGTGGGTTTAGTTTCCAGATCTTCAGGGTTGGAGTTCCTTTGCTGCTTTGGGGGATCTCATACGAAAAACGTTATCAGTAAGCCAGAGCAACAGTTGTCTCTTGTGAATGAGATTCGGCAAAAGCACATTGGTGAGCCCTTCTTGGAGAACTGGCTAAGCAGGCATGTGCCTTTTCTCCTCATGGTGCTATAATGGCAGGAGAAGTCACTTTTGCCAGAATTCTCCTTCCTTTGTAAGCTATCAAGGTTTATATGGCTCGGGCCTAGGTATGGTTGCTAGGTAACCACAGCCTGCTCTTAGCTGGATTAAGCTGGCCATTTTGCCTGAAGCTAGGCTAGCTGCACTGGCGACGGAAGCGGCAGTGTCGGGGTCAGGAACTTGGCTGAGCGATGGGTGGGAGGCAGAAAATGTCTTCCGGAGCAGTCGGAGGCGGCAGTGTGAGATATGGTGGCAGCTGTTTCCTCGGCCTGACAGATGTTGGCTGGCTGCAGATATGGACGTGCTCCTATCAGAATTTCCTGCTTTCTTTGTAACTGTGGCTGAAATCCCTCTCTCCTATCTCTTGGTTTGGTGGATGCTGCATCCAAGCGTGCAGGCCCCTCCGGGTCACCAAAAAATTGTGTGCGTGTGTAATAAAAAAGGAATAATCTTTAGCCTCTCTTTAGTGTATTCAAAGCATTTCATAGCCACAGTCCTCTCAATAGCCCCGGAAGGCACCTCAGTGTTGTATGGTGTTTGTCAGTGGCTGTTGATCAGCGAGTAGAACCTCCATGTTCAGGCAGGGACCTCTGAATACC
Organism: Lerista edwardsae; assembly: GCA_029204185.1. Taxonomy (NCBI): domain Eukaryota; kingdom Metazoa; phylum Chordata; class Lepidosauria; order Squamata; family Scincidae; genus Lerista; species Lerista edwardsae. The sequence continues at coordinate 2,779,318 of JAJKFI010000116.1, forward strand.
AGTTTGAGGCAAACAGTGGGGAGGCGGGTTACGTTGAAACTGGGTTTAAAGTATGAGAGTGGAAATTTGGGGGGAGGAGCTCGTGGGTTTGGAGGCAAGTCTATCAGCTATTTGTCATGACGGCTCTGTGGAACCTCCAGGTTCAGAGGCAGCCTACCACTGAATGCTAGATTAGGGATGCAGCAATAGGAGAGGACTGGTCATCTGCCCTTCCCTGGTTTTATCCTTGCAATAACCCCATGGGGTAGGTTAGGTGGAGAGAGGCTGGCTGACCTGAGGTCCCCCACAATGAACTTTGTGGCCGAGCAAGGATTTGAACCCAGGTCTCCCTTACCTTTTAACCACTAGGCCGCACTGGCTAGATAAAAATGCTAAAAGCTCAAAAACTCAAACCATTAAGGCTATATACTATATAGTATATAGTATACTATATACTATACTATATAGTATATATACTATATACTATATCTTCTATATACTTGCAAAGGAGTAAATGCCATTGACCACAAGGGGATTTATGTGCAAGTAAGCAAGCCTAGGATTGCATTGTAAGTACATGTTGTGCTAGTTCAGTTACTTGTGGACAAGAAACGGTGGCAGTTGGTTCCCAACGTTTTTGCCTTATGTGCACTTAATCGTATCCGTTTTCCTTTGCCAACCCTCTTTCCTATTGCGCCCATTCGAATTCTGACCCCAGCTGGCTGCAACGCTCCTTCTGAGGCCTAACCTGCTGGGACAGCTCTTTCGCCTCCTGTTGTCTTGGCTGGGAGGATTTTCCCACAGGGGCAAGGCAGATTTGACTCTTTGCTGGAGTGAAAGAGTAGCTGGATAAGCCGTGGGCCATCCCTGTGCCCTGGAGGTGGAGCCAGTCTGCCCTTTCTGCATTTCCTTCTAGCCCCTCACTTGGTCTCTGCATACAGGTGGAAATGGCAGTCGCCGTTACAAAGGGATTTATGGAGCCTTTAAGGAGATGATGGATGTGCCACCTGGTTGGTCTGCAGCCCCAGCTGGCTCCTGTCCAATCCGCCATCTCTGTCTAGCTGCAGATGCCTCGTGCCAGGCCAGCTGCTGGGATTCTGGGAATGCAGAGCTCTGCTAATCCCAGCCCCTTGCTGTCGGGTTTGAGTTTCTGGACCGTGTTGACCTTATTTCTCATTATTAAGATTGTGGTACTGGTGGTAGCAGCAGTAAGATCACTATATCACCATCACAGCATGTAATATTCTGTTACATTCATATAGCATTATTGGTGATAACTAATTTTTTGTTATAAATTAACATGGCACTTAACATTTCTTCGTATGCATAAATCTAGAAATTCTCTGGCCACAAGGAGCATGCAGTCTTAAAGTTGATGACAGAGAACATCTGAGGTGTATAGACGGTCCACTTTGGAGCAGGGCGATCTGGGTTCAAATATGAGATTTTTCTTGACACACTTCTGGCAAACTTCAGGGGACTCACCCAATTGCCACAGTGGTGACTCGTTCTGTCTAAAATACGTTGCTGGGTTGTGGTAAAGATAATGGGAGCATGGATGCTGCCTTTGATGAGTTTGGAGGAGGAGTTTGAAGGAGGGGTCAGAGTAATTACAAGACCCATTCTCCAAAGATGGACAATGTAGCATAAATTATCTTCAGATAGCCTGCAAACTCTCATATGGGGGGAAATCCCAATCCTTCTCTGTGTTGCTTTTTTGCAAAACTGCAGTGTAGTGGAGATTTTTTTGTTGTTTTGGGGAATTTGAAAGCCCTATTGTCACAGGTGCGACAGTTTTTTGGGGCAGAACAGAAAAAGGGAGAGTGGGAAATCCAGAAGAGAGGTGTAGTGTAGTCTTCACCCTGAAGTTCTAGCTTATTCCATGCAGGGTTGTTCCTCCTCCAGAGAAAAACAGGGTGGAGAAGCATTCAAAATTAAGACCACCAGCACCGCTACAGCTCCCCTCGTGCACTGCTCGAAGTGGGACCTGATGGAATTCTGCCGTTGCAGCCAACTTTTATGATGATAGGTAAAATCCTGAGGCAGTAGAGGGGATTGAATCTCTTCAGGCTGCAGAAGAGGGGGGGGGGATGCCATTATTTGCAATGCTTCGTGTGTTGAAATAAATTATCTGCAAAAAGGTGATGTGATGTGGCAGTCCAAAACATTAAAGGATATTTAACTGGGCAGTGATGAGCTAGAATTATAATTTCGGTGTCCTTAATAAAAACATACAGTATATGCTCCATGCAAGAAGAAAAGTAGTGCTTTAAGGGAATTTTTTCCTTAATACGCTCTTTTTTTTTACCTGCAGGGAACTATATAGATATAGGTAAGTAGCCTGAAATTGTGGTCTTAAAGCCTGAAGTGACACTGTCTGTACAGGACACTCCCACTTCATTCCTGCACGTATGTCCGGACTAGGCCTAATGCTATGTCTTTCTGCCTTTTCCTTTCTCCTACCAGATTTACAGTTCTGTTCTCACATGGCAATGCTGTCGACTTGGGCCAGATGTGCAGTTTCTACATTAGCCTGGGCACCAGGATCAACTGCAACATCTTCTCCTATGACTATTCGGGTTACGGTGTTAGCACGGGAAAGCCCTCGGAAAAGAACCTCTATGCTGATGTTGATGCTGCCTGGCAGGCCCTGCGTACTCGGTAAGCCTTGAGAATGTCAGGGCGCCCAGTGCTTTACAATAATATTTTTAAATCTGCTGCCCTATACAATGTCATGTATTGTAGTCCTAATGGGGAACTGCAGCGAATGGCCCAGTAGGTCAGGGGAGCCACCAGTTGAAAAAGTTTGGGAACCACTGGCTTGATGGTTTTTGAAAGACATCTTAAGCCGCTGGCCATCACCTGAGCTTGAGGCAGTGAGTTCCAAGTGTTTCTTCAAGCAACGTACAAATAACTCACAAGAGCAATTTAGCAGGCAGGAATTAATTGAAATCCTTCTGATCATTTTCTGCCACTCTCCTCTCTCATCCTGTCTGCCATCCAGATATGGGATCAGCCCAGAGAACATCATCCTGTATGGACAAAGCATCGGCACGGTGCCCACAGTGGACCTGGCCTCCCGCTACGAGTGCGCCGCTGTCGTCCTGCACTCACCCCTGACTTCGGGCATGCGCGTCGCCTTCCCGGATACCAAGAAGACCTACTGCTTTGACGCTTTCCCCAAGTAAGCTGACTCCAGGGTTACTGGGAATCCAGCTTTATCCTCCGAAGGGGAGAAGCAGCACAGGGTTTTTTCCCTGTGGCTGTTGCACTTTTATAGTGTTTTTTCAAATCTATTTTTTCTAGTGGCATTTTTTTATTGTGAGCCCTTTTGGGACAGGAAGCCATTTAATTATTATTTTATCTTGACTATCAACCATGTCTCATGGCAAAACATTCTGTAAATCAAAGCACAATCCTTACCTGGAGTTAGGCCAGCAAAGTGTGGCCAGCACAAGGGACACCATAAAGTATGTTTGGACCACTCTTGGAGTCAGTGAGGCCAGCACACAGACATGCACCATCCTCCTTGACTCAAAGTGGTCCAAACTCGCTTTATGGTGACCCTTGTGCCAGCCAAACTTTGCTGGCCTAACAGTGTCAGCCTAACTCCAGGTTAGGAATGTGCCCTGAATTGCGTCTTGTGTATCAAAGGACTCTCTCATGTCTTGTTCATTTCATTAAGCAAATCTCCCCCAGTCTAGTTTTATGGGCAAGTGCGAAAAACATCTCTCTTAGCCAATGCTAGTTTGTCCTTTTCACTTATGTGTACCCTTTATACCTTGACGATGGGGTGCAAAAGAACCCTGGGGGATGGCTTCTGGTTTGCAGATTTTTGCAGACAAATTTCACCAAGGATAAAAGCAAAAGGCTAGCAATTGTTTGCTTCATATTTGTTTGATTTGTATTGCACTTCCTCTCCCAATCGCTTCTCTTTAAGACTCAAAGGCTGAAGCCAAACCAAAATCAAATTATTTTGTAGTTTGATTCCCTGGAGTCAAGCATTTAGGTGACCACATGCCTGGAATGCTTCCAGCCCTGCATTTGTCTGCTAGACTTTGCAGCCTCTTGAACTCTGCAGTTTTAGACATTCAACCCATTTGTCTGTTGTTCCATCCATCCAGTGTAATTAGTCTTCCTTCTGTTTGTTGATCCATCTATTTTGAATCTCTTCTTTCTTCTGTCCACCTGTCATTAGTATCCACTTGTCTGTGTATCCAACTGTGATCCTTCCTTCCTTCCTTCCACCCACCCACCCACCCACCCACCCACCTGTCATGAATCTCTCTTTCCTTCCTTTTGTTCATTTGTCATTTTCCTTCCTTCTTGAGAAGGGTTATGATTTGGTGATACATTCTTTGCATGCAGAACATCCCTGGTTCAATCCCTGCCATCGCCACAAAGGAAAACAGCTTCAGGGCTTGCAAAGAAGTAAGGACATGCTTTACCTTGGATCACAATGGACTAGGTGCCTCCATAGCCTGATTATCTAAGCAGCCTTATACTGGGGGGCTGTAGCTCAGAGGTGGAGCATATGCTTTGCTCCATACAGAGCACTCCAAGTTGACTCCCTGGCATCTCCAGTTGAAGGAATCTCAGGTTGCAGGGCTGGGAATGACCCCAGGCAGCAGCTGCCAGCCAGAGTAGACACAACTGGACTAGATGGATCAAGGAAGCAGCTTGATTTTTTTTTCTGGTTTTTTCCCCCACAGCATTGACAAAGTGTCTCGGATCACCTCCCCTGTCCTCTTCATCCACGGCACGGAGGACGAGGTGATTGACTTCTCCCATGGTTTGGCCCTCTACGAGCGCTGCCCGAAGGCTGTCGAGCCCCTCTGGGTGGAGGGTGCTGGCCACAACGACATTGAACTGTACAGCCAGTACCTTGAACGGCTGCGCAAATTCATCTCTCACGATCTGGCCGGCCAACACAACTGAGCCCCCTCTCTCTTCTTTCGCCCTTCCCTCTGGTGACGGCTGTGCGCTTCCTTGACCGAGAGGGGGGAAGAAGGAGACGTTTGCGGATTCAGAAGCAGAAGGTCGCCCACGCTGCAAGTTTCATGACACACACACACTCACACATACACACACACACACACCACTTGCCAAGGTGGAACTAGCCCTGAGCCCTCCATTGCGGATTCATTTCTCTCTGAAGGAACACTGGGTTTCCTCTCCATTCCTGGATGCCAGCCAAGCAGGCCATGGTCAACAACCTCTGCCATATTTGACGACAATGTTTCTGTTCCCGTTCCAAGACTGGGGTCATCTGTCGCCCCTTGTCTCAAGACTCTGAAAAACTTGAGTGTCGCCAATGTTTTATTTTTTTAACAGCCATGCCTCCACTGTGTGCACTCCACTGAGTGCACTGTGTTTTCTGGCTCCCCCGTCCCCTCTGCCCCCATTTCCAGGCCCCATTTTACTTAAATCTCGGTCTGTCCCAGCAATAGCAATAAGCCATGGGAGGGGGCAACACGGATGCTGTTCCATGGGGAATGAGTGGCATGTTGCATGATGGGTAAAATGGCTTCCTCTGCCTGTGCCGCCCAGCCCAATTGCGCCACCTGGAGGTATGAGGACTTTGGTCAAGTTTCTCATGAGTCGAGGGGCATCCTACGAATGTATTTCATGTGGATGTACAAGAGAACTAGGATTGTGCGGCCCAACAGGGCTGATCCACACGCCAGCACTAAGAAAAGGGGGGGTTGCCTACTCCGTACGCAACTTCCTGCATTTTATTATTTTGATTGCCCCCTCCATTCTGTCCAGATGTTCCCACATGTTTGGGCCATGTTTAATTCTAGGTATGGGGGGGAGTGAGTCAAAGACGCCTCCGTCCATTCATTTTGGAAACGAAGAATAAAAATTGTAAAGAGCCGGACTGGTTTTCCAAGAAATGTTGTCTGGAGTGTCTCTGGGCGCTGACGCATGCTCAGTCCTGGGTGGGGCAGGTCTGGGCTTAGACACGTCAGTGAGAATCAACAAGGTTTTGGAGCTTCTCCCTGATCCACAGCTGGCTAGTTCTCACCTGCTTTAATCCTCAGGTAATGCTGCGAAGTTGGGGCAAAGTGCATTGGCGTTCACTTATGCTTGTTTAGTAGGGAGTCCCAGAAGGATTCTTTTGGGGTACTGATTAGATACCTGTTCTCCAACCACTTGCAAGGAATATGGGGGGGCACTGCAGAGAGGGGGAGGCCACCTGGCACACTTCAAGGCTACTGAATTTAGCTCCCCCTCCAGCTGGCAGCAGCAGTGGTTCCTCCTTTCACTGTCTCCTGCTGGTATCTATATGAACACATGCAGCTGCATTGCACAGATTCAGGTCATTGGTCCATCTAACCCTGTATTGTCTATTCCCAGTGCTATTCAACCTGTGGGGCAGGACTTCACTGGGGTTGTGAAGCCTCATTTTGGGTGTCATGGCAGACTTCCAGAGCCTGTGCAAGAGAGGGCTTGGATCCAATCCAATAATGATACTGCCTTACCAACACTGAATTATTGATACAGTCCTGCACAGCCTCTTCCTGCTGTCTAACCCTGCAGCGCCTGAGGCCAGCCCTGTTGAGGCTGCTACCTCACAGGGTGGTTGTGAAGACATAAGAGGCAGGGGGAAATGGGGAAGGGGGTAGGCAGTGATGGGGGCAGATCAGGTCCCAGGGTGGGGGCTGGGTTGGTGGTGGGTCTCATACTTCAGTTTATTTATTCATTGGGGTTGCAGCATAAAAAAGGTTTAAGACTACTGGTCTCCTCTGATTGGCAGCTGCTCTCCAGGGTTTTTTCCCCCCCCCCCATCACCTGCTATCCCAAGATTCTTTCACTGGTGACATCAGAGTGTGGCAGGCTCCTTCTGGGCACAGATGCAATCCCGCTGAGTCATGGATACGGCTGACAAACCTATGGAGTCAGTCCATCTAGCTCAGTATTCTGACCAGCAGCGGCTCTCCAAGATCTCGAGCAAAGAGGAGTCTCTTCCAGCATTGCTATCTAAGGCCCCTGGGAACTGTAAGCTCTCCAGGGTATGAAACAGAAGTTGTCCAGGACCCTGAAGATGCCGGGAACTGAACCAGCATACTGGACTAGGCCAATCTTTGATCTGATCCGACCAGCGTCTTTCCTAGAGAGCTGGTGTAGCATGGGAGGGAAGACGCTGCATTATGAGTCGGGACTTCACTAGTCTAAATTCACTAGTCTAAATTAGCTCATTAGGAAGCTTTAGGCAAGCAAGTCCCTCTCAGCCCAGGGCTACAAATTCTTCAATGTAGACAAATTTACAGGCTTGTTGGATGATATCAGATGTCTTCTGCACACTCATAAACTGCTATGCAAATGCTAATTATCCACAGAATAATATTGTGCTTGTACATGGCACTTTAGATATGAACGAAAGAAAAAGAAAAGGCAGGTCCCTGCCCCAAGAAGTGTACAAGCAAAGCTTTGGCAGGGGAAGGGACAACACAGGCGAAGAAGATAGCGGTGAAGATTGTAATCTGCCACCAGCCTGAAAGTCCTCCTTTGAGGCTGCAGTCCTATAACCCAGAGGTTCCCAATCTGTGCACCCCAGTGGCGCACTCACAGGGACATTGTGTGGCCTCTTCCTGGCTCGCTGGGCCAAGATCGTGCAAGATTTTGCATGATTCTCATGAGATTTTGCACAATGGTGACAGCACAACGATGCCATGGTCAAAAAGCACCTCAGTAGTGCCGCAGTGAGTTAATCTGCTGTTGCTGGGCTTTCGACTGCAAGGTTGGGAGTTCGAGACTGAGTGACGGAGTGAGCTCCCGTTGCTTGTCCCAGCTCCTGCCAACCTAGCAGTTCGAAAGCACCTAAAATGCAAGTAGATAAATAGGGACCACTTTGGTGGGAAGGAGACGGCGTTCCGTGCACTACGGTGTAGAGTCATGCTGGCCACGTGATTGGACAAAAACGCCGGCTCTACAGGCTTTGAAACGGAGATGAGCACCGCCCCCTACAGTTGGTCACGACTAGACCATTCGGTCTTTACCACTAGACCTTTAGTGGTAAGTTTGGGAACCACTTCTATACATACTTTCAACTCAGTGGGGTTTCCTTTAGACATGCATAGGCTTGTGCTGTAAACCTCCTGTGTGAACATGCCTAAGCTCCAAAAGCAGGACTTTGGAAAAGAGGGCCTGGTTTGTTGCTCCATAAAACGGCTCCTGTCGCCCTCCCCCTTTCTTGCACCTGAGCCCCAGTTGTCCCCAGCAACCTCCGATTAGCCAAAGCGGCTGGAACTGCTTGGAGCGCCTTAATCCCACTGGAGAAACAATTTGTTTGTGCCAAAGAGCCATATATTTTTATCCTCTTAGCTACAGCTGGCTTCCTGTCGGAAAGAGCCAGGAGGGTTAGCGTGAGCTGGAGGCCCACAGGAAATGGGTGGGGGATGCTTTGTATATGTCCTGCTTGGGGGAGGTGGGGAAACAGTTTGACTCTCAAAAAGACAAAAAGTGAGAAGATTAGACATCACTAGGGGTGGAGGGGAGGGCATAGTTTCATAAATTCTGCATGGCATAGCGTGAGAGACAAAGATTTAGCCCTGCAGCAGTGTTAGAAGCCGAGGCCATGCGATGCCTTGGAGTCAACAAAAAGAAATACTTTTTCACACAGCCACCAGATTTGGCAGTGTCTGCCTTCAAAGGTTTTAAAGGGGAATTGAATGGCTTCGGTAAGGTCTACTTAAAGCTATTAGTCAAGAGGGCTATATGAATCTTCCATGTTCAGTGGCAGTCCACCTCGGACAATACATGTGAGCCCCGGTATTCACTGATTCAGTATCCATGGTTTCAGTTATCCACTGATACCATGGAAACTGGGAAGCCTATTAAAAAAATAGGGGAACATTAAACAAATCTTTTTTTTTACCTTGTTGCAGCAAAACCACTGATGTTCCCCTATCTTTAAAAAGGCGTCCCCAGTATCCACGTTTTCAGGTATCCATGGTTGGGTCGAGAACACAACCCCAGCAGATAACGGGTCATGCCTGTACTAACATCTCTTGGAAATTGAGAGAGCAGCAGCAAAGATTGCTTTTGGCTCTGCACAGAGATTTGTAGTGAAATCTACACATCTATAAATGTATAAAACACATTTTTTAAAAAAATGCACTGCTGGATCAGGCCGAAGGTCCCTCGTCTAATTCACCATTCAAGTTCCCAACAATGTCCAGTTCCCTCTGGGGGGGGGGGGGGCGGCCCCAAAAGTAGAACATAAAAGCAATATGCCCCTCCTATTCCTTGCCACCACCACCCCAGCAACTGGTATTCTGAGATAGACTGCTCTTGTAGATGGCAGTTTTATTTAACCATCCAAATTAATAGCCTTTGATAAATTGGTCTTTTATAAGAAACTATAAGAACATAAAGAGAAGCTGCTTTGAGAACCTCTTAGGCAACATATAAACACCCAGATATAGCCTTGCTGGATCAGATCAAGGAGGTCATCTAGTCCAGCATCCTGCTTCCAGCAGTGGCCGGCCAATCTCCAATTATGGGTTGCACAAGGCAGCTCCGAAGCCCAGGACTATTCCCTATTTTTCATTCCAAACATCTACTGAGGTAGACTACCTCTGAAGGTGGGGGTTCCATTGCAAGCCTCCGTAGCCATTTGAGACCTAATATTAGATTATATCTGCTGAGTCAGACCACAGTTTTCATTTAGACCAGCATCCTGTTTCCAGTTGTGGCCAGCCAGTTGCCTCTAGGAAGCCCACAAACAAGGTATGGCCATGTAATGTCTGCATAACGTTCCCTTGGTTTGTAGGACCTTAGACTAGGAAGCTTTGTGCTCTTTTTTTGCCCCATTGTTGAATCCCACTTTCTTGGGAATACACCTCATTGACCTTGATAGTGGTTTAAAAGACATGCGTAGGATCATGTTGAACATTGACAAATGTACCCCACAACTTATGGGGGGGGGGGGGCTCAGCCAGAGCTGTTGGGAATTCATCCCTCTCTCAAGTCCTGGGACTGCATCCTCATGCTCCATGTTGGGGAGAGGGGAATCGATCTTCACTTGGTGACCTCCCCGGCCAACAAATCACCCAGCCAGGGGACGGGAGGTCAGCAAGGAGAATAAAGAGTGCTTTGAACATTTGGGTCTGGCATGCCCCAGTCATGGGACCCCTTTCAGAGGCGCAGGCCAGTCATGGGATCCAGCAAAGTGAATTAAGCCCTCTAAGAAGGAGATTTTTCTCATCCCCACCCACCCTGGCTTTCCCCGCCGCCGGCTTTTCACGTGCTTGTCATATGAACGGTGATGGCATAAAAAGAGCCATGAAGGATCTCCGGAGTTCACTGCCTGGGAGGAAACCGTGGAGGATGAGATGCTTCAACTTTGGCCAGGAGGATGGAGGGCCCGGTTGTCCACAAGGAGAATCCTTCGGAAGCTGGAGACGTGCGTAATGGTAAGGCAGTCAAGCTCAGAGATCCCTGTAGCTGGGAAGTGGGGTATATATGAGAGATACCTGGAGCTGCAGTATGTGGAGTCTGGCCCTCGGTCCATCCAGCCCAGTACTGTCCACTTTAACTGGCAGCCACTCTCAGAGCGCAATCCTAGCCTGGAGTTAGGCTGGCACCAGAGGCGGTTCTACAGGGAGGGCAAAGCTCTAAGTGTTGCAAGAAGCCTTACCCTGTCATGTAAATCCTACCTCTCCCTTGCTGCTGTAGCCAGTAAGCAACACCCAAGATGTTGCTTTTCCCTGTGAGGATTGGCTAAAATGGTGCAGGAGAGGAGTGATTTCCACTGCAAGGTAAGGCTTCTTGCAAAACTTAGAGCTTTGCCTTCCCTTAGATCTGCCTCTGGCTGGCACAGTTAGGCCAGCAAAGTTTGGCTGGCACAAGGGATACCGTAAAGCATGTTTGGACCACTCTCGGAGTCAGAGAGGCCAACACACAGACGTGCGCCATCCTCCCTGACTCCGAGAGTGGTCCAAATGAGCTTTACCGTGTTCCTTGTGCTAGCCAAAGTTTGCTGGCTTAACTGGGCTGGTCTAACTCCAGGTTAGGATTGCGCCCTCAGTGTTTCAGGGAGAAGTCCTGAGCCCTCCTGGGACCTTCTGCCACTAAGAGCCAAATCCTCTCCAATTTTCCAGCCCTGCTGTAGCTGTTCCAGTGGGGTGTGTGCTGCATTTTGTGGTGGTGGGGAAGTTACGGAGGCCTCCTCAAGGCAGGGGAATCTTTGCCTGCTTACCTCAGGGCTGCATTGCAGCTGCATCGGCACCGGAACGTTGGATAGGATTGGGCCTCTAAACTATGGATAGAGGCAGGAGAAACGGGTTTTATTTCTTCACGGATTTTGGTGTTGTCCAAATAAAAGTTGGAAGTGCAGAAAGTGGTGTTATGTGTTGTTATTCAAAATTTACATAACTAGAAATTACAGTCACTTCAAAAGTATACTAGATGGGTGACATAGGTGGTATGGTGTCAGCAGATGCAGCCAAAGTTATGACCCATGCACACACACCCCCAATTAAGTACATAAAAACCAAATGAAACGGTTTTATTTTTTTCAGATTTCAGATTTTTTTATTACCAAAATGAGAAGTAGAGAAAGCAGTGTTACGTGTTTTTCTTTTGTTATGCCACCCCTAGCTATGGATACTTCCTGATGAATATTCAGACCATTGCTCCTTCTTGCCTGATTTTGTTTCCACGGACTGGCAGAAGCTCTCTAGACTCTTGGGCAGAAAAGCATCTTTCTCAGTTCTGTTTGGACCTTTTAACTGGAGTTTTTCTGAGTCTTAGGGTGCAATCCTACCCTGGAGTTAGGCTGGCACAATCAGGCCTGCAAAGTTTGGCCAGCACAGTTCACCGTAAAACGCGTTTGGACCACTTTCGAAGTGAGGGAAGATGGTGCATGTCTGTGTGCTGGCCTCTCTGACTCCGAGTGGTCCAAACTTACTTTATGGCATCCCTTGTGCAAGCCGAACCTTGCTGGCTTAACTGGGCCAGCCTAACTTTAGGTCAGGATTGTGCCCTCAGTCAAGCAACCTTCTCACCACCTCCCATCTCACTGAAAGCTGGAAGCTGAACTCAGGATCAGGCTATCTGGTTGAGAACAGGTTTCTCCCCAACAGGAAAAGTCCCTTTAGGAGTGAATGATGACTTTTCATTTCTTTCTGCACCTCAAGATTTCTTTCGCTCCATCAGAAAAAAAAAATGCTTTCAGTATTTGTAATTATTATGGTGATAGTTTTTTATTTTGAATGTGATTAAAAATTGAAATTATTGTGGTGATTTTTTTACATAGAGTGGTACTATCTCTGTGCATAATGCGTAACAGTGTAAAATAGGTCAGGTCCCTCCTAACCAGCGAGCCCAGATTACAGAGAAATGTTTTAAAATGTTAGTGCAATACTGCAGTGGTTCCCAAAATTGCTAGCAGTGGGACCCACTTTTTAAAACAATGCTCTGTTGGGACCCACCTAGCTTATAAGAAAAAAAAGTTTCATTTTACCAGTCCTTCAAGTCTCTGTTTTCGTCTTTTTTACTGGGATAGGGGAAAGCCTTCTGGAGTATTTGTTGAGCTCCATGTTCATCAGATTGGGACCTTGTATTCCCCTTAGACTGCTCTTCAAAGTGGACCAAGGCACGTTTGCCTACTCATGAATAAACACATATATGCTGCTTCATTTCAATGTCCATAGGACTCAATACATTTTCCTTGTCAGCTATCTGCTTTTCAGTTTTGTGACCCACCAAAAATTGGGTCACAACCCACTGGTGGGACTCAACCCACATTTTGAGAACCACTGCAGTATTATATTTGGCATATGGTACAGAGCTTCTCCTATGTGAAAACACACCACAAATAAATGTATCTTTTATGGCCTGCACAGCAGCTGCTCTGTTCTCTCTCATTCTCTTGCGGGCAACCTTCTCCTTGAGAAGGTTCCTGAAGGTTCTGTGACATCACAGCACCTCATCCAATGGGATGGACAGGACAATGAGGCTCAGAAGCAAGGGTGAGCTGGATTTTAGTTAGCACTTTATGTACAGTTGCTCTTTCAGGACCGAACAGAATTTTTGCTTCCTGAGAGTTGTAGCGATCATTCAGCCCCTTATAACCTGCGCCATGACTAACCAGTCATAATATTGTTATACAAGTTGGTTAACATTATGCAAATTGTTATTACTACATTAAAGGTGCTGCACAAATTGGCATAATTCGTACATGCTCATAGAATCCAGCTTTTATTCCAGTACAAAAAGAACAGAACCTTTCCCAAGGGGCTTACAGTTTATTTTGAGCTGATGACTCACCTCTGTTTTAGCTGAACAATTAATTATCAACTACTTTGTTGATTTCTTTTGCTCCGTAAACTGCTTTGTGAACTACTGTTTGGTGCAAAGCAGTATATAAATATTCTTAATAGTTATAGTAATAATTGATTTTTTTTTAGAGGCTAAATAAAAAAAATTGTAGTAGAGGCTCAGTGTAGGTGGCAGGGGTGGCTATTGTTTCTGAGACACTAAAAATGAAACTGACTTACAAATTTTAGAAACTTAGGGAAAAATCCTATCCAAATTTCCAATGGTTCATTATCTGTGAATTCACTATCCGCGGCAGTTTCCAGGAACCTAACCCTAGCGGGTAACAAGGACTGAGTGTAGTTGGTTTCATGACTCACAACCCCCACCAATGAGAGTCTAAAGCTTCATGGATGGACTGATTCAGTGGTTCCCAAACTGTGAGCCATGGCTGCCTGGGGAGTCATGCCAGGGGAGCTGCGGAATCATCATGAAAAACTGGCCGCTCTATACAATGTATATAGCCCTAATGGGGAGCCGCAGCCAGTGGCCCAGTTGGTCAAGGGAGCCGCCAGTCGAAAAATTTTGGGAACCACTGAACAGATGAAAAAGATGTAAAGTTTCTAGACCTCATTAAATCTGTTGTTTTCCCCTTTCACAGGGTGCTGAAAAAACTTACCTTCCATGCCCCTCATTTTCCCATTCTTCTCCTCCCCGATACATCCTTTTCTTCCATTTCCCCTGCTTCCTCCCTTTTCCTTCCTTTTCTCCTCTGCCCTTCAGTTTGGGTGCCCTGGAACTCTCCTGTTTCTTCGCCAATGGGACTTGGTCCCCCAAAGGTTACTCTGAAAGATGCCAGCCCTCCCCTTGGCTTTGTGGCTTTCCCTTTGTCATCCTATGCCTGGTAGATTCTTGGAGGCTGGGACGGTAAAGGGAAGCCCACGGGGCTGTGGGCCCAGCTGGGGCAGGAAGATTGGGAGATCCCCCTGCAAAGGGCACCACCTACATCCGGCACTGCAGCTGCTATGTCACCTCAACCCGCCGTCACATCTGGAGAGTGTTGGATCCACACTGAGAGACCATTGGTCCATCTAGGCCAGTATGGATTACTCTGATTGGCTGCAGTGCTAAAAGAATAATAGCCAATCCTGAGACCCAAGCCCTTTTAAAAAAGAGCTAGAGCTTGAAGCCAGGATCTTCCACACGCAAAGCCATGGGTTCTTGCACTAAGCATCTTGCACAAGGAAAAATGTTCCAATTCTTATGTGTTTTCATGTTAATTTTTTTTCTGTGTTTGGTGTTCATATGTTGTTGGGGGTGAGCTTTTGGGGATGCGTGTGTTTGTCTCCTTTTTTTTTCATTTTTCCTGTTCATCTTCATCCTTTTTTAAGAATTTAAACCAAATAAAATAACCAAATAAAACCAAATAAACGCTGTTTCCTATTTTTAGGGCACAATCCTAACCAACTTTCCAGCACCGGGGTAAGGGCAATGCAGCTCTGAGGTAAGGGAACAAACATTCCCTAACCTTGAGGAGGCCCCCATGACTGCCCCCCCAACTGCAGGATGCAGCACGTGCCCCACTGGCACAGCTATGTCAGTGCTGGAAAGTTGGTTAGGAGTGCGCCCTTAATAAGCAGCTCCCAGCCGGAGCTCCGCCACACAGCTGCCTCCTTGTGGTAGCCATTTTAATTACTCATATTCCCCCCCACACGGCAACATCTACACAGAGAACCTGGATAATCAAAACCTCCTTCCCTTGAAGGGAGAGAGTTGCCACGTTGAACTGAGGCCAGGAGCGGCTAGTTAAAACCAAGAATGTTAATTGCTCGTTTTAATGGTAAAAAATAAGAATGAAACCAAACGGAGGGTTCCAAAAACAAAGCCTCTGTTTTGTTGTTATTTGTTCCATTTGGTCTGTGGCATGTTTGTTTTGGAACAAAGTTCTGGAAGGAGGTTACATGGGTCCATTTCCATTCATTCCAAAAATGCACCATATAAACCGATGATGCTGTCTGTGGAGTCAAGCCATTGCTCTATCTAGCCCAGAATGGCCCACTCTGACTGGCAGCTGTTCTCCGAAGGCCCAGTGTTAACTAATATGTCCTTTTTAATGGGAGATGCAGAGATGATGATGATAATGATGATGATGATGATAGCCTGTAATCTGCTTTGTGAACTTTGTGTTGAAAAGCGGCATATCAATTCTGTTGATTGATTGATTGATTGATTGATTGATTGATTTGAACTTGGGACCTGCTGTGCCTTGGGGAGTGTCTCTTGTTCAGTGGGAGAGCACATGCTTTGCACCCAGGGCCTGAATTCAAGTCTCTAGCCAGCACACCTGGGAAAAATTATTGACTGGGCTTTTGCAGACCTGCGACCACCCAGAGTAAGGGATACTGGGCTAGACAGACCAATGATCAATGTATGTTCATATGCTGTAACACAATACCTGGGACTCTTTTTACTATTTGATATCCGGTGTGGTGTTGGATTTTGATCAGTCCTGAGTGCAAAATTCCACCCAGCAACAAAACTTCCAGTGAGGGCTTAAGCCAGTCCCTTTAGCCTGGCCTACCTTGCAAGGTTGTCATGAGGCCGTTTGCAATCCTCAACACTCTTGTACATGGATTTTAGTTACTCTTATATATTATTTTCCAGTTCTGTCGTTCATTAAAAAAAAAAAAAAAGCTGCATTTTGCAGCTTGCAAGATAGATCAATGAAAAGCAATAAAACGAATACAGTCGAAACTAGTTCCACACCTGGCAACAACAGCAGGTGCCACAGGATTCCACCCTCATTTTTAAAGGTCTGGAAGAACCCAAAATGCATCTTGATTTTTTTTAAAGCTTGTCTCCAAAAGGACTTCCTAGGCAAGAAGTCCAATGAAGTCAATGGGACTTATGTCTGAATAAACCTAATTTAAGATTGCATTGTACAAGGGATGGGACACAGTGGATGCTCTGAGTTACTTAAAGGGAGAGTGGGATAAAACTGGAATAAATAACATACGTTAAAACTTCAGCAGTGTAGTTATAAATGTGTGCAATTTTATTTCATTTTCAAAATGCTCAGTGTCCCTTTACGGACAGGCTTTGGAAATATTATCATTACTTTATTATTGTGTTCCATATCATTTTTTTTTTTTTGGCTTATGCCAGGAAAGCACCATGTACTGTACATAAGATTCTGTATAAATAAACACATAAACTTAATAAGAAATAAACAACTCCCACAAACATGGGATATTTGGATTGTTGCAACCATGAATTCTCAGACAAGGGATGGTGCAACTCTTGATGCTATTTCAGGTCTGCCACTTCTCTACTACAAAAAAACAGTATGTCCTGCTGTCAACAGATGGGGCAAAAAAGGCACCCTGAATCCACCCCCTCCTTGGACTCCCCTCAATCTGCCACTTATACAACCCACATCAGGGGGCCTCATGAATGAGCTGGACAGTCTTAACATACCAGGAAAAAGCCTGGTTAGATCAGGCCAAGGATCCATCTAGTCCCCCAACCTGTTTCCCATAGTGGCCAACTAGATGCTTCTCAGAAGCCCTCAATCAGGAGATGAAGGCACTAGCTGCCCCATGTTCCACATCCATAACATTTGTCTGTAGACTGCACCTGTGTGTGGAGGCTCCATTTAGCAATCATAGCTGATAGCAGTGATGCAGACTTGAGTCTTGTGATTGTGCTGCAGCTGGTGGCTCCAGGATGCCTGCGGCCGTTTGATTGCTGCCAATCAGCTGGGCAGCAGCGCCTACCATCAGGGGGGCGTTTACAACTCCCCACCCCACCCTATCACCACCTCCATTTAAATTTGGCTCAGAGACTTGAGAGTCTCAAGGCTAGACTCGAAAATTTGACCAAGGACAAGACTTGAGTCTTGAGACTTGGGGTTAAGAACTTGAAAATTACATCAGCTGACAGTAATCTATAGACCTCCATAAGAAAAGGTTTGACC
The DNA here is from genome assembly GCA_029204185.1 of Lerista edwardsae. Lineage (NCBI taxonomy): Eukaryota > Metazoa > Chordata > Lepidosauria > Squamata > Scincidae > Lerista > Lerista edwardsae. The sequence goes on from JAJKFI010000116.1 coordinate 2,796,539, forward strand.
AAACTACTGCTGATCATGGAGGCTTAATTCAGCTGCCATGCCTCATATCCGCTGAGAGATCTCTAGGAATGAATCTCCTTCCTATAAGTCACTATCTTGTGGCAGTGAGTTCTGTAAGTTAACTTGCTTGGTGTGAAGAAGTACTTTTTTTCCTCCATCCAGAAGTTGTATGGATTCTCCCTGCCCTAGACTCCCAACGCTACCACTCTGGTGCAGAGGTTTTCTGCTTCCATGAAACAGGCCCAGGAGTTTAGCTTTTCTCTTCCCATGAAATGAATCATAGAAAAAATATCTGTAAAGTGTCTACTGCCACCTATAGGAGAAATGGTTGAACACCTCATTTTTTTAAAGGTAGGTTGGTTATCACACGGCTATAGGAAACAGCCTTCTCCCCCTCCAATTAAACTGTCACTGCTACCAAAACTGGTGGGAGAGGTGGGGTGATGAGTCTGGACCTCTTATTATTTTTAATCATTTAAATTGAGAAGGATTCCAGCTTCTTTTCAGTAAACAACTAACACATTTTAATCAGTTGATTAAAATATTGTTTATTCTGCCTTATGGTTAAGAAAGGCACATAGCAGCAAAATAATAAAACTATCATAAAACATGAAGTCAACAAAACAACACAGCCAATGTTTAAAACCAGATGAAATAGCAATCGTGTTTTGATGACACATTCCGACAATGTTTGAGATGGCATAAATCCAAAAATATCCATAGAAATACAGCAAGAAAACCACCAACATTTCCTTATTGTACCCAACTCACCCAACCTGCACACTCTGCTATGAGAGAACACAGGAAATAAATTAAGGGCGCAATCCTAACCAACTTTCCACCACTGGGATAAGGGCAACGCAGCTCCAAAAGGGAACAAACATTCCCTTACGTTGAAGAGGCCCCTGTGACTATTATTCCACTGCAGGATGCAGAATATGCCCCATTGGCAGAGCTATGTCAATGCTGGAAAGTTGGTTAGGATTGTGCCCTAAATCACCCCGCCCATCATAGCAGTATCAGTACTTAACCCCAGCAGATACCCTGCCTGCAGGATTCCAAACACACACACAACCCAACTTCCCCTCCATTGCTCCAAGGGGGTATAAGGCCAGTGTACCTGCGATAGGTACAAGGGAGGGAGGAATCATATGTGTCAAACTATGAATGCTGCAAACATCTCCTGTGCCACAACCCCCCCCCCACCCCCAGCATTGTCAAATGTGTCTTTGCTCAGAACTGTGTTGCCCAATCATTCCTTTCTCTTGCAACAGCGAATAGCAGGGAACGCCTGCTCTCTCTTGGTGAAGTCCAGCTACTCGAGCCATTGCCACTGCCGGTCAAAACACACACCCTGGCAGTGGTGGGATTCAGGGGGTTCGCCCAGGTTCTATAGAACCGGTTGTTAAATGGCCGGGCCCCGCCCACTCGCTTACCTCGGCTGGCTTCGGGTTTTTTTTGGCTCTGGCTATGATGTCATAGAACCGGTTGTTAATTTATTTGAATCCCACCACTGCACCCTGGGCTCTTTTGTTTCCCGGGATTGCAGCATTGCTGCATGGGGCAAAACAGCCCCTGTCCACAGACTTCCACTGCAGCACCCCACAGCAGAGGGGAGGTAATTCAGGAATGGTACATTTCCATGTATGCTGTATGTGTGCGTGGGGAGGTACTGCAGGAATGGCTGGGAGGGTATGCCTCAGTGGGCTTGTTTGGGGGGGGGGGTTGTTGTCTCCTCCCCCATTATGCTTAACAAGTTTAGGATTCGTTGGACGTTGCACTGAAGCAGCGGGGATGCAGCCACCACTAGTAAAAAGGTAAAGGTTTCCCTGCGACCGAATGGTCTAGTCGTGACTGACTCTAGGGGGCGGTGCTTATCTAAGCAGAAGAGCCGGTGTTTGTCCAAGGACAAGCTTCTGTGGTCTTGTGGCCAGCATGACTACACACGGTGGCGCACGGAACGCCTTTACCTTCCCACCGAAGTGGTCCTTATTTATCTACTCGCATTTTTAGGTGCTTTCGAATTGCTAGGTTGGCAGGCGCTGGGACAAGCGATGGGAGCTCACTCTGTTGCGTGGTCTCAAACTGCCAACCTTCTGGTCAACAGCGGGTTAATGGTTTAACCCGCTGCACCACCACGTCCCACCACTAGCAGATAGGATTTATTTTCATTTATGCTTATTTTTCACATGTGTATACCGCCCTTCCTCTAAGGATCTTAGTGTGGTGAACATAGTTCCTTCCCTCGTTTTGGCCTCACAACAACCCTGTTAGGCAGGTGAGGCTGAGAGAGAGTGACTGGCCCAAGGTCGCCCAGGAGGTTTAGTGGCTGAGCGGGGATTTGAGCCTGGATCTTCCAAGTCTCAGTCCAACACTGAGACTTGCCAGCCTGGCATCCAAACAATTGCACCATTAAAGGATCAAAGATGCCTCGTGTGACCCACTGACATACATTGCAACCCTAGGCATTCAGTGAGGGTGACTCCCAAGAAAGTGCACACTGGATTGCGTCAATGCCCAAGGCAAGCCACCTGCCTTGTTACAATGGCTGAACTGTAGTTTGTATCCTGTACAAGGCTGACCAGCGACAGGGAGGAGCCCTCTTGCAACCTTTCAACCTGGCCAGCCACTCTCAGCATGTACCAACCACTGGAATGTTACGTTGACAGCTTCATAGCTGGGCAGGGCATGGAAGGAGCCAATCAATGCACAGCCACAGGGACACTGCCCCCACGATATCTGTGCGCCGCAGACACATCCCACCTGACCCAAGGATGCCACAGCTACTGTCATGCTGCAGGCAGTCAGGGGGTGGCAACAGCACACAACGGCCAGGAATGCCAGCGCTCAGAACTGGAGTCTCTTATTATGTGATTCACGCTGCCAAAGAATGCCTTTTTGACTGCAGCAGGCAATGGGGAAGGAAGAGAGCTCGCTGCCTTGGAAGAAGGACAATATGCCAAATAAACACAGAAGCCTCCCTGGAGCAAGGATTCAAGCCCCGGTAGGGGAAGACAGCAGCTGAACAACGCTTTGGAATTGCTGGAGGAAGAGGCCCCAAGAGAGGCTTCAAGGTTACTAGGAGCACAATCCTATACCCCGGTTGCACCGACACTACGCTCTTGTGCCTGCCAAACGCTGTCGCTAACGTGCTGTCGAGCGCATCAGCATCGGTGGTACAGCACTGGACCGGCGCAAGCAGCAGCACCAACGCTTGGCCGCCACCACGACTGGCAGTAGCACTAGCCTCGTGCCGGTCGAGCGTCAGCGGCGCATGATTGGTGCTGGGTCTCGCCAGGGGAGTTCCAGAGGCGTGCCAAGGGCGTAACTGAGTGGTGCAGTGGGCGGAGACGGGGGTTGTGACGCAGGACGGCCGTAAACCCCGTCCCCAGCCTCGGCGGCCCTGATTCAGGCCGCTCCTGCGCACATGCACCTGAGCAGCCCCATTGGGATGACTGGGGCTCACGTGAGTGTAAGGGGAAAACCTCCCCTTGGCCTGCACTTTGCTGCTGTTGCCTCCTAACGGGCTTTAGGATACAGCCCTGTTACGTCAACCTTACCACGTCGGCCTTACTTAGGATTGGACTGTCAGAAGCGCTGGGGGTTTCCTACACAGCGGCCCAGGCTGGGCTGGAGGCAAGCCAGGTTCAAGCTCAGCCGGCAGGGGGCAAATGTTACAACCAAGTCCAAACTCCACTTCAGAGGCAGATCTTGAGCCCACATTGGCCCGTCTATGGGGTACCATTCTAAGCTAGTCGTCTTCAACCTTCTTGCACATCATGGCGCACTGGCATGATGGCTCAGGGCACACCATCGGTTTTGGCAGTGGACAAGGCACACCATGCTGCCAGTGCGGGGCTCACGTCCCGCAATGGCCCAACTAATAAATGTCCCTCCCCCTAACTCCCGCAGCACACCTGTGGACCATTCGTTGCACCCCACGGTGCTGCAGCACATTGGCTGAAAACCGCTGTTCTAAGCCCTCAGTCACAGGAGGAGGCCTGGCACAAGCACCTCACGGGGAGGGCACTCAGCAGCCTGCAGCGCCCCCCCATGCAGCATATATACCAGGAACACAGTGCCTGGCACAGTGGGGTGCTGTCACAGTGCTGGCCAGTGGTGTCATTCAAATGATTTAGGAACAGGAACTCACTTTTGATTGGCACTTGTCGGGAACCCGGAACCAGCCACGGAGCCCGTTAGGATCTGGAACGCCCGTTCTGGTCCGTTCCCCCTGAATGACATCACTGCCTTCGCTCCCCTAGGAATCTGGATTCGCTCCCTTTAACCCTCTGAGTGCTGGCCAACCAAGAAGAAAAGCTCTTGGCAGAGGAATTGGGAGGGGGGAGGAGGGAGAGTGAAGTGGGCGGAGTCAGCCCTAATTTTAACTAGTGGAACTGAGTTCCCCCGCATTCCCCCTGCATGACATCACTGGTGCTGGCTCTATGCAGGATCCGTTACAGGCTCAGGCCAGACTCACGCAGAGGGGCTTGGAGGGACAGCCACACCTGGCTGGGAGACGCTGGCACGCAAACTAGAAAGAGGGATCCGGCGTGGGCCAGTCATTTGGCTTGCCTGTGATGCAGTTCCCCGTTTGCATCAGCCCACCCATCCAGCCACGCAGCCACTGAGCCTTTGGCATCACTGCTGGCACCTGCTGCTCATGATCCCACAGCGCAGCTGCTGTTCTGCTGCCCTCCCTCCCCAGGCGACTGCCTCTCAAACCCCCGCGTTCAGGGTTTGCATCCTTTCCAGGCTTCGTCCTTGGGCTCTAGCAAGGGACGGGCTCCTTGGGGCTCGCCAGTAGCGCCATTCATTTTGGCAGCAGGGAAGAGACTGCTTGTGAGCCCCAAGGAGCCTGTCCCTTGCTGGAGCCCAAGGACGAAGCCTGGAAAGGATGCAAACCCTGAAGACTGCAGAATCCTTGCTTGAGGCCAGCGGCAGGAAACAAGTAGGGTGGTGAGAAGAGATCCTTATCTGCTAAGTCAGTGGCAGCCAGAGTGATTGAATCAAAGTCAGAGACAAAACCATGTCTGAAAGAGAGGCACACAAAGGAGTTTGCCCACCAGCTCATCCCAGGAGAGCTCTTGTGCCTTTGCAAGGTAGACTGGAGGCAGGAAGGGGATAGGCGGCCTCAGGATGCACACTCAGCACCACTTGAGTGTGCATGCAGTAATGCCCTGCTGCGAGGGAGAGTGTAGTACCTGAAACTCTGTGGGCAGGGGGCTGTTTTGCAATGCTGCAATCCAGGAAAATAAAAGGGTTCAGGAATACGTGTGCTTCAGCCAGCAGTAGCAATGGTTGGAATACCTGGACTTCACCAAGAGAGAGCAGGTACTCTTTGCTATGAGGTACAGCAAGAGACAAAAATGATGAGGCCACACTGTTTTGAGCAAAGGCACATTAGACAAGCCTGATGATGGGTGGGAGGGTGCTGAGACATGTAAGATGCGGCACTCATACTTTGAGGCACAGAACTGCCCCCTTCCACTTCGTTGTGACAGATCCATTGTCTTTACATCCCTCGTTGGAATGATGGAGTGGAAGTTCCAGCTGGATGTTTTGTGTGTTTGGAGTCCTCCTGGCGCAGGGTGCCAGCAGGACCAGAGGGCATCAAGCAACGTGCCCTTTCTTCACAGTTCCCACCGACAAAGTTTCCTCTTGCATGTTCAATTCACATAGCCATGTGACTAGGATTCAGCCCCATGGCCTATCATTTCTCTGGCAGGAGTTTGTACTGCAATGGCCTGTGTGGTCATATCTGTATCTAATGCTGGGGTGGAAGTTAGAGGGGGCGGGGGACACGCCAATTTTTTTGTTTTGCTCTCTATTGATTTTTGTGGGTGCATTTCAGCCTATGCCAGCTTAAAGATTGGTGTTGTGTCCTACCAGTACTGGATTTGCGTCCATCATTGATTGTGTGTGTGTGTGTGTTTTATTTATTTATTATTTATTTTATTTGAAGAATTTATACCCAGCCTTTCCCATGCTGAAGCAAATGCCCAAGGCGGCTTACAGAGAACAAAGTACAATGTAACAACAATAAGTAAAACAAGGATTAAAGAAAAAAACAACATTAAACATTAACAGGAACACTGAGAGTAACAAGAATAAAATTAGACCCAATTCTCCATATCAGGTTGTTTGGGGGGAGGGAAAAAACATTTGACCGGGGAGTGAGCAAAAACATGACAGTTATGAAAATTATGGCAGTGGCTGGTTCTTTCCTGCCTTGCTCATGTCTCTGTCCTGTGTGGGGACTTCCTTTGGTGAGAGGTGCACAGATGTCTGGGTTCAAGGGTGCTCCCATCCACAGGGCTGAGGCTGTACCTTTGTCCAAAGTGATATGCTAGATCCTGGCTGTTTGCACATAAGTACACATTTTCACATGTGAATTACGATGCATTTGTTTAAAAGCAAACACAGGGACTGGACACCTAGAAAATGTATAGTAGTACATTTATAGTAGTACATATAGTACAGATTGGGTGCAGGGCTATACACACATTGAAAGTAACATGCAAACAGTAGCATTGGTAGTGGGGAGTGGGGCAGCCGGGTTGCCCTGGGTGCTACCCTCAGGAGGGTGACATTACTACTGAGCAATTGATACCATCATGTTGGGACGTGGTGGCGCTATGGGTTAAACTGCTGCTGCTGGGCTTTCTGACCGGAAGGTTGGGAGTTCAAGACCACGCGACGGAGTGAGCTTGTCCGTTGCTTGTCCCAGCTCCTGCCAACCTAGCAGTTCAAAAGCATGTAAAAAATGAGAGTAGATAAATAGGGATAAATAGGGAACCACTTAAATAGAGAGTAGATAAATAGGGAACCACTTCGGTGGGAAGGTAATGGCATTCCGTGCGCCTCGGCGTATAGTCATGCTGGCCACATGACCACGGAAGCTTGTCCTCAGACAAAACGCCGGCTCTACAGGCTTAGAAACGGAGATGAGCACCGCCCCCTATAAATGGTCACGACGAGACCATTCGGTCATGGGGAAACCTTTACCTTACCATCATGTTAGATATAATTCTATGTGTAATTTATATTAGGGCCCAATCCTATCCAGTTTTCCAGCACTTATGCAGCCGTGCCAACAGAGTGTCCACTGCATCCTGCAATGGAGTGACAGTCATGGAGGCCTCCTCAAGTTAAGGGACCATTTCTTCCCTAACCTTGGGGCTGCATGGTGGCTGCGTCAGTGCTGGAAAGTTGGATAGGATTGGGCCCTTAATGTGGAATGCAATGAAACAATCCACATTTAAATATTGGTGTTCTATCAAACATTATGGCCAAAACCCGAAAATACAACTGTCTTATGCAACAAAAAGTAGATTTTGATTTTGCAACAAAATTGTGGAAATCATGGTTTTTAGAAACAATATCATCATGTTCTCTATCATTCAATGCATGATTTAATGCAGACTGTAAAGAAACAAACTGCATTGAAATGTCTGTTTTCTATCAAATGTTATAGCCAGAATAAAACACAAAGTGACTTACGCAACAAAAAGGGGATTTTCTCAACTCAAAAACTGACCAATGAGACTGAGTGCTGAGAGCTGAGAATAAGGTAGGAGACTACAGATTACTGAAGGCCGCCTGTGAATAGCTGTAGATGTGCGCAGAGCAATAATCGCGCATAGTATACCAACGGTATGCGCATGTAACGCGGAAGCCTCGATGCATAGAGGGACTTCACTTACCTCTCAGTCAACAACACACGCGCTTGAAAATGCCCCGCACGCTCTCGCTCGGAGACACGGCAAGTGGTTTGCATGCAAGCGCCTGCTCCGCCCTTCGCACGCTCCTCCCTCCTCGTGATCCGAAGTGGCGACTTAGCAGGGGGAGGAGGGTCATAGCCTCGGCTACTCCGCGGTTCAACCTGACGTGCCCCAAGCTGGGCGGAGACCAGGGCCGGCTTCCCCTGTCTCCACGCTGCGCCAGGGCGCGGCACCCCCATCCACACGGCCGTCAGGAGGTGGAGCAGGCGCGCCGCGCGTCGGATCTCGCCATCGGACAAGCCGTTTGGAGGCGTTGCCTCCGACGGCTTCGGAGAGGCAGCATGTCGGGCTTGGATTACCTGGCCGCCGAGTGTCTGATGTCCATCTCTAACGGGGCCCTGATCCACCCGGCCTCCGCCAACCTCGCCAGCCCCAAGGAGGAGCGCGGAGGGCGACCAACGTGCCGCGCAATGCCTGCGCCGCCCAGCGCTCGCCAGCCCGTGCGCCCGGGCTCTGAGCTCTCCGACGGCAACACTAACTCTTCCCCGTCGTCAGCCGGAGGGGACGATCTGAAAAGCGGCTTTCCAGCCCTGTCGGAGGCGGACGGCAGCCCCCGAAGAGCCGACGGCGACGGCGGCTCCCCTGGTCTCTCCAGCGCCCCCACCAAACGGCACCGATGTCCTTTCCAAGGTTGCTTAAAAGTGTACGGTAAATCCTCCCATCTGAAGGCGCATCTCCGGACGCATACGGGTAAGGGCATAGCAGCCGCCCCCCAACCCTCCCCATCTTGTTTCTGTTCCCCGCTCTGCGCCTCATTAACTCCTCCGCTGTCCCCGAGGCCGCCTCGCTTTCCTCCGCCTCCTCCCACGTGGAGACCGCGCCTTTCCGTGCTTTGCCGCTTGGCCTCTCTTTGGCGTACGGAAGCCACCTCTACTTGGGTGTGAGTGGAGATTTAGCTTAAGGCTATGGCGCTCTCCATCCCGATTCTCAGGATCAGGTCCTCTGTCCTGGTGTTCGCCCCTTGCCGAAAAGTGCCGCCTCCCTCCCCGTCTCGCAGTCTTGGTCCCACGTGGCTTGCGAAGGTCTTGAAAGCGAAAGTATGTTTCAGGAATTTTGGGGGGGGGGGTGCTCAGCCCACCGTCTGTAAATTGTTTAAAAAAAAAATCTAATTGAAAACCACAATATCCACAGGAAGGGTGATTAATGGAACTTCCATGTTCGGGAATAGTCTACTTAACTGGCCATCGCTAGCCTCTGGGGCACAAACAGAATTGTTGCCGGCAAGCGAAGCAATTTTTGTTTCGGAGCCTGTCCCAGTAGCTCAATGGAACATCCATGTGCCGAGACAGTCTATCGGATGCTTGATACAAATAACTGGTGTGCGGGGGTGGGGGCGCTGTTGCCTTCTTGCGCTCCTCATTGCTTTTTGGAGGGTGGAAAATAAGATGCTTGCTGATCCAGCAGGGCTTTTCCTATGCCTGGATTTCGGGGATGGGTGGGTCTGGATTCGCCTTCTTTGCCCCCCCCCCGTTCCCTTGGAGATCTTTCCTCGCCAGCCTTCAAATCTCGCCTACTCCCTGTTTGGTAAGCCTCGGATTCTGCTGCCCACGCGGGACAGCCGGGACGGAGGTGTGGTTATAACTCCGTGTAACCTGATTGCATTGGGCGTGAACTCTTCAAGTGGCGGTACGGGGGGAGGGGGGGAGTGGCTTGATCGATTATCTCTCGCCACTGACCGCCATTCACCTCCTCCCTTCCCACCCCCGCTCGCGATCCACACGAGCCATTTTCAAAGTTATAGAGGGGGGGGGGAAGAATACATAACAGGAGTGGGTGGGCTGGAGGTGTGGCAACGTGGCGTCAGAAGTGGTGTGGGTGTGTTGGAGGCCGAGCTCCCTGCCATGTATGGAATGCAAGTCCAGTAAACCGGTTTCCTAGCCGAAAACGATGGGGAGGGGGGCAGGGGTGGCGGCATATTGAAGAGACAGAGGGTCCCGGTACATGGTCCTTCTGTCTTTACACTTGGAGGGCTTGCTCTTGAGAAAGTGTGCGCAAGATGACAACTCTGCAGCATGATCCAGAGTGTGTGTACCCTGGTTGAGTTCAGTGGCATTCCCTGTCTGGGTAGCATGCTTCAGATTGCAACTCAGGCTGCAATCCTGTACAGCACACACTTTCTGGAGAGTAAGCCCCACTCAGTACAATGGGACTTACTCCTGAGAAGCCATACATAGGATTGGGCCCTCATTCCCAAAACCACCCCAAGAAGGCAGTGGTCCATTTTGTAGGTAGACTGAGGGAGGGAAGGATGACATTAAGTTGTTCTCATGTGAGACTTTGTACAAACGCCCTTTCTCTGTGCTGCACTGCCCAGGGGTGTACAGGAGGAAAGAGTTGTGAAAATTGTTAAGAGCAGGGATAGAGGCTACCAGTGCTGGTAAGATTTTTCTGAATCTGGACAAAATAGGACTGGGGTGGGGAGATGGGGTGGTGGAGAATCTCCTATGTACAAGTGTCTTCCAAGCCAACTAGCCAGGAATTCCCTGATGATTTGCACAGGTCTTGGAAAGGTGTCCACAAGCATTTTCACTAACCTTTCCTTGCCTGCTTATTTTCAGTCCTGGACTCTGAAGGAAACCTTTCCAAGAGAACAAAGGGGAATTCTGATCTTTCTGTTTTGGGGCAGACTTGGGGGGGGGGGGCTTACTCCTACGAAAACATGCCTAGTGCAGAGACCGGAAACTTGCCATTGGTAGGTGTGATACTAAGGGAGATAAGCTGAGGTTTCTCTCCCCTCCCCTTAGCTCTGCCCTGAAGGTACAATCAGTACCACGGAGAGATTGTTGATTCTGAGCGTGCCATGCAAAAATGTCTTTGCTGCCTGGCGTGTGCTTAATCCCTTGGTGGGTGAGAGGGCTGGCCAGGCAGCTGGCAGCACTGTAAGGCTTGGGCTGGTGTGTGTGTGTGTGTGTGTGTGTGTGTGTGTGTGTGTGTGTGTGTGGTTTTGCTTGCCTGCTCTATTTTCCCAGATGCTGTCTGGTTTTCACCAAATGTTTTGTCAAACCCTTTAAAATCTGGAGAGAGAGAAAGTGTGTGCGCACGCTCTGGATCCCCAAATCCACCATCTGTTTCTTAGGCAAACCTGTGTAGATCCTTGCACGTGATTGTGTATGCATGTGCAAGGGACTGGGGTATTAATCCCACCCTGCCTCATAGGGGAGCTACCTTCACTGACCTTCGGGCTCTTGGCCTATCTAGGTCGGTGTTAACAACACAGACCTGGTAACATAGCCATGGGGGGGGCAGTGCCTGGGATCACATGATGCAATGACACCCTCCCACATCATTATGTCACCCTTCTGCGTGTGCACAACCCTGGCCTTGGAAATGGTTCCATTTGGAGCCGTACGGGAGCCAGGGTGTGTGGGAGGGCTAATTTTGTGGCCCATGCCACACACAACAGGTAGGCGCTCTGCCAGCAGAGATGGTGGAAAACTGCCATGGGGGGGAAGTTGACCCTCCTGGCTCCAGCCTAGCCTCACCACTGCACAAACCAGCGGTGGCTCTCCATGGTTTTTTTTTCTCTGCCCTACCTGGAGATGCCCGGAACTGAACCTGGAACCTTGCAAAGCAAATGGAAGCCCCAGTTACCACACAGATGGCCACATTTTGTGCTAATTGCAGTTTCCGGACCATCTGCAGAGACAGCCCTATATAGAGTGCATTACAGTAATCTGATCTAGATGTCAGAAGGGTATGGGTCATTGTGGCCAGATCTGAGCGACCCAGGTGTAGTTGAAGCTGGCGAATCAGCCGAAGCTGAGCAAAGGCTCCCCTAGCCATGGCCGCCACCTGGGAATCCAGGACCATCCAAGCTGCAGACCTGCTCCTTCCAGAGGGATTGCAACCCCATTCAGAGCAGGATGAAAGTCCAATAACCGAGTCATGAACGTCTTATGCCTGTTCACAAGACGGTGGCTGGAAAGCAGGTGCTGGCTTGCTTCGAGGCTCAGTGGGGGCAGCAGGCCAGGCAGATCAATATCATAGCTGTTTTGCCTTTCAAATTCTGTCTGTAGGCTGCCTTTTTATACAACAGGGCTGACCAGAACCTGTCCATCTAATTTGGCATAAGCCTACTTGGACTGGCGGCCGCATTCTGAGATCTTGGGCAAATCTTGCTATCCACAATCCTGAACGAGATGCTGGAGGGTAAAGGGCATGCAGAGCAGGTGCTCTGCCCCTGAGATATGGATGATCCTGATAAGCATGTGGAGCTTCCTTGTCCTGAGTCAAAACACTGGTCTGTCTTGCCAGGTATTGTCTGTTTTGCCTGACACTTGTTCTCTAAGGTCTACTAGGGGAGATCCTTCAGGGATCCAAACTGAGACCTTTTCCCTGCAACGCACGGTCTCTATGGCTGACCTAACATTGGCTGTTGTCAGTGATTTTAAAGCCATAATGAAATTTCTCTCCCCCCCCCCACTCCCAAATTGAAGGGAGGAATTGAATTTTTATCAAGCTATTTGCTTTGCTGTTTTGCTTGCTGGAGGATGTTGTATTTAACCCTTTCCCTCTTGGCTTTTTGAGACAAAGCAATCCTTTTTCATTCCCTTCCCCCTTCCTTTTCTTATCCTGCCCAGATGGCACTGACTCATCCTGGCAAGCGCGATGAGCTGCCCAGGAGCCTCCCCAAACATCTCTGCCCTCCCCTACTGTTGTTCCCAGCATGGGAGGCAAGGTGTGTCTGATGTAGGGCTGGGCATTACTCACAGAGGTGCCTGTGGGAAGGGCGGCCCTGATGCTCTGGGATTAGCCTACCCACTGTGGCTTGTACCCCCTTTCCCCCTGCAACATTTGACAAAGGAAGAGCACACCTGTGCTTGTTTTTACACTGGGTGCAGAAGGACTCCATTGGATCGTTTCAGATGTTACAAGTTTATTATCCAGGAGGCAAATCCTAGATGTTGGTGGTTGACACACACATGGATTCAGTGTGCAGTTGTAGATAGACCTGTTTCTGATAACCGAAGGGCTTTCTCTTTTAAATAATAAACCAAACACCACACTTGTTGTTAATAATAGCCAGTAAATATAACACATATGAAATACTGTAGTAGCCCAGGGGTGGCCTAACTGTGGCTCATGAGCCACATGTGGCTCTTTGACATCCAATGTGCAGGTTGTGGAAATGTGTTTGCTGAACCTCTTTTTGCACCACAATTAACTTGAAAGGTAAATTAAAATATTTTTGGTCTTTGTAACTATTTCTAAACTCGGAGTCCGCCAAATTAAAATGTATATTTAAAGTTCATTGTGATTAAGAGTACAATCCTAAACTGGAGCTAGGCCGGCATAAGCTAAGCCTGCAAAGTTTGCCCAGCACAAGGGCCACCATAAAGCATGTTTGGATTACTCTCGGAGTCAGGGAGGATGGCGCACGTCTGTGTGCCGGCCACTCTGACTCCGAGAGTGGTTCAAACATACTTTGCGGTGTCCCTTGTGCTGGCCAAACTTCCTGGCTTAGCTTATGCAGGCCTAACTCAGTTTAGGATTGCGCCCTAAAGATATTTCGGAAATTAGATGCTTCTTAAATATTGTGACTCTCAAACACCTGAATTTTCTTGTGTGTGGCTCATTAAGGCTGCAATCCTAACCTGTGCCGGCCCATGTACTGGCCCAGGAGTGTTGCAAACGCACCATAAAGCTCATTTGGACCACTCTTGGATTCAGGGAGGATGGCACACGTCCATGTGCTGGCCTCCCTGACTCCAGGGGGCGGCCTAACTCCAGGTTAGGATTATGCCTGAAGCTGGTTTGGCCACCCCTGGAATAGACATTAACAATGCATCGTTAATGAGTGATAGTTGTGTTCTTGCTCAATGATATTGATGTTGGTATTAACAACTATAGACTTGTGTGAATATTCAAAGTACTTTGTGGCTATTGTAGTGCTCCTGTAAAGTGGTCAATATTATTATCTCCATATTATAGATGGGGAAGACTGAGGCTGAAAGAAAAATGGAAGAAAGTGCCTTGCTTAAGGAGCCATCAGACTTGGAGCACAATCCTAACCTGGAGTTAGGCCACACAGTTAGGCCAGCAAAGTTTGGCCGGCACAAGGGCGACCGTAAAGTGTGTTTCGACCACTCTCAGAGTGAGGGAGGATGGTGCATGTCTGTGGGCTGGCCTCTCTGCCTCTGAGAGTGGTCCAAACATACTTCACGGGCCCTTGTGCCAGCCAAACGTTGCTGGCCTGTGCTGGCCTAACTCCAGGTTAGGATTGTGCCTTCAAAGGGTCAACTCTTCCAGCACCTTGTTCTTGACAGCAGTCATTCGAATGCTTCTGGGACGTTCCCAGGGCAGGCTGTGGATCAGGGTGATGTCTCTTCCCTGGGGTTTGCCCCAGAATCTGTACAAGGAGGCTTCCTTGAAATGGAACACTTGACTAAAACAACCCCCCCTCTCTCTTTTTGGTCTTTCCTTTTCCAGGGGAGCGCCCGTTTCCCTGCAACTGGCCCAGCTGCCAGAAGAGGTTTGCGCGTTCCGACGAGCTGGCCCGCCACTTCCGGACGCACACTGGTGAGAAGCGCTTTGCCTGCCCGCTCTGCGAGAAGAGGTTCATGCGCAGCGACCACCTCACCAAGCATGCCCGGCGCCACCCTGCCTTCCAGCCTGGCATGGTCCGGAGGCCCGACTGCCACAGCGCCTCCCCCAGTGACTCAGCCACCAGCAGTCTGGCCGGAAGCCCTTCCCCTGACAGTCCCACCCCTGACAGCCCTGCCCAGTGAAAGGTCCCGCTGCGGCGGGGTGGAAGAGCTGGTTCCAGGGATGCTCGTTGACGTGCTCCTCAGGCTGAAGTCGGCCCCGCTCTGTCCTGCTGCCGAAGTATTGTGTTGACTTTGTGCTTCCCCATCACTTTTATTTGGTTTCAGCTTCGCTGGTTTGAGAATTGATTCCACACACTTGTGTGTGTGTGTGTGTGTGTGTGTGTGTGTGTGTGTGTGTGTCTTTTGCTGTGCTGCCTGGCTTTGGTAAGGGCCCCGTTCTGACCTCTGTCGACTGACCCTCATCGTCGGTTGTCATAACCAGGTTGGTTGGCCATTAGCAGTCACGTTGCCTCCATTTCCCGATGCAAGGGACATTCTTCAGGGTCTGCGACTGGCATCCTGGAAGAGGACCACTTGTTGGGTGGAAACACTTGGTCCGGCCATCTACCAATCATCACTTCCAATTTTCGGTCACTTCCAGTTCAGAACTTTTCTCTGATGCTCAGGAACAAAAGAACATTATTGAAGATCCATCCAACCCTTTTGCCTGCCTGTGATAGCCAGCCAGGTGCTACTGAGAGACTCATGAAGGAAAGACCCATCCCTTTGTCTGTGGCCACCATCTAGTCACTGAGGAATTCTGCCACTGAACAAGGAGAATCTGTACTCGCTGCCCATGGCCAGTGGAAACCAATAGACCCTGAGCGTCATTAATTAATAAGCCAGTTGCAGTGATGACTACTACCACATCTTGTGACCATGAGTTCCACCGACTGTGCTGCACAAAGAAGTAGTTGGAGATGCAAGATGTTTTTGGCTCTGCCTCTCTGGCCATGTCCCTTTTTTGTAAGGAAATGTCTCATTCCTCCCCCGCTGCCCCTCAACCCTAAATTGGCCCCCTTTTCTCTCCAAGCCATCTTGAGGTGTTCTGGGTCTATGTGTGTAGGGAATGGGGTTGATCTTTGCCATTGGTAATCCATAACTGAATTTGGGCCATAGCACCATTTGTTTTTTTCCCAGGTCAAACGCTACCTTAAAAGGAAGATGACAGTTTTAGGAAAGTGGGTTGACAATTTTTTATTTTTTAATGTGCTCTTTTTTAGTATAAAATCTAGGTGGAACCAAGAATGCAGGGGCAGTATGGCTATATTAAAAATCTTGCTCCCATCTGGAGTAGGATGATATGAGTTTGACCTGGCACCCAGATGCCGCTGGTAGCACCAGGGTTAATGCCGGCATTGCGGGGGGGGGGGGCCTTGGGCACAAACCCTGTCTATTTATAGGTCTATTCCCACCCCATTTGTCCAGACACTGCACAGGGAACCGAGTCTTCCTTTATGCCACTGCTACAGTGGCAGCACTGAGGAGAGCTCTGGCTTCTGTTCCTCCTCTCATTGCCCTGCAAGCCAGGGACACTAACAGGGCAATGGGCAGGGGGAAGCAGAAGCCACAGTTGTCCATCCATCTTTCAGTGCGCCCTTTTAAGATTCCTGGATAACCTGCCTCTGATGCTGTGTTGCAGGTGGGGCATTTGAGAATTTTAAAATGGTGCTGGGAAGGATGATTGGCAGCCTTGGCTGCTTCCCTGTTGCTAGGTAGGCAATGGGGACATTGACCGAGCAGTTGGGAGGAGGGGAACAGATTTTTAGATTTTAGAAACCTTTATTGGCATAACACATACAAACAAAAGATAGGTACAAGTGGGGGGAAAAAAAAGTTTCAGCTATGAGGTAAGAGAGATGGTTTAAGTTTTGGGTTTAGATTTGGATACTGCTAATAAAAATTCCGCCACCAAATACGTAATGTCCATCGAATAATCACTAAGAAGAATAACAAAAGGGTTAGGAAAGGCAGCAAAGAGGGAAGAAAGAAAGGGTTCAAGTAATTGGGTTCTTAAACTTGTATGGGCAGGACAAAGAAGTATAATATGCTCTAAAGTATCTGGCTCAGATTCACAGAAGTAGCACAATCTATTATGGCGGGGAATATTGAGGAACCTACCAAAGTGAACAGCAGACAGGAATATGTTCAACCTTGCTAACATGAAGGCCCTTCTTGCACTAAAATTGGTTAGCTTAACAAAATAATTCGAGGGTCGACCCAACGAAGGAGAGAGACCAAAGAAAAGAGGGGAACAGGTCGGGTTTAAGTTAGGAAGGAGGGTATTAAATTCTTGTTCCCGAAGTTTTGATTTAATAAGCTGGTGCGCAGTGTGAAGATTCATGTCGGCCAAAATTTCGGGGGAGAGACCCAAAGAAGATAGCTTAGTTAGGAGGGGAACAGTAGCAGTGGCTTGGTCGCCAGTGGGCGAGAGCCTTTGGTGTGGGCCCGGGTAATGCCCCTGTTTTGCACACAGACCAGATTCAGCATGCGCTCTCTGACAACTCCCAGTGAGAAGAGTCTTGGGTAGCAGGTCTAAGCATAACGCTTCTGAGACCTGAGACCCTGGAAAGCCACTGCCAATTGATACAAGGGAGAGCTCCTAGCTCAGTAATAGAGCACCTAATTGTATATGGAAGATGCCAGTTTCAGTCTCTTCTTGTCTCCATTTAAAAAGGATTTTGGATAGCAGGTGATAGCAAAGACGGTACTAGGGGATTTGTGTTCTGGTCAAATGTGGCCCAGACATTGGCGTCCCTGGACATTCGTGTCTGGTTCTTTTTTTCTGCATCCCAGCCATTGGCGTTCTGCAATAACTGGGCAACAAACCCCATGTTATATATCTGAAGCCTCTTATCCCAACCCTTTGTGTTTTAAACAGTAAAAATCAATCCACAGTATTTATATACTGCTTTTCAACACAAAGTTCACAAAGTGGTTTACAGGCTAATAACAATAAAGTTAAATGGCTGCCTATCTCAAAAGGGCTCACACACCACCAGCAACAGCCACTAGATAAGACATTGCACAGGGTTGAAGTGGAACAATTACTCTCCCCCTGTTAAATATAATAGGAACACCATTTGAAAAAGTGCATGTTGCCCAGTTAGCAGGGATTAAAAAGTATATCTTTAAAAAGGTGTTGTTTTTTTCTTTCCAGTAAATAAGATAGGATTACAGCCAAAGTCTTACTGAACGCAGTGGGTGGAGTAAAATCAATAACACCATTTTCAAACACCTTTAAATATAAGTTTGACCTGGCATCACATTGGGTGCACCCAGATGCTGCTGGTAGCACCAGGGTTGGGGCTGGCATTGGGTGGGGGGCCTTGGGCACAAACCCTGTGGGCCTGTCCATTTACAGGTGCATGCCAGGTTCCCATCCCATCTGTCCAGAACTGCACTGGGATACACATGTCTGGGTTGCAAAAAGAACAGACACAAATGTTCAAGTACCAGGATGTAGTTGCCCAGAATGCAATGGTCCTGTCACTGGCAAAGACCTCTGCATACATCTGCTATTCTAAGTACTGTTCTACACAATGGCTCTCTGTAGCTGTTACGTTCATGTATATTCTTTGGGGAAGAGTCCATAGCTTGTGTTTTAGCATGCCTAATCCTTGGCATCTCCAGGTAAATGATCTCAGGTAACAAGACTGAGGAAAGGCCTCTCGAGAGCTGCTGCCAATTGGAGTAGACAATCCTCGGCTAATGGACCAATGCGGGGCAAGGCAGCTTTCTATGTTCATAGGGAGCAACATAGTCCACGCAGAAGATTGTGAGTTCAGTCCCTGCAATCTCAGCTGAAATGAAAAGGGCTGGAAAACGCTTCCTCTCTCTTGAGACCCTAGGGAACTGCTGCCAGTCAGTCCTGGGTTAGATGGACCACCGGTCTGACTGCCTAAGGCTGCTTCGTGTGTACGTAATCAGAATGGAATGTCTTAGGAGTGTGACTCTACACACTTGAAAGCACTTTTATTTTCACAGGGCCATGGTACCTTGTGGTGCACAGTGTATATCAGGGTTGTTGCATGTTTAATTTAAAAAAACCCCAAGAACTTGGGTGCTTTGGAGTGATGGGCCTGGCTCTGTAGGGTCCCTTGATTCTTGCCTGCTATCCATGTTGGGGGAAATTGATCTCGTTTGGATATGATGCATGCCGCTTGGTATGTGCTTGCTCCTCACAAGCAGGTCCCATCATTCCGACTTGATTCCTGTAGACCAGCAAACTCGGTGAATGAGAAGTTGCAGATATGGTGGTTGGTGGCTTTGTGGGATAGCAATAGCTGTCATTTTTTTTCCACGTAACTTAAAAAAAAATACCAGTGTGGTTGTGAAA
>JAJKFI010000116.1:2820248-2860000 GCA_029204185.1 Lerista edwardsae
CGTAATTATATTACTGAACATACCGAACGAATTTCCCATTGCTGCCTATGGAAACACGGATTGCACAGCTTTGACAGGCTTATTTTTTGAAATCTACACAACCAAAAATAAAGTGTAAATGGGAAGGAAAGAAAAGAAGGGGAGGGTGGCCGAGGTTGTGTGTGGATTAAGTTCCTTTCCCCCCCTCATATTTTTATATTTTTTCCTCAAATCTACTTCAGTTTGTGAAGGGCTGCATACTTTATGAAGTAATAATATTTTATTTTTATTTTTTTCCTTCATATCTACTTCACAATATAATTATTATTTGTGAAGTAATATTTTTTTCTGCAGCTACGAATCACAATGATTTTACGGACCTGTGGAAAGTGATCCCATTTTTCGTCCAGCGATTTGTGCACCCATATGCAGAACACGAAGGCATGATTAAAATGGCTTTCACCACACCTCGGAGTTTCACACACGCGCCGCGCGCACTTTCTCCTCCGAGTTCTCTTGACTTCCGGTGGCCATATTGGACCGTCCGGAAGCTTCAAGAAACTTCTCATTAGGGCGCCTCCAGTTTTTTCTTTCCTCCAAGATCAGGACCCGGCCCTGCTTGTTATATGAATAGGAACGAAGTGAAGCCAGGGGGCGGGCTTAGCGGCGACGTCATTATACTCAAAACAATGCTGATTCCAAGCATTTCTGATTGGTTTGTGCGTGATGTTTAGGACTTAATAGTTTACTCCTGAAGTAAAAACCAAAATAACAACGTGTGATCGTGTAGAAACGTCATTGGTAACCTAATTATGAGTTAATATGCAATTCCAAGGTTTAATTCCGCGTAATTATATTACTGAACACACCGGACGAAATGCCACTTGCTGTCTATTTAAACTTGGATTGCACTGTTTTGACAGACTTATTTTTTGAAATCTACACAACCAAAAATAAAGTGTGAACGGGAAGGAAAGAAAAAAGGGGAGGGTGGGCAAAAATTAGATAAATATGTAGGAAAATTACATTAAAATCTCTCAATGTATAACACAAGTAGTTGTCAATATGAGAGTAATTCTTTTTTACTTCTAGGCTATTAAGAGTATTTTTTTAAAACTTCTACACTCACCCCCCCCCATAAAACAAATTCTGTTAACGTTCAGAAGTTCGAAAATATTACCGTAGAAAATGGAAGGCGGGGAAAAAAAGTGTAAACGGGAAGGGGGGGAAAGGAGGGGGAAATTTTTTTTTTTCCCCTTCTAGACCATTAACAGTGGGTGTCAGAAAATGGTGAATAAGACTGCTAGGAACAACAATAAATTACACAGCTTCAAAAAAAAAAAGGCACTCACTGAACGGTTGTTTTATTGAACCGATGTAATGAGAATACATGAATCTTTCCATGGAAATTAAATCCCATTTTTCGTCCAGCGATTCGCACAGCCTTATGCAGAACACGCAGGCATGATTAAAGACGTTGAGATTAACTTTTACACACGGGCAGGGAGATTTTGATTCGTGACTCCGCGGCGGCAATCCTCCTTCGCGGCAATGATCTGAGTTTATACCCATGGCTTCAAGAATGTGACGTGTGATCGTGTAGAAACATTATTGATAACCTTATTATGATTCAATATGCAATTACAAGGTTAAATTCCTTATAATTATATTACTGAACATACCTGACGAAATGCTGTCTGTTTTAACTCAGATTGCACTATTTTGACAGACTTTATTTAAATCTACACAAGCAGAAATAAAGTGTGAACGGGAAGGAAAGAAAAAAAGGGGAGGGTGGGCAAAAATTAGATAAATATGTAGGAAAATTATTGAACCGATGTAATGTGAATACATGAATCTTTCCGTGGAAATTAAATCCCATTTTTCATACAGCGATTCGCACATCCGTATGCAGAACACGCAGGCATGATTAAAAAGGTTGATATTAACTTTTACACACGTGCAGGGAGATTTTTATTTGTGAATTCGCGGCAATCCTCCTTCACGGCGATGATCTGAGTCAGCCATTTTTGTCTACCCGAGGTGGCTTCAAGGAAATGATGTCATGCGGACTCCAGTGAATTCTATCCATAGAGGCAAGATAACAGGAGGGGACATGACATCATTTTCTTGAAGCCATGGGCATAACAATATGGCTGACTCAGATCTTTCCCGCCAAGGAGGATTGCCGCGCATTCACGAATCAAAACCTCCCCGCACGTGTGTAAAAGTTAATCTCAACGTCTTTAATAATGACTCGTGTTCTGCATATGGGTGCAGGAATCGCTGTACGAAAAATGGGATTACTTTTCACAGGTACTTAAAATCATTGTGATTAATTGCTACTGAAAAATATTACTTCCTAAAGTATGCAACCCTTCACAAACTGAAGTAGGTATGAAGAAGTAAAAGGAACTCAATCCACACACAACCTTCAGCAGTGATTTTTCGGATACAAAATGTTTGGTTTGCACGCCAGTAAGACTACACATTTGGCCGCTCATCTGAATACATTACATTACCGAAAAATGAGTCTGTGAAAACAGTGCAATCCGAGTTTAAATAGACAGCAAGTAGCATTTTGTCCGGTATGTTCAGTAATATAATTATGCGGAATTTAACCTTGTAATTGCATATTAAATCATAATAAGGTTACCAATAATGTTTCTACACGATCACACGTTTTTATTTTCATAAGTTTTTATTTCAGGAGTAAACTATTCAGTCCTAACCAGTACGAGCAAAGCAATCTGAAATGCTTGGAATAAGCATTGTTTTGAGCGTAACAACATGGCTGCTAAGCCTGCCCCCTGGCCTCATTTGGCTGCTATCTCTTCTTAAGGCATGACCCCTCCTGTTATCTTAGCTTTATGATTCTATCTCTATGCTCTAGGTCATAAAGTTATTATAACAGGAGAGGACATGCCTTAAGAAGAGATAGCAGCCAAATGAGGCCAGGGGGCGGGCTTAGCAGCCATGTTGTTCTACTCAAAACAATCCTTATTCCAAGTATTTCAGATTGCTTTTCTGGTACTGTTTAGGACTGAATAGTTTACTCCTGAAATAAAAACTTACCAAAATAAAAACGTGTGATCGTGGAGAAACATTATTGGTAACCTTATTATGATTTAATATGCACTTACAAGGCTTAATTCCGCATAATTATATTACTGAACATATGGACGAAATGCTACTTGCTGTCTATTTAAACTCGGATTGCACTGTTTTGACAGACTTATTTTTGGAAATCTACACAAACAAAAAATAAAACTGCCATGCCCCATAAAAAAAATGTATGTTAATGTTCAGAATTTCATAAGTATTACGGTAGGAAAATTTCATTAAAATCTCTTCATGACACAAGTAGTTGTCAATATGAGAGGAATTCTTTTTTACTTCTAGACTACTAAGAGTATTTTTTTAACTTCTACACGCACCCCCCCCCCCCAAAAAAAAACCAAATTCTGTTAATGTTCAGAATTTTGAAAATATTACAGTAGAAAATGGAAGGTGGGAAAAAAGTGTAAACGGGAAGGGGGGAAAAAGGAGGGGGGGAATATATATATATATATTCCTTCTAGACCATTAACAGTGGGTGTCAGAAAATGGTGAATAAGACTGTTAGGAACAACAAGAAATTAGCTTGAAAAATAATGCACTCACTGAACTGTAGCTTTATTGAACCGATGTAATGTGAATATATGAATCTTTCCGTGGAAATTAAATCCCATTTTTCGTCCAGCGATTCGCACACCCGTATGCAGAACACGCAGGCATGCTTAAAGACGTTGAGATTAACTTTTACACGCGTGCAGGGAGATTTTTATTCGTGAATTCGCGGCAATCCTCCTCCTTGGCGGCAATGATCTGAGTCAGCCATATTGTTATGCCCATGGCTTCAAGATACTGATGTCATGTCCTCTCCTGTTATCTTACCTTCATGCTCTAGGTCCATTATAACCAAGGAGGTCATCTAACCTACTATACTTGATTATAACTCCATGGTCCATGGCCGTTTCCCTAGGTTGTACTGCGCATGAACTGACAGCCTGCTTTTCCCGGCTCTACGAACATTCTTGGGCTCTACCCAGCTATCGGGTTGCTCTGTCTCTTCTCGCGCGCATGCGCTTTCTTTTGCTTCCTATCTTGCCCATAGCCACGATGGCAACGCCTTCTTTTGGCCGGGCTCCTCAGAGCTGCGCATGCGTATTATGTCCCCGCCTCCCGACTTGCCCGTAGCAAAGATGGCGGCGGCCTGAGTTGGGAAAATCAGCTGAGGAGAAGCAACGATTGGAGCAGGGTGAAGGCGGCGGCCAGTGGTTGTCGTGGCTTTTCTTCGTCTCTTCATGCCGCTGGGATGCTCCGCTCGAGCGGCTTCTTCGGTGGTGTTGAGTGCCCCTTTGGGCCGGCCTGCGGGAGGCCGTACTGCCACTTCCGACACCCTCCGGGACATGCTTGGACCCCGAGACGCGCCCAAGCTGGGCCCAGCACACGCCCTGCGGCGACGGTGACAGGTAACTGGGGAAGACCCCCAAGGAGCGCAGGCGCGGGCTCTCCCTTTCAAATCGTGATGCAGCCCCTGTGTGCCTCTGGAAAGGGGTGGGTGGGTTTAGAAAGCCATCCCCCCTCTTTGTGAAGCAGACCCGTCCCCCATTCCTATCTAGCATAGGATAATGGGAAAGATGGAGGGTGCTCTCTGCGCATGTTCAGAGGCTTTCCGACAGAGGGGGAGATAATTTTAACTGAGGTTTTTACTTTCCCTTTTTGCTATATGAAATGAAACAAAACATGGAGAAGATATTTTGTACTGTACATGCTCGGAGACTCTAAATTTGTGGGGTTCAGAGGACATTCTCTTGGCCCTTTCTTCCCTCTTCGTGCAGGTGGACTTTCCCCGAACTACTTGTTTGCAATGAAGAGAATGATGAAGGAAGTACGCTTCTAATGGCCAGAGGTGCTCTGAATGGGGTGGGGAAAAGAAAGTTTAAAGGGTTTTCCTTAATATTTCAGAAGTAGATTCCCTCACCTTATCTGTGATGAATGGAACGGTGTTGGCGATTCTGAATACTCTCAGAAGCTTTCCAGATTTGGGAGTGGTAAGAGATTCTCTCACCACTTTATGAAGTAGGCCCTACCCCTGACTAAGAGAAATCGTGATTTCATGTATTCAGAGGTGCTCTTAATTTTACTACCCCCAAGTTAAGAGAACTCTTTTCCTATCTCCCAGTGTGTTCCAGCCTCTTCCTCCTCAAGAATGATTGTTTTTACCTGTTTGTTTCAAGATGGTATGTTCTTTTATGTCTGTATCTCACATATATTTTTGTTGTTGAATAAACAAGACTGTATAATTTAACTAATGGAAATTACTGCTGTGTGATTGCTGCTGGCGGAGATAGTAAAGTGGAGCCTCCCTCACAATACTAGTTGCTGGGAGCAAGAGACATACCTTCTTGTGGGCGTCTGGAAGCATCTAGCTGGCTGCTGTGGGAACAAAATGCTGGTCTAGATATTCTGCATTAACAAAATTAAACCTCCGTGTACAAAAAGCAGTCTTCCTCTGACTACTTACTTATTGAAAATGGAAAAAGTCCGTGTTCCTTTTGTGGAATTCATTGAGTGGTCTGGCTGGGCACTCTTGGGAGCATAATGCTGGGTGTAAATCAGGGGTCTCCAAACCACAGCCATATCCAGCTCATCAATACATTTTGACCAGCCGGCTGAGCCCAGTAGTATTATAATTAAGTGTGCCCACACTTTCATTCTGCTGCTGGAGGAAGTGATTGCTGAGCTGAGAGAGAGCTTCAGCAAGCAGCCGCACAGTTGCAAATATTTTTCTCCTATTGTGAAAATGCTTAATTATGTGCAGAATGTATACCTGGTTTTGAATAATTGACCTGCTTTTGCCCACCATAAAAGCAAGAATGAGTGATGTGGTCTTGGCAGCTGAAAGCTTAGAGATCCCTGGTCCAGAAGGACTTCATGTCTGCTTCGGTAAACCAAATTCTTCGATGCTTTTCTATAGAGTGGATTTGTCAACAGCTCACGATCAGGATTGCTGAATGGAACCTCCACATATAGAAACTCTCTACCTCTGATCCTCAAGTGCTGGGATAAGGATTGTGTAAAATGCATGAAATCTATCCTATGAATTCAGGGCTTAGTGGGGTTTTGAACTTGGGTATGTCGACCCAATAAACAGGCAAAGGGAAATGTTTGGGGGCTAGCTCCGTCTTAAGTATTGGCTTTCTTATATACAGCACTATATAAAGTTCCATATATAGTAGTTATCTCTATATTATTATCATTATCATTATCATTATTTATTTAATTTCTATCCTGCCTTTCTGCCCCATGGGCACCCAAGGCGGCTTACAACATTAAAATACAATAAATCACAGTGTTTACAATTAAAAACAATGTTAAAAACAATATTTAAAACAGTTAAAATTTAAAACAGCAAGCCCTGTGGATCCAGTGTAAAAAAGAGAATATAAAATGCCAGCCAGAATATAAAATGTCAACCAGCCTGTCAATAATTAAAGGCTTACATTAAATTGGACCATGAAAAGAGAATCATGTAAGAAGAATAGAGGAGTTGTGAACTGTATCAGCCTCCTACTCACTTTTTTAGGACTGCACCACAAATCTAGGAGGACAAAATATATATCGCACCTCTAAAAGTGGCAGAATACACTTTCTTGCATCGACCCCCAGAAAACCATTTTGAATGTTATTTGCTGTACTTATATAGTACAAGATTCAGGACACAATCCCAACCTGGAGTAAGGCCAGCACAGCCAGGACAATAGAGTTCTATATATATAGTTTGGGGGCCAGCTCAGTTCTATATAAAGTCCCAGGTTCAGTCCCTGATAGCACCAACAGTTTAGACTATAAAAGAGCCCTCCTTGAAACCCTGGGAAGTCACTGCCAGTCAAGGTAGAGCGTACAGAGTTAGATAGTTCAGCTTCATATGGTCAGTTTCATTTTTTGTAGACTGTATAATAAATTGGGATGTTCTAGTCCAGTGATTTTTGATCTTTTTTGTCTCATGGAATGCTGACAAGGCACTAAAATCTTTCAGGACACACCATCTGTTTTTGACCATTGACAAGGCACATTGTGCTGCTGGTGAGGGGCTCACGTCTCCAATGGCTCTACTAATAAACTATCCCCTGAACTCCTGCAGCACACCTGTGGACTATTTGTGGCACACTGGTTGAAAATTGCTGCTCTTGTCCATTACTCCAGAACGAGGTTAAACATGGCTCCTAGTTCCTTATTTACAGTGCATGCTTCTCTATTTGATTCCAAGTTGCATCTGCAGTCCAAAAAGTACAGTATAGTATTAGGGATCTAAGCACCTTTGCACTCCACATAAGCCAGGAATCCCCCCTCCCCGCACTATACACCGAGGTCACCATAGGACTGCTGACCAAGTTGTAGCAGTGTGTTCAGCCCGAGGCTTGGTTAGCATTGCAAGCCACTCCACTTTCTGAAGCTTTGGCCATCCTGCTCTGTCACCTCATCAACACACAGGTAGTAGTACGTGTGTAAGTGTTTGGGGGTGTCACAAGACTTATGTTGGGGCACATAACTTTGTTTTAGCTTTGAAACATTCATACAATATCACAATCTCAGTACAGTTACCTTTGGGAGATAACTTATTGGTGGAAAAGAAAGACACTTAAATACTTCTGTTTTCATTCTGTCATGGTAGCACACCTGAAGCGAATAGCTTCAGACAAGAAACCACCGTATCCTTAACTTGCAGCTTCAGTATTTGATCACTACCAAACCTTTATCAGCGAAACCTTTGATCAACCAAAACTTTAACACTTTTAGCTGATTAATTTACTAATTTTAAAGTTTCCAGCCTTTAGGTCTTTAGAGAATAAGTAGCAGTTGGAGTATCCAAAACCGTACTGAGCACACAAATAGAAAAATACCCATTTGTTTTTCAGGTGGTAGTGTCTCTTTAAGAGCTGTGTGTGTATGAAAGTGGGATCTTAACAGTTTCCTGCCAGCTCTTCACCAGCCTGAGTTATCTGGGCTGCCCAGGAGCAGGCAGTCATGGCTGGGTATTGTGACATCCTCATGTGCAGGGGTGTCTGATCCTTGCAAAGGAGGTAACTTTTAAAAAGAGGGCTTTTGAGTGAAAATATGAACAAGTACCTTCGTTGCTTGCTAACACATGAGAGCACAGGTAATATTCTTCTTCCAGTCTTTCTGTTCTGCTTTGCTGTACCCGAGAGACAATGTGCAGGAGATTCTTTGGGGAAATAGGGTTGTGGCTGGCCACATGGGAGCACATGGAGATTTCCTCCTGGTAAATATTTATTTTCCTTTATTTTAAAACATTTATATCCTGCCTTTCCCTTTTGCAACAAGCTGCTCCCACTATTCAGTGTATTCTGCAGGTGGGTGGATAAATAGGTTTGTCTGCTATAACTCCTTTTTAGTACTAATGCTTTTTAAACGGCCTTGAGCAAGATCGCCATAAGGATGTGGTCTGTAATGATCCCCGCAAAATGCAAATTGCTGTGGGGTTTTGTAGAATCCAGAATTGTTGCCTTTCCCCCTCCCCTTCAGCTTAAAATCTCCTGGAAATATGAAGTTTAAAACAAAAACCACTGCACGTTTTAACTAATTTGACCTGTTGTATTGGCATCAGATAGTGTGCTTATAATGGGAGCTTTCACCAGGCTGAAGCAATTTTTGTTGTTGCATTTTTATATTGCAAATTGCCAAGCTAGAACAAACCAGCTACGCTAAATCAGTCCACAGGTGTAGAATACCTGAAGGTTTGTTATTTTTACACAGAGCTCATTTTCTGCTTGTGTAGGGCAGGATTAGCAGGCTCTTAATGAAGTCCTCAAACCAAGTCCTTGCTTCTCTTTTATCCCAGTCATGCCCCAAAAGCAGCAAAGGGAGTGTCTCAGAAAGAGGGGGCTAGTCTGCTTCTTGTCCCTACCCCAAAAACCTGAGCACTACTTCTGTGTTCAGTCCATCTCCGTTTTTACCTGAAAGCTGTTGCAACTTTACTATACTGTAGTGTTGCTGCGTTGTGCTTTCTGTTATTCATGCTGGTGGGAGGTGGGGATGCAAGATTTTTAGGTGAAGAGGCACCAAGATTCTGGTTGGCATGTGGGCCCTGTGTGTGTCTACATCCCTCTAGTTCCTCACCAGCTTCACAGCCACCGGTGACGATTTGCTTTGAGGACTAGATGTTGCAAGAAGGGTTGGGGTGTGGTAGTGCTTGAGAAGGCCTGAGTTGAAATCCCTGCCAAGAATACAACGGTGTGTTGCACGCCTCATGGGATTGCTCTAAGAAAATGGTGCAGGTGCTTGCATGCACTCATCCCCCCATATTGATTGGGGGTGCCATTGCATTGTGCACTTCCATGCGCTCAGTCCCCTCTGTTTTCTAGACACTTTTGCATAGTATAGTCAGCAACCAACACGTCCTCACTAACAGGCAGAGACGGAACAGTTGCAGGCATCATTGGAAGGACTAACACTTTATATTAATTGAAGGATAAAAAGAATCATTTTAAATCAACTTGGAGGTGTTTATATATAGTAATTCCAGATGGTGCGGTATGGCTAAGTAAGCATATCATACAATAAGTGCAGTACTTCAATCAATCAATCAATCAATCAATCAATCAATCAATCAATCAATCAATCAATCAATCAATCACTAGTATTTATATACCGCTTTTCAACACAAAGTTCACAAAGCGGTTTACAGGCAAATAGTAATAATAAAGCTAAATGGCTCCCTGTCCCAAAAGGGCTCACAATCTAGAAGAATGGAGAACACCACCAGCAACAGCCACGAGAAAGACACTGTGCTGGGGTGAAGAGGGACAATTGCTCTCCCCCTGCTAAATATAAGAGAACACCACTTGAAAAAGTGCCTCTTGCCCAGTTAGCAGGGGTTAATTATTGTATGATATATTGCATTGTATTGAGATATTTTGTATAATTATAGTGGAGCAAAGTAGACTCTTTATTGCAAGGCAGTATATGAGTTAGTCATTGGTGGTATTGTGGTGAGACTTTTTAAAGTCAAATCTGTGAGTCTTTGAAAAGGGATGAAGGACTGCACAGTACAGTGACCCCACACTGGGGGAAGTGATCCTATATGTTACCGTGCCGGGGGTGGGGGAGAGAAGGCACACTACAGGGATGGCGTTCTGTCATGAGGCTATGATACCGTCTAGAAAAGAAAATGTGTAATTTCCAAATAGGTTACTAAAAAGACTGAATTATTTTTAGTGGGGGAGATGCAGTTCTGCTGAGCATTCAAAAATTTATGGGTTATATGAAGGTCTTTTCCTGTTAAGCATAGGCCATCAACAAGCACAGTACAGGTGCTTGGAAACATTTGAGTACTTGTATCATTTCTGGTACAGTAGAGTGAAACCCACAGGGTGTATTTTTAAGTAGCTTGTAAGTTGTGTTTTGAGTAGTTTTCCTAAACTACCACAGTGTAAAAAACTGCCTGGTAATGTCGGGGAAGACCACCATGCAGGCTGTGGTGTGCTTAAGATCTGCATTTGGGGGAATGTGTTTCCTATGAAAACAGCTTAGGGGGTCACCTAATGAAATTTGTGGGCAGCTGGTTTTAGACAGGTCAAAGAAGATTTTCCTTCACACATTTTGATTTAGTTGTGAAACTCCTTGACACAAGATGTGTGGCTAGCTCCTTGCTTTTAAAAAAGTTTGGGCAAATTCATGGAGGAGAGGTTTATCCAGAGGCTATTAAAATGGAATTTCCATGTTCAGCATCACTGTACTACTGAATGGTAGCTGACTATTGCTATTGTGCCCTGCTTGTGAGCTTCCAAAAGGCATCTGGTTGGCAAGTGAAGGAAGCAGGATGCTGGGCTAGATTGGACCCTTGGTATAATCTAGCACAAGGATGCAGCGTCTGGAAGCTCCATTTGGCCTGTGTGATAATGGGACCCTCCCATAGAGTCCAATTATCACATAGGCCAAATGGAGCTTCCATATCTTGAAACTGTGATCAAGATTTGCCTGTTTTATCCTGTCATTTGCAGCTAACGTTACTGAGGAAAAAGTGCTTATTTCTGGTCATCACCTGGTTAATGGCGTCACGTTCTCCTTAATAACATTACTTCTGGTCCTCAGCCGGCATCGTCAATGCTATTTCGGCCTGCTGTATGAGTTTGACACCTGATCTTGTATGATTAGAGTACCTTGTGTGTACATTCACCAGGCAAGCACTGAAACTTGTCTTTGGGCCTTTGTTCAAGACTTGGGTGGTTTTCTCTACTCTGCAGGAGAGGGGTGGAAAGGCTTTTGATGCTACTCTATTCTCAGGTTAAGCCACCAGCACAGCTATAATGGCTTAACAATAGTCTGCATCCTGTATAAGCCTGGCACAAAAGCCTGGCCTTGTGGGCTACTCTCTAATACCTATGACAACACTTACAAGCATGTAGGGCATGAAAGGAGCCAGTTTGTGCACAGCAGTGAAAAGCCCCCCCCCCCCAATAACATCAACATGCCAGAGCCACATTCCACCTGATGCAAGGATACCACAGCACCTCCCAAATTGGGAGCCACTGTGGCGAAAGCAGCTAGCAATCCCAGCACCCAGAGTTTGAGTCCCCTTATCACCCACACTCTCACACGCTGCCAGTCTCACTCAGATGGGCTGGGAGGAACCACAAACAGCCACATCTGGGTGGAAAACTCTAGCACACAAACCAGAAAGAGGGAGTCCTGCATGGGCCAGTCATTTGGCTTGCCTGGATGCAGTTCCCCTTTTGCATCACCCATCCAGCCACTGAGCCTTTGGCATCATTGCTGGCACCTGCTGCTCATGATCCCACACTGTAGCAGCTGTTCTGCTGCCCTCCCTCCCCAGGCGACTGCCTCTCAAACTCCAATTCTCAGGGTTTCCAGGCTTCATTTTTGGGCTGTGGACACAAGCAGTCTCAGAGCTCACAAGCAGTTTCTTCCCTGCTGCCATGATGAACGGAGCCGCTAGTGAGCCCCAAGGATCCTGTCCCGTGCTAGAGCTCAAGGATGAAGCCTAGGGAGGATGCAAACACTGAGCTCTGGTAGCAGGGAGGACCCCCACTTTTCCTGCAGAATCCCAGCTTGAGGCCAGTGGCGGGAATGAAACAAGTAGGGCGGTGAGAAGAGATCCTTATCTGCTAATGCAGTCACAGCCAGTGTGATGGTGTTTATTAAACTCCATCAGAGACAGAACCATGTCTGAAAGAGAAACACACAAAGGAGTTTGCCCACCAGCTCATCCCAGCAGAGCTTTTGTGCCTTTGCAAGGTATACAGCAGACAGGAAGAGTCTCGGGGGATAGGCAGCCTCAGGATGCGCACTCAGTGCCACCTGATACGAAGGAGATTGCAGTACCTGGAACTCTGTGAACAGGGACTGGTCTGCCCCATGTGACAATGTGCTAATCCTGGGAAACAAAAGGGCTCCGATTGTGTGTTTTGGCCAGCAGCGGCGATGGTTAGAGTACCTGGACTTCACCAAGGGAGAGCAGGCGCTCTCTGCTATTCGCTGTTGCAAACACATATTTCACAATACTGAGAGTTGATGGGAGAGTGTTGAGGCATGGGGAGATGTCTGCAGCATTCATACTGTAAGGCATGGGATTTCCTCCTTACTTGTGACACATCAATTTTCCTTGCATCCCCTGTTGTGGTGGTAGAATGGAATGGGCCGAAACCTCATGGGATTTGCAGTTTCATGGGATTTGCAGCGTATCTTCCCAGAAGGCAAGTATTAACAAGCTACTCTTCCCAAGTGTGTTCCAAGGGTATCAGGCTATTTGTGTCTTTTTCTCCCAGTTCCCATTAATAGAGTTCTCCTTGTTCTCTGAATGTATGTGCTCTGAGCGTGCATGCCACGTGGCTGTAGTCCCATTCCATGTGCTCCTAGTTGTCTTTTAAGCTATGGTCTCCCTAGCAGGGGTTAAGTATTGGAATAGGAGTGCTGTAGTGGGCTACAAATCTTATATTCTGCACTTCTTCGTAGTAGAGTGTGTGGGCTGGAATGCTCGGAGAATGTTGGGAACTTTTTGGTGGGTTTTGGATCTGTTGGTTTCTGTGAGTGCTTTTTAGAGGCAAGTGCAGCTCAGGTATGGGCTTGAGTGTGTTTCTGTCATCTGGAGGGTAAATAGGATGTTTCCTAAGTCAGCTCTTCCTTGTTCCACCCGTGCTTCTGTTCTGTTTGGGGCTTATGTTGTCTAGTATTTCCTCAGTGGCTGGTGTGCACCAGTGGTTGGGGTGTATGAGCATGCAGTTGCACTGGGATTAGAGTGAAGTTCTGCAAGTGTCTGGGTGGACTTGTAGCATGTAGGTGATCAATTCTACCAACTTCCAAATGCTTACACCATGTTCTTTGCTACCCAGAACAAAGGATAGGATTGCACTGTTAAGGCGGTTCTTATCAGTTCCTTGAGTAATAGATCTTTTCCTAGAACTTGTAATAATTGGGCCAACAGCATGCCTAGGAGGAAGTTTTGCTGCTGCTTTTTCCAAGGGGTGGAGTGTCGCAAAGGTAAACTGTGCCTAGTGTGCTGGAAAGCAGTGGTAGTCTCCTGTGGGTGTTACTTAAGGGGTTTTGGGGAGCTTTCAGGTTAATGGTTGCAGACCCCCAACACTGAGCTTTCTTTCCCTCTCAGTTTTCTGATAGAACCTCTTTTTTCCATGCAGTTTAGGAGCTGAAACAATATGCACAAATACTTAAACAGGGCATTATTATTGAAGGTTCTCAGAATCAAGGTGGAACTGATAACTGTATGTTACTCACTAGCATCGTATGATGGCACTTTAGGGTGCTCTAGGCATGAAATCTACGATGTATAACAATGCAAGAGGAGCCTTGCTGGATCAGACAACGGGTCTGTCTAATCCACTATCCTCTTCCCACTGTGGCCAAACAGATGTATCCAGGAAACTCCGAAGCAGGGCTTAAAGGCCATCACTGATATCCAGTAGCATACTTTCTCTGAGCATGGAGATTCCATTTTGTCGCCATGACTCACAACTGCAGATAGACCTCTCCTCCATGAGCTTGTCTGTCTGTTTTGAAAGCCGTGTAAGCCGATGGTCTCTACCACATCATGTGGCAGTGAATTCCAGAAATTAACTATGTATTATGTGAAGAAATGCATCCTTTTGCCTATTCTGACTCTGCTGCCATTCAGCTCCATTGGACAATTCATCATCCAAGTTCTAGTCTTATGAGGATGAACTTTCTCATTTTTTGTACCCCATCCATAATTTGATGAATCCTCTTTTCTCATTATGGCACTTCTGACAGTGTATTTGGGGTTCCCAAGGGATGTATTATTGCCCATTGGACCATGATACGAATCTGTGGAACGTGACTGATGCTTGATTTTTTTCCTTCCTTCTGTAGGGTGTGGCTATGACCCTTACAACCCAGAACTCCCCAAGCCTGCATCTCAAAGCCAGAATGGGGTGCTGGAAGACATTGCCAAATCGACTCCCAGCACCCTGGAACTGGAGCTGGTCAACCAGGCTATTGAGGCAGTCAAGAATGAAGTGGAGCGTGAGCAGAAGAAGTATGAGGAGCTTCTGGAGACCACCAAGGAGTATGGCTCATCCAAGCCGTCTCTGCTTGCCTCTGAGGCTCGTGGGTCAGCCGCACAAAACTCCTTCACACCCTTGGAGTATAGCCCAGGTGGCTACAACGTGAGCAATAAGGCTGACTACAACCCTACCCCTCTTTCAGTGGCCCCCGCCAGTCAGTCCAGTAAGTATACCTTGGATTCTTTTGACAAAGTGAAATCCAAGGGCAGCTCACTGGAGTATGTTCCCACGGTGGTCACGCAGCCGAAGAAGTACAGCAGTTCTACCGCCAACAGCAAATACATCATTGACAACTCCAAGCCATCGACTGATTTGGAGTATGACCCTCTTTCGAATTACTCTGCCAGGCTCTTAAGCAAAGCTGGCAAGCAACAGAAAGGGACCAAGCGGAAGAGAACAGTTGACTGTGGGGAGGCATATTCCCCTTCATTCAAGAAGCAGTGTGACGAGGGCAGTGACCACGAGCCGCTTGCAAAGTTCTCTGACTCGGAAGAGGAATGCCAAACCACCTCAGCCAACCAGACAAAATCTCAAGAAGGCAAGCTGAGTGACGAACTGATTGGCAAAGAGAGGGGAACCCAACCGGAAGATTCTGGTTCTCGGGAAATGAAAGAGACAGCAGTGCAGTATGACATGGGAGACATTGAAGGTCCTCGGGAAGCCATTGTCAAAGACTTGCTTGAGAAGGACACCAAATTGACTAAGACACCTTCTGGCAAGAGCACAAAAGAAGAGAAAAACAGTACATTGCCCAGGGAGAAGCTGAGAAAGACAAACCTGGACAGCCGCAAAGCAGAAGGGAAGAAAGACCGTGACAAAATTTCAGGCAAGGATAAGGCAGACGGAAAACCACAGCGAAAAAATGGAGAGCGAACGAAGGAGAAGCGCGGCAAGCCCCATGTTGATGCTCACTCAAAGAAGCCCAGCAAGGTGAAGTCTGAGAAGCCCAACAAGGTGAAGCCAGACTCCAGTCTGGCTGGGGGCAAGGAGGACAGAACTGGCAAGAAGAGCGAAGGGTCAGGTCTTAGCAAAGGATCTGGCACTGAGAAAGCAGGAAGCTTCAGGAAGGATGCAAAAATAAGAACTGGAGAAGTGAAAAGCAAAAAAGAGACCTCTAGGCTGGAGCGTAAAGACAGAAAAGGCAAGCTGCTTGAGAAGCCAAAGGACAAATTGGCCAGTTCTTGGGTGAAGGGGAATTCTGAGGCCAAGGGTAAAGTCAAACAGCGTTCACTGAGTCACGTTGATCTTTTTGGTGATGAGAGTGGAGACGAGGGACAAGCCACGCAGCCGCCTCCAGTGGCTTTTCCCAATGTGAGTTCGGACTCGGATGGAGATGACGAATGCTTTCCTTCACACCAAAACAATGGGGTGAGGAGCATCAAGCGGCCCAAGCTGTCCAAAGCTCCTCCCTCATCATCATCATCTTCTGTGGATGACATTGATTATTCGGTCCTTGAGAGGGACCTGGACTTTGAGTCTGACCCCATGGAGGAATGCCTCCGGATTTTTAACGAATCTATGGATGTGAAGACAGAAGACAAAGGCAGGCAGGGAAAACAGGTTAGAATCCAAATGGGATCGGATTGGGAACTGCTAGTCTCATAACCTGAGTAGATGGATTTGCTTGGGAGCAGGTCTCTTGGATTTCAACTGGTCTTTCTCCCAAGTGGAGAAGGAGTGCGGCCTTACTAGCTTTTTTTTAAAGCAGTGCTTCCTAAATATTTTAGCACTGGGACCTACTTTGTAAAATGTCTATTGCAACCTACTAGGCAAAAAGAGATCCAGAAAAAAATTAATAATAAATTCTTAATAATTGGGGCCCTGTGCTTCTGAGGCTGCTAGATACCTTACATATGTGACATTTGTTCAAAACTCTCCCTAGAAAAGGAATACAAGGACTGTTATCCCCAAACCTTTACGGTCATTCCAGGGTACCCAGAAGGCTGAACTAGAGAGCAAGGCGTGCAGTTAGGGACTTGCAGGCTTATCAGAAGGCTGAAAGTTCACACATGAACTACAGCAGTGCTCTTCAACCTTTTTTGAGCCATGACCCAAAATATAAAGTATGAAACTGGACCCTATCAGCTCACCCCATTCCTGTCGCCACTCACTCCCTGCCCCCATAATGCCCTCCCAGCATTGTTCAAATACTCTTATTAGAGAGAACAGAAAAATGTTACCCTGAAGTCTGGCACTAGTGAAAGCTATTTTAGCACAATTCCTAAGAACCTGAGCAGGACTGGGACACAATCTCCTGGTACCTGAAGGGGTATATCAGATGCCTCCCCCTTTACCTGGTGGTGCTCCAGTTCAGTGGTCGTCAATCGTTTTTGTTCCTATAATTTGCTGTGACCCCACAACTGAGGCTTCACAACCCCATTGGGGTCCCGACCCCAAGGTTGAAGAACACTGAGCTGCAGCATGCCAAATTACTAGTAGTCCGGTCAAAGTAGCGAAAAGAAATCCATAACCTCAGACAAACTGCTACAAAAGGTCTGTCAACTGTTCCTGTCAGTACTAGGTGTACAGATTGACAGAAAAAAGTCCCGCCCAATCCCGCAACCGGAAGTGGGTTTCTTCTAAGATGGCAGCCGCAGGCCATGCAAACCGGCCAGAATCAAGCACCTGTGTTATTTTTAAGCTTGGAAAAAGGCTAACAACAGGTCTGCCAACTGTTCTTGTCAGTACTGGGTGTGCTGATTGACAGGGAAGAAATCCACCAAAATCCCACCACTGCGCTTGAGAATGATTAGCATGAGAAGCACATCTTTTACTGTGTTTAAATGGTGGGACCTTTGTGTGTCAGTTTCAACATGGCTAATGCAACATTGCTAATGCAGTATTGCAAAAAAAAAAATGGAAGACCCTCATGTTTAAATAAGTGAAAACAATTAGACTAAAATTATAGGAAGTGTTCGTGCCCTTTGACTCTCACCTGTGCTGTATGCAGGATAGGAAATAGAACAAATCCCTTTAAAAATCAAATGTATAGGCTGACAACTGTAAGAGCAAGAGAGCACTTCTGACCACTGACCAGGAAAGATGTGGATGTCCTGTGGGCTAAGCCTTCTACCTGTGCTCTCTATGATACCTGCTCTATGATACCTGTTCAACTCTATGGTACCTGCAGGGGTGTGGCCCTGAGTTCACTTCCTTCCTTCCTGCTCTGAGCACATGTAATGCTCTCTTTCTCTTCTGACCACTGACCAGGTAAGATGTGGATGCCAGAGGCTGTGCAGGCGCAGCCATTTTGAGCACTGCAAACTGTAACGCATGCCCCACTGACATAGAAAGTCTTGGCAGTCAGGTGATAGCTGTTATTTTTGGTGGCAACAGCAACAGTTTTTTGGCAGCCTTGTGTTACCAGATATTCTCCAAGAAAGTCGCCACAGCCAAATCATTTGTGAATCCAGAACGCCTGCCTCCAACTGAGTCTTCCACAAAATTCCATTGTCTGAGAGTGTACTATCAGACCATGACTTGGATGGATATGGCTGGGGAAATGAATCCTGTGGACTGGGGGTGGAAACTCGATGGCGGTGAACTTGCACCAGTCATGTGTGATATGAAGGCTGCACCAGACACTCTATTGCAAATAATACACTGCAATTGTACAACTGGTTGCAGTGGTGCCCGCTGCTGTTGCAGAACATACGGACTTCCATGCAGTTCTGCATGTGGAATCTGTCGAGTGACGCACTGTGACAACCAGGTATCAGGTGACCTAGAAGGCAGTGACGAGGATGAATAGTGTAGAAAATTAAGGAGTTACTATTTTATACGCATATTGCTGCAGGTTTCTTTCTTTGTTGAATATGTAGTATAGTTTTTTAAAAAAATAAAAGGAAACAGGTCAGTTCTAATAAAAACAAACAACTTGATATTTGTTATGACTGGTGTTGTACCTGCAATGCTCATTACATTGGAATCCAATCTTCAACCCATGGACCAAATAATTGGTTGAAATCAATTACTTGACCATAAAAAAACCTTGAGTTTGTAGAGAGAGAAAAAATAACATGGTTACATGATTCTGGCCCATTTTCATGGTTTGGGGCTGCCATCTTGGAAGAAACACACTTCCAGGTTGTGGGATTTTGGTGGATTTTTTCTGTCAATCTGTACACCTAGTACTGACAGGAACAGTTGACAGACCTTTTGTAGCAGTTTGTCTGGGGTCTGATGACATATTGACTCGACTATAGAGAAAATAGGAAGATGTGACATTTTATTTTGGGGGCATGAGGATTCCCTTATACCACTAGTTAGCATTCCAGCTAATGATTTTCTTCTGGAAACCAGGCGGAGGTGCTTCCAAAGATTTTTTTTTTTAATGTTTCAAAAATCAGCTTACGACCCAGTAGTGGGTTCTGACCCCACAGTTTGGGAAACACTGTTCTAAACCATGCTAAACAGCAATTAAAACAGACACCCCCCTGAATTTATTAATCTCCTTTTAATATTACCTAAGCTATTGCCAATCATCTCCTCTTATGACAGTGAATTCTACAAATTAATTCTGCCTTGTGCTGGCCACTGTTTAAATGTATGAAACTGCCTTGTTCCTTGTGGACTTCTAAGTGGTGTTAGTATGGAAAGTAGAGGCTGGACAAGATGAGCCCTTGATCTGATTCAGTAGGAATACTCTTTTGTTCTCTGTTCCTGTTGTGTTCACATTGTCTGCTTACATGGGCAGTTTTTTCCTTTCATAGAACACTGGGATTACTTGATAGTGTATGAGCAGATGGACACAAACGCATAGTTATTGGCAAGTCCAAGATTTCAGGTTTCTGCAAGTGTAGTTCCTTCACATCGCAGATTTCCCCTCCCCAACCTCCAGTGCTTGAGGAGTCTGTCAAGGCCTGACTGAACAACTTTGGCCCAGAGGCTGTACTTCACCTCCTCATGTGGAACAAGTTTGCCAATAGAATATTCGGATGTCAGTGATAAACAGCAGCAATTATAAGGAAAATGTGGTCCGGGAGCTGCCCTTGGCTGTTCAGCCTTTAGAAAGGGAACAAGTGCAGTCCCTGGCAGCTCATCGTGTGAGGCCGTCTGTGAAATGGCGCGCTTCCCACAAGGCTGGCTGGCTTTCTTTCGTTGAAGCCCTTGCTGGCAGCTCGTCTTGCTTCCCCTGCTGTTTCAAAGCGACTTTTCTTTGTGGTGCCATTATCTTGCAGCAAGGCTCTCCATCCCCTGTGGTGTGGAAAACCAGTGTTCCTTTGGAAATG
Source organism: Lerista edwardsae (assembly GCA_029204185.1). Taxonomy (NCBI): domain Eukaryota; kingdom Metazoa; phylum Chordata; class Lepidosauria; order Squamata; family Scincidae; genus Lerista; species Lerista edwardsae. Next base: position 2,840,083 of record JAJKFI010000116.1, read on the forward strand.
TTCTCTTTTTTTCTCCCCTCTCTGCAGCCATCGAAAGAGGAAGGAGCCGAGGGAAGAATAACGGAGGACAGTTTAACTACCCTCTTTCCTGGACAGAAAAGGAGGATCTCTCATCTGCCCAAACAAGGGAATGTAAGTGGATTTCAGAAGGGTGTGTGGCAAGAACTTGCTCTAGGTAGGACATGGCCTGTCTGTTGCTCTTAACTCTGGAGTCCATAATGTAGGTTTGAATATCAAACTAGTAAAAAACCATTCTCCCACTCTTCTCCCGCTGCCCCCCAAGTGATGATGTTCTAAGGGGGAAAACAACCTCCAAGGAGAGCACTTGGAGATGAACAGTTCCTGTCCTGAAAATACATAGCCCCCATTGTTTGCTGCCTTGGAAGGGGATAGGAATGGGGGTAGGAATACATTGTAGGTTTAGCCCTGTTTAATATCGGACATGTATAACAGTTGTGTTCTGCAGCATTTGTACTCGCCAGGCAGTTTTGAGATGGCTAAGCACCCAGGACTGCAGAAGCAATCTCCTTCATACAGTTGGTTTTGCACTTCCAAATTTCCACTCTAGGAGCTGAAGGGAAACAGGTTTTCAAACAGAAACTGGAAGACCTTAATAGCTTGTTTCCTGCAAGGTGTGTGCAGCCTTTCCTCCTTGATGGGTTGATGGACTCTGTTTTAGCAAGCAAAGCCCTGTGGTCAGCACAAATAAGGTTTTGGTCAATTGTGTGGCCTCTGTCCATTTGTCTGTTTTCTGCCCCCTCAACCAAAGAGATAAGGGATTGGTGTTAAATAGGTTGGAAATCCTGTAACTCAAATATTTGCAGCTTCTCAGCAGTGGTACCACTGATCCCAAACCATTTTGTGCACAAGCAGAGACCAAGAACTTTATCATTCCCCCTCTCCTTTTTGATATTTAAATGGAGGAAAGGGCCAAATTCTCTTTAACTCCCTCCTTCCAAATAGTTTCTCCCCAACAACCTGCACAGTATACCTGTGCCCAAGCCATAATACACAGGAAAACGGCATTCTTGGAATTAAGTGATGACGCAGTTGTTTGTAATTACATGATTGGACCAATTCATAAGGGTCTGAATGTATTACAAATTGAACATTGTTTCTCTTCCAAGTTCTTCATTGGCTCAGAATGGAAAATGAGGTTTTCTGTTGTTGAAGGATAGAAAGTTTAGATCCCCCTTTCCTGCATCTTATTTTGTGTGGGAGTTGAATCAGTAGGTGGAATTGGTGTCATTCTTTCTTCTGTAGTCCGTCACTTTAACCATTAGAACTATTAAAAATGTGGGTTCGATTCAGTACTTTTAGTCTGGTTCAGGCTCTACATTTTTTTTAAAAAAGTGATTTAGTAACCAGATCAGGCACTTTGGTTTAGATCCATTTCATACAGAATAATTTCAGGCTCTCTTGCTCGCAATGAAACTATGCTGTCACTATGACAACTATTTAATGAGAAAAATATTTATTTTTTAAAACCTGTTGCTTTTGGATTTTTAAAAGGGGGTTTATAGGCAAAATTCATACAAGAGAAGGACAATAAAACATGATTCATACATTTGGAAACTGAGTGTCTTTGAACCTGTTCTGTTATCACATTTGTATTTGTAAATGGTTCAAGTCCATCTCAAGACAATCAAGAGATTTTGTGTTCAGGATTGCTGAAAAAATGGTTTTTGAACCATTTTTGGAATTCAGGATTGGTTCAACTCACAGCCCAGATGTTTAAGTCTCCATCGTTGCAAATCAGCATCTTGCTTTCCCCATGTAGGCTGAAGCCCCAAGCAAGCCAGTTGTCCGGCCATACCGGCTGCCAACCGCCCAGGAGGTGTGTTACCGCAGGATCCAACTGGCTCAGCAGCAGGCGACACAGCTAGCCCAACAGCAGCCACGGCCGACCCTACAGCTGTCTGCAGCACCCCAAAGAAGTTCCTTTGCATTGCACAAAGGAGAAAAGAAACGGATCGCTCACGTGCCTAATGCTGCCCTTCCTGCAGTTGCAAAGTGCAGTAAGCAAGCACCTCCATTTCCTTCCAGCAGAAAAATCTTGCTGTTGGGGCTAGTAGCTGTGGCAATTGAGGCAATCTGTGTTTGACAATGGCCAAGTGTGCTATTTTATCCCTGCTTTCTTACCTTCCTGCAAATGAGTGTTGTTGCAGAAATATGTATTTTCCCAGCTCACATTAAATGAGCCATGGATCAAGTGATGTTTCCAAGCTTCTATGTATTTTCCTTGCTGGAACAAGTCCCAGCCTTCTGCTCAGTTTTGAAGGAGCAGAGGGAGGCAGGGATCATCTTGGCAGTTGTGCCGTGCTTTCCTGTCTCCTTCCCAGTACCAGAACTGGAAGGAAGGTTGGGGGTGGTTTAACACCTGAGTTTGCAAGGAGTGCCTTGAAAGCAGGACAACCAAACAGATAAGCTCAGTAGTTATCTCAGAGTTATAATGAAATCCCCCCCTGTGGGCAGTGAATTCAGGCTCATTTCAACAGCACACTTTTGCTGTCTTGGGCCATTCATAGGGCTGGCAGTGCTCTGTATGGTTCAACCAAATTCGATCTTGGAGCAGCTTCCTGGGTGGCTGTCCCATGAGTTTAAACGGCCTTGGCGCGCTCATGAGATTCCTGGTGGTTTTGGATTTGAGGATAAGAGGAGTTGGCTCAAATGGTTGAGCATGTGAGAGAGACCTGAATGCATTCCTCAGTTCTGGAGCATGGTGTGTGGCCTGAGCTTGGGGGATGGCTACAGGGGTCCTTTGCATATGAGTCAGCAAGCTGAGAGGCAGCAAGATTGGATGTTCATGTTCTGTGTTATTACTACATTCTTATCAACAATCTGTCTGAAAAAGAACACTTCGTGGAAGATGGGTTTATCAGGGGATGCAAGGCGAATGCCATCAACCATCATTTGAAGCAGTGTTTCTGACTGAGTGCCAGGAACAGGCACTTGTGCAAGATGGGGATTTATGCCCTTCCTGGAGGCATCTGCCTAACCACTGCAGGGAACAGGATGCTGGGCTTGATGGACCTTTGCTCTGCTCCAGCAATGCTACTCTTCCAAATCCTGAGGGCCTTGTCATAAGCTGTGTTGGGAAAATGAATTGCTCCAGCCCCTTTCTGAAATCCCTGGCTGTTGAGCGGTGCCTAGAAGGCTCCCTTCAGTTCTATAACCTTGGTTTAATGAGCCAAAGTATTGTACTCTTGAGAAGTGCCTTCCAGTTGGGGCCTTTCAAGTCCGATGCTGCTGCTTTGCAACAATCCCAGCTTGCACTTAGTGGCTTGCCCAAAATTGACCAGTTGCCTCTCCCTGATGTGTTGTTGCCTGACAACTTGGAACAAGCTCCAGTACTTGGGTATTCATCTTGTCTCAGTTGTTTTATTTCTGTTCTTCCTCCTGTATCATTCCAGCTCCTGGAGGCCCCAACAAAACTGTTCCCTCTGGGAGCGCAGTTTCTTGCAATGGCACTGATGCTATTTCTCTGAAAGCTCGGACGCTTGCTGGGATGGCATCCAAGACAACGAACACAAACGTCCCAAAGAGGATAGCTCATGCTCCCTCACTACAGGTAGAAGTTCTTCTGGTGCAAGATAGTAGCTTGGCAGGAATAGGGAGAGAGTGCAGCAGAGGCTGAATGTCTCAAGAGCACTTGGACTCCTCATTTTCTCTCTTCTCAACCCTCCAGAGTGCTACATTAAAGAGGCCAGTGATTCCCACTGAATTTGGTGCCAGGGTCCCCACCAACATCCGCCAAAGGTACCTTAACCTCTTCATTGATGAATGCCTGAAGTCCTCTCCTTCGCAGCAGGAAGCATTTGACAAGGTTTGTGTCTTGGGATGCAGATGACACAGTTGGGGAGAGGAGTGCCTGGGTGGGTCCTAATCTGTAGTAATCCATCTCATTAACTTTAGCTGGAAATTTAAGGGATAACTGGAAGGAAATGTTGCAGAAAAGCTGAAGTTGAGCACACTGGATCGTCTTTCTCAAGTTTTGGATGGACATGGCCCAATGTGACTGGAGCCCCTTAAAGCTCCTTTCAAACAGCAGGACATTCAGACATGCGTTTAACTCCTTGGTCTGATCAGGCAATGGTCTAAGCCAGCCTTTTTCAACAGGATTCACATCTCCTCCTGGGGAGCCCTTGCACGTCATTTGAATGTTCATGTTTTCTTGGTGTTCAGTAATACATGGCTTTATGTTTTTGTGCTGTATCCTTGCTTGACAGGGGGGCAACATGAGACTAGCTCCAAAGGAGCCATAGCCAAAAAAAGGTTCAGAATGGCTGAGCTATAGTTTTGATTATTGTGATCAAGGTTACAGTGAGCTTCTGACTCATGTGCTTCCTCCTCCCTTCAGCATGAAAGCATGCTTTCTCTTTCAAATAAATCAGGATCTTCGCAACACCCAAATTCAGGGAAATAGTGGTTTATTCTAACTGTGGTTAAAGTGATCTATGGCGTCAAACCATGGTTAATCTGGAACATCCAGCTGGGCTGACAGCTAGATGGCCAGCTGGACCCTCTGTCACAGTTGAGGAAACTTGAATTGAGTGTAAAAATTTGTAAAGAGATGATGACATAAATGGTGCTGTCCACAGGCACTGGCAGAGGAAAAGGTGGCATACGAGCGTAGCACGAGTAGAAATATCTACCTGAACGTGGCAGTTAACACCCTGAAGAAGCTGCGGAGTTTGCTACCCAGTTCCTCGCAGGGCGCGCACAGTATGTATAGTGCTTTGTTTCTTAATGACAGGATGAAGTTTTGTGTTTGTTTCTTTTCATTCTTGAAAGGAAGCCAAAGCAGCTAACAAGCGAAAATGTCAAAGCAGTGATTGATGAAACAGAGCTGGTAGATCAGAAATCAGGGTATTTTGAGAGCAGCGTTAAACGCACATGAATGTATGAAGCTGTCTCTATATCAAGTCAAACCCATGGACCGTCTGGCTCAATATTGTCTATGTGGACTGGCAGGTTTCAGGGGGAGGGTCTTTTTCAGCCCTGCTACCCAAGGTGGATTTGATCCCAAATGTGTGGGAATGGCCTTTTTCTGCCTGAAAACTTGAGGAGTCCAAGCCAGGCAGGGGTAAGCAATGATGCGCTAGGTGGACTACGCCTGATTTTGATACCAGATGGCTTCATGTATTCAAATATTAAGGTTTAAATACGCACCTTAACTCTTCCATTTTTTGACTTTTTTAAAAAATCTAGAGACCAACAACAAGAAAGTGGTATCTCATGAAGCCATGCTAGGAGGCAAACTGGCTGCTAAGACCAGCTTTACCCTCAACCGCTCCTCAACCACGAGCTTGCGGACAGAAGACCTGACAGGTGTTTCCTCCTTTCTGTAACCCATATGATGATTTCGGATTGGTTTTTGCTGAAATGGGTGTGGTTTGTGTCTCTGCTTTATGAACTTCGTATCTCAGTTCACAAATTTGACAATATTTCAAGTACTTAGGCCACATTCACACAGTCTAGATAGTGTCCTGATGTTTTGCCTTAACTATGCAGGGCTTTCTCAAGGGAATAAACTAAAAATAGTCAGCCAACACCTAGAACACACTAAAGCTCCCTAGGAGCAAGTATCATGTTCTGCTGTATAAAACTACCCAAGTAAAACAAATATTCCTGCCAAAAGAATTCCTTCTCAAAAGAGCCCTGAGCCAGGACAAATGCACCTGCCACCAGCAGAACCTATTCCTATCTAAATGCTACGACAATGGATATTTTTATAGTCCGGCCATAGAAGCCTTGGTGCCTAAATTGACAACAGTTTGACTGTTGTTACCAGTGAAGAAAGAGTCTCTCTAGTCGGGTATTTAGACCTCACCACAGTTGAGGACGTTTCTTAATGACAGATGTTCTGGTTCTGGCAATCTGGGGGCCCAGTGGTGGACTGTCTCTGCTCGGCACAGGCTCTGTTCTTGAGCTACTGTCCTTTCTTGCCCTCTCTGCCCCCCTCTACAAAAGAGGCTCTCACCATTCTGTCTCTTGTTTGCTATCTTCAGGGGCTGCCTTGTACCGCAGGCTTAAGGACTACACGATGACGGAGGAGGAGCTGAAGGAGAATGGCTACCCACTGCCATGTCCAGAGAAAGCAGGTCGTGCTGTCGTCTTCACTGTGGAAGAGAAGAAGACCACAGATGGTAAGCAGTGCCAGAGGCAGACCCCTTTGGCTTAATGCTTCTTATTTCATTTGTAGGGAGATTCTGCCAGACATCCAGTGTGTCTTCAACCCTCTCAATCCCTCTGTTTTGCAAGGCTGCTTACTGATTAGCTTTTCCTAATGCTTTTTGGACTTTCTATCTTCTTGGGGGAGAGGGGGAGGGGGGAGAGAGAGAGTGTGATTGATTGATTGATTCCCTTTTTGGTAGTTGTGATGTGTTTTGTGGGATTAAGTGATTAGCCACTTTGCTAGGATACTGTTCTGAAAAGCAAAAAGGCATAAAGTTATACTAATGTTTGGAAGGCCCACACATGCACAAGCTGAAACCCCTTTTGGAAGGAGCATTAGAGTCCCAGAAAAAAATTGTATTAGGAGTGCATCTTGGCTCATTGGCTTTTCTGTGCTTGGCTAGTCCAAACCTTTCCCATAATCAAAATCAAAAAGCTCCTCCTCTTTTGAATGAAGGGTTTTGGCTGTACCTCCACCCTTCAAGGTTCACCCTCCAAGGTTCGCATAGTCAAAGCGATGGTTTTCCCAGTAGCAATGTATGGCTGTGAGAGCTGGACCGTAAGAAAGGCAGAGCGCCGAAGAATAGATGCTTTCGAATTATGGTGTTGGAGAAGACTCTTGAGAGTCCCCTGGACTGCAAGGAGATCCAGCCGGTCAATCCTCCAGGAAGTCGAGCCTGATTGCTCCCTGGAAGGACAAATCCTGAAGCTGAAGCTCAAGTACTTTGGCCACCTCATGAGAAGGGAAGACTCTTTAGAAAAGACCCTCATGCTGGGAAAGATTGAAGGCAAAAGGAGAAGGGGGCGGCAGAGGATGAGATGGTTAGATAGTGTCACCGAAGCAATGAACATGAAATTGGGCAAACTCAGGAAGCTAGTAGAGGACAGGGAGGCCTGGCGTGCTGTGGTCCGTGGGGTCGCAAAGAGTCGGACACGACTTAGCGACTGAACAACCACCCTTCAAAATTTTGAATTGTCCTGCAGTTGCCCATTGTGCCACAAGAGGGCAAACTTGCATGAGATTTGTAACTGATTTTTTAAAAAAACTCTTCCGTCTTTCACTTGCTTTGAAACAAATGCCAAGTGTGTGGTTGGTTGGGAATTTTTAAATCTGTTTTATAAGGAGACGGGGAATAAATGGGAGATTCCCATAAAGTACACAGATAATTTTAAAAACTGTTTAACATGAGTCTTCAGGGTTGTTCTCCCCCACCCCCTGAGTTAGAGAGAATGTAATGGAGATAAAATGCTCACCTTCTATGTTATTCCAGGGTCTTGCAGGATCTGCTGCCGTTGTGGCACCGAATATATGGTGACAGCATCGGGAAACTGCGTCCGCAAGGAGGAGTGCGTCCACCACTGGGGGAGGCTGCGCAAACAAAGAGGTACTTGTTGCAGAAATTGGCATTTTGCTTAACTTGGTCACGTCCCTTTTGAGAGCGGATGGGGCAAAAGGGGGCATGACCTCCCTGCTTAGCCCTGAAGCTCGCAGAGTTGTGTGCTCTAAGCCAAGCCTACCTCACAGGGCTGTTTTTAGTGAAACTGACCCCATGCGTACATGTCTCAGACCCCATGTCTCAGAAGAAGGCAACAAATGGGATTGAATAATGAACCCTTGACGTCCTGTAGTGTGGGTGCAAGTAGGAGAGGTTGAAAGGAGAGGAGAGGTGGGGAGCCCCACCCCCCACCCACCCCAAAAAATTGGGCTAGCCAGGACCAGTTGGCATTGGACTCTTCCTTGTCCTCTGGTGGCCACAGAGTCTGACTGTGTCTGAGGGTGAGATGAGACAGCAAGGACCTCTGCACTAGTCTGGCTGACACCAGCAGCCATTTGGCTCCTTGTTTTTCCGTGCATCCCAGTCCACAGACATTCCAGCTGGACATTCTGCCATGTCGTGATTTAGCAGTTCAGAGGTATCGTAAGAATACAAGGAGAGCCCAGTTGATTCAAACCACAGGTCCACCTGCCCCAACTTTCTGCTTCCTCCAGTGGCCAGCCAGCAGCCTCTGGGAAGCTCAGGAGCAGAGCATGAATACAACAACTCTCTCTTGCTGTTGCCTTCCGGCTGCTGGTATTCAAGTATTGGTCCTGGGATGTGCTCATTTTCCTCCTTTCTGTCTCTTTTCCCTCCACATTGTATCTTGTGGACTGCGTGCCACGTGTGACATTTTACAAGGAGTGAAAGGGCAGGCCCCTGCCTTAAGGCTTACATCACATTTTTTTCTTTTTTAATTGTTTTATATATTATTCATTTTATATTAGTTAGCCACCTTGAGCATTTGAGCAAAGGACTGGTGGGATACAACTCTTTAAATTAGATAAATAATACAGGGGAGAAGAACAAAGGTGGATTAAATGGGAAAGAATATGCTGCTGTTTCATTAACATAGACTTGGTTATGGTAGCAGAGGGAGACTACGGGATTGTATCCCGAAAGCTTCATGACAAAGGGGTTTTTTGAGGAGGGATTTGGAAGAACTGTGAGAGGAGGCTGGCTTCAAGTATCCCTGGAGGCGAATGTGTCCAACTAGAAAGATCAGAGCAGGCTATTGTACTGTCACAGCAATCCTTATAGCTGGCCCCTTCCAAGTGGCATTGAAAGTGAATTAAGAGGTTGCCCACTGGCTGCATTGGGGTGGCACAGGACTGGGTAGTCCCAGTCAAGGACCTTCTGGATTCTGGCCCTAGTCTGGCTGTGGCTGTGAACAGGTTTGCTTTTTAGGAAAACCGGTGTGGGTGCAAAAGCGGCCTGAGTGTTTCTCTTTTGGTTTTCAGTGCCTGGAGGCTGGGAAACACATTACAACTGCTGTTCAGGAGCAGTTGGCTCTCCAGGGTGCCAAGTTGCAAAAGTAAGTAGGACAGTGCTTGAGAGTGGTTCACCTTTTCCAGTACGATCTCTTCTAACCAGCAGTGGCTCTCCAAAGTCTTGGGCAGATTTTTTTTTCCATCTAGCCCTGCTACACACGATTGTTTTTTAACTGGAGACATCTGCAACAACCCAGGGCCTGCTATATGCCAAGCCTTATTCATTCATTCAAATAGTATTTATATACCGCTTTTTAACACAACGTTCACAAAGCGGTTTACAGGCAAATAGTAATAATAAAGTTATGGTCTATGGGGAGCAACCATGACCCCTCCATATCTAGTGCAGTCAAAGTCTGCCTAACCGCATCAGAACCCTGTTGGCTCAGCCCAAAGTTCCATCTCAACCAGCATCCACGTGGCCGGCCTCGTGCCTTTGAGAAGCCCACAAGCAGGACATGAAGGCAGTAGCCTCCAACAGCTGGTATTCTGTGATAGATTGCCTGTGAACATAGGGGTTCTTTATGGTCATCATAGCTAGTAGTCACTGATCACTGTCCATGGGTTTGGCTAATCCCCTTTTAAAGCCATCACTGTATCTTGCTTCAGTGAGCGTCAGTTACACACTATGTGAAAGATTTCCTTGTATCTGCTCAGAATCTTCTGCTGGCAACTGGATGATCCTGTTTTTCAGTACCCTGAGAATAGGAGAAGCACTTCTCCCCTCTAGCTCATGTGTTCCTCTCTCCACACCCTCAGGACCAGCCGTAAAATAGGTTGACTCAGAATGGCTTTCACAAGCTAGATAAAACTGGCCGCTCTTGCTTTGATTATTTCTCTTTGTTAAATGGAAAGGATGCCAGTGAGGTTGGCAGACGCTCGAGGGCACTTTGTCTTTTCTCCTGAAGTGTCTTCACTTCCTCTTCCCTTTTTTGTTTTAATTTTTTTACTCTCTTTTTTTCCTCCTTAAGCAACACGTCCATGATGGCCGAAAGGAGAGCCTGGAGGGGTTTGTAAAGACGTTTGAGAAGCTCCCCAGGACAGATGGCTATCCTGGCATCTACGCCTTGGACTGTGAAATGGTAGGTCCCCCAGGGTTGGGTGGGACTGCATGCAGCCGGAATGGTTCCAAAGGAAGGCGTGTAAACAGCACTGTGTTTTTAGAATAAAACCTGGGGTTTAGGCAGTCCAAAGTCTGCCACCTTTGTAAAGGACAAGCCTATGTAATGATTGTATTTTCAATCTTTGGAAGAAGATGTCCTTGATTGGGTTGCTCCTCCTCTGCACTCCAGAAGGCAGAAGCATGCAGTTCAGACTTGTCTTTGTCCTCCTGTGGGAGCAAACGTCCCCCAGTTCCAGTCCTGCCTTGCCCCACAGCACAGGGCATGTATGGAGCGCTTCCATCGCATTCCATTGGGGAGAAAAAAACAAAAGCGGGGAGGGAAGCCAGAAGGGTGGTTTATGCAGCCTCTGGCTGAAGATGCTAGTGGGCTCAAGGAGAATAGCAAGGGTGTGCTCAACATCAGCTCTGTGTCACAGAACCTTGAGTGCTCAATGTGTAATGGCCACAGCTGTTCTTAGACTCACCTGATGCTTCTCCCCAAAGTGAGTGGGAAGCAATACCTGTCTGATTAGGCATGACTTCTTCCCTGGAGATGATGCCCCTCAGCCCATCAAAGCAGAGTGGAGAGAAACATTTTCCTGAATGGATGTGATGGTATCTCCCCCAGCACTCTCTGACAAAACAGATGGAGAAGACTACCAAGGCCCCAACTAACTAGTAGTCTGGCAGCTGTAAGCTGTAGTGATGAAATCTCTCTTTTCTGGGTAAAGGGGCTCCCTCCCAATTATTGGGGCAGAGAGGGAAAACAGGTCTGGTTGTGCAAGAGGCCCTTTTCCCCCTCCCCATTCCCTTACTCAGTTTGGCGCTGATTGCAATTTTGCACTTCAGTGCTGCCCGAACAGCCACTCTGCCATTTCATCTCGGTGGCTTACTGGTGCCTGGACTTGAATGATGTCTGGTCTCTGGCCTGCTGGTTTGGCCTTCTGATAGTAGTTCTCTGTCCCTCTCAAGCCAACAGCAAGGTTCATGGGTATGTTGCAGGTTTGATTTGCAAGGGGATTGAAACTAACTGTAGAAAGCCCTAAGCATAATGACTCAATTTTCCAATCCCTCTTGAATCTGCTTCAGAAAAGGCTATGGAGAACAGAAGTACTTCTGGCCACTCCTCATTGGATAGAGCTGCATTCTTTTAGCTCCTTTTGGTCTGGTTGGCTGAAACGGAGGCTCCCAGCTCTTCCTAACCTTTCACGGCAAGATTCCAGGCTGCAGCCAGACCCAGCCTGCCTCTGCCTGGTTTTTGTGAAAGTCTGAAAAGTACATCTTAGAATTTATATAATGTATGGAGGTGGTTGGAGGTTCTAGTTTCTAGGAAATGACCTATTACTTATAAATGAGTCTGATTGGAAAGTATCCCAAAGAAGGTGCAGGGAAAGAAGATTCTTTTCTTGACCAAAATCAGAAGTGTGGTTCAAGTTTTGTTGGTTTTGCCCAAATACTCTGGAGCACTAAGCAACACCTCTGGCTGTTGTGCTTCATAGCATAAAAGAGCTAGATCAGGCAGTCAGTTTCCGGTCGTCCTCACTTGAAATGTTTCCTTACAGGAGCTTCTCAGCAGAGTCCTTCCCAGGTATCCCTATCATACAAAGCACAATCTTAGTGTCTCTCGCCTGCCCTCTTGGCCTCTACAACAAGGGGATGGCATCTGCCACCTTCTAACCTAATACCTTGAGTCCTGTAGGACAGTCATGTCGTTGTGCCACTACTATTCAAGGTTGCTGTCACTCTCTCCCCAACCAATGTAGTTCAGCCACTTCTCTGATTGGGTGGCAGGCCCCCTAAAAATCATAGAAATTGCTTGTCCTTACTTTGTGTGGCTTGATCCAACATATGGTGGCAGTTGGCTGCAGGATTTGTTGCATGGAGGAATAGCAAATAATTTTAAGGAAAGGAACTATAGGTTTTTGGTAGGGAACCGGCTTTTAATGGAAAAGATCCAGTTCAATTTCTGGCATCTCTGGTGATAGGATCTGAAGTCTTTCCTAGCTGTGCCTGGAGAATCATTGCAAGGTAGAGGAGATGAAACTGGGGTTGGTGGCTCAGTGGTTTGACTCGGTATATAAAGCAGCTTCATATTAATGGAAAGGTCCATAGCTCAGTATTGGAGCTTGCAGAAGGTCCCATGTTCAGTCTCCAATGTAAGAAGATCTTGAGTAACAAGGCTGGGAAAAGCGGCCACTTGGAGGGAGGAGACAACCATGTCTGTTATTGGGTAGGGCCATGGCTCAGGGTAGAGCACCTGCTCTGCATGCAGAAGGTCCCAGGTTCAATCCCAAGCATCTCCAGGTAGGGCAAATTTCTGTCTGAAATTCTGGAGCACCTCTGCCGGTCTACACGGACAATACTAAGCTAGATGGACTAATGACCTGACTCTGTTTGGCAGCTGCTTATGAGACTGTTGTCGCCCTATGTTCATGGCCTGAAGGGATCTCCAGGCACTCCCTCTGAAGTAAACCTCTTCGTTCCTTGTATTCCACAGTGCTACACAAAGCAAGGCCTGGTGTTGACACGCGTCACTGTGATCAATGCGGAGCTCAAGGTGGTCTACGACACTTTTGTCAAGCCTGACCACAAGGTGGTAGACTACAACACCCGGTGAGGACACGCAGCATAAACAAAGCCCCAAGCAACTCAGGGCCATGAGAAATATTACCGAGCTGTTGACTAAAGAGAAATGTTAGTTTAGTGATTCCCAAGTCTCAGGGCACATAAGAATGTCCCAAGAGCCAGAGAGACTGTGCCACTGGGGATGCCTTTTAAAAGATAGGGGATTGTGCTGCCACAAGGTTTTAAAAAAAGAGATTTGGTTCATGTTCCCCTACCCTTTAATAGGAGTCCCAGTATCCATGGTATCCGTGGATAATTGAAACCATTGATACTGAACCAGTTGATACTGGAGCACTCCTATACTGATCCACAAGCCAAGCTAATTGAGGTGAACACCCCTGGGGTGATGCATATCTCTCTCCCCCCCCCCCCAAGGGGGGGGAAAAATGGGGGGGGGGGGGGGTGGGGGGGAATAAATGGGACAAACCCCCCCCCCCCATTCAGTTTTTCAGGTGTTACAGAAGCAGATCTAGAGAACACGTCCATCACCCTGCGGGATGTCCAGGCAGTCCTCTTGAACATGTTCAGCGCTGACACGATCCTGATTGGGCACAGTTTGGAAAGTGATTTATTTGCACTAAAGGTAATGTGGAGGATCATTTCTTTGCCTGTTGGGGGTGGGTTGGGGAACTGGGCAATGGTATCGTTTAAGGGGTTCCTTCCCTTCTTCAGGCTTCTCGGGTGGGGAGAATACACACTTCTCCCCACCTCTCCTTTAAAAAAAGTTTAACGTTTTTCAATGATGAATCATAGGCTGACTTCTTTTTTGTAACTCAGACTCCTTCAGAGTGCCTTTTAACCTATTTGAAAACTTGGGTGACTGTTTTTAAATTGGAAAACAAAAGAGGGGAAATGTCCAATGCATTGGTGTCTGAAAAATGGTTTTTTCTCCTTTCCTAGCTCATCCACTGCACGGTGGTGGACACAGCAGTCGTCTTCCCCCATCGGCTTGGTATGCCTTACAAGCGAGCCCTGCGCACATTGATGGCCGACTACCTCAAGCGTATCATCCAGGACAGTGGTGAGATGTGGGGGTGGGGTCGACTGCCTGCCGAGAGGCCAAATTTTCGATTCCCCCTCCAGCGATCGTTGCCTTTCTCTCTTAAAGCTCCCAACTCCAGCCTTTCCAGATTGGGGGCGGGGTAGGTGGAAAAATGCATATAGCCCTATGCATAGCCAGCTTCTTGGTTCATCATGCAAATCTTAGACCAGCAAACCAGACTAGCCCACCTGTCCCTGCCCAGACATTTAATCACCTATGACGTGTTGACAACTTGAACTATTTCTCTTCTTGGATTTGCACATTGTCCTAACCTTGCAGGCCATCTGTAATCCCCTCAGGAGACTAGATGTTAGCTTCTTCCACCCCTGGGCTAACTTTCATTTCTTGTTTTTTTTTTGCCAGTGGACGGCCACGACTCCAGTGAGGACGCCCGAGCCTGCATGGAGTTGATGATCTGGAAGATCAAAGAAGATGCAAAAGTGAAGCGGTGACATGCCTGCTGTCCTTTCCTCCTTCATGTCCTTGGCACAGTGCAATAAAGCCTTCCCACGAAACTCCCTGTATCTGGCAGCAGGTGTACCCCAGACTCCCTCTTCCATGTTTTCAGGTAGCCTGGGACTCAGGAGGGAGCTGCTGCCACTGGCAGGGCACCGACCCTCCTTGTGCATGTGAAACCCACAAGACCAGCCGCTCACCACAGCGGGAACAGAGGAGTATTTCAGCGGCCTGCAGTCTGAGAAGGCCAGACTAGACTCCAGAGGCACGCAGTGCTGCAGTGTCCTCTTCTCCCCCACCCCATTCTATTTATGGTCAAGTGTAGCTTCTGATCTAGGTTTTCTAATTTAATTTGAGGATTCCCCGCTTTCTCATGCTGCAGAATGGCACAGGAGGCTGCTGTGGCACACTGGACCAGCTGAAAAATGGACAGAGGGAATTATGGTGTGTGTGTGGGGGGGGGAAAGATGCTTGTCAATGGTGAACTGATGAAGGGCAAACAGGCCACAATTCTAATGTTGTGCATGTGGGTATGTGCTCGCCCTCATATCCATGAGTCAGGATAGCCCAACATGAGGGAAGGATAGTAGCTCAACATAAAGGATGCTCAGAGTTGAAGGCAGAGTTGCAAAGTAGCATTGCCTGCTTATGGGCTGTGGGGAGGGCAACCTGGGGCTTCCAAAGCTACTCAGCTGTTGACAGCCAGGCTGCCCTCTCTCCCCACCTGGGAGCTTGTCTCAGAACTGCTTGAGCTCTTCCACTTTTGTCTTGGGCAAGCAGTGACTCCTGCCAGTTTTGAAGCCGAGAGACTCAGACATTTGAACTGGCTTTGGGCAGCTGAGACAGAAAGAGTGGGTGGTCAGGACCCGTACAGAGTTCAGTGGTGCTTTAAAAAGAACACTAGGCAGAAAAGTGTTGTGCATGTTTTTCTTGGAGGGCCTCTGCAGAAATTTAGGTGGGGTGATAAAATAGGAAAGAGTCTTGAGTTAGTCAAATCTACCCCTGCACCCATCACCCTGTGATGTTCAGAAGTAGATTATAGCTCCTGGGTCGCGTTCTTCCTAGTCTCCCTGAAAAGTCTGCTTTTTGCTGCTGTAGGGGCAGGTATTCAGCCATCTAAAGGCAGTTGTTGCCATTCCCCGCCCCACTTCCACCATCACCCTTAGTTCAGCAACCGAGCTGTTGCATCTACATTTGTGAGCAAATATTACGAAGGGCATCCCACAAGTCTGGTGTGTGACTTCGGTTGAATGCTAGCACCTGTGCGCATATGATGACTGCCCTTTTTCTAGATAAGAAAGGCCCGTTTTGTCCTGTTCCTTTTCCTTGTATTTAAATGTTCAGCATCTTTTTATTCCCCTCGCATGCTCTACTTGGCAAAGGCGCCCACCTGCGTATCCTGCGCTTGTAGGAGGCACAGCTGCTCTATGCCTCCTTTTTGGCAGGGGGTGGGTGGAAATGGTGTAAAGCAAAAAGAACAGTGGACCCTACAGAAACTGCTCCCATGGGTTAGGTATAAGCCTACTGAATATTCATCTACTAAGGCCAGATTTGTAGGAGTACCCTCCTCTGCATGCCCACAGGCACCATGGCTGTCATGGGCAGTTTACATGAGGTGGGTCCCCTGGGCCTCGGGTCCTAGTTCACTGCATCTGGGTAATGCTGCCCCACAAGGCATTTGGAGTGGGCTGCGTGCCTAATTACTGCATAGGTTCCTGCGTGTGACTGCTCCCCAGGCACACAAGTTGTAGAACCAGAAATGATTATTTAAATCTTCACCATGCTGGAAGTGTTTGGGGGGGGGGGGGGGGCGGGCAAGTGGGGGCTGCCACTTCTTTTGGCAGCCACTGCAACAGGAGCTTTGCCTTGTCTCATCCAGCACTTACATGAGCACTGTGAAGTTTCTGACAGTTTTGCCCTCCAAAGTGTAGTAGCAGACTTTGGAGAAACGTGGTATGCATTTGGGAAGAGAAGCTACATGATCTTGGGGACACTCTGAGTTGTATCCCCTCTTTAGACCATATATTTTCAGACATGGTGGTGACATCCTAAAACACTATGAAATAGTCCTTTTTTTTGCGGGGTGGGCATGACTTGTCCCAGCATAAGACTTGAATATGCTAGATTTTGTGTGTTCCTCTGACTGCGCACTTGACCCAGAATCTGGGTCTGTGTTAATCCACATTGGTTACTGGCACAGATCAGCAGTAAGAATCCTTGGATAGATAACGAAAGATAGTGGTTGAATCCATCTTTCTGTTTCATACCCACAACATTCCCCCCTTTCCTTGCATTGACATGTGTGTAAAACACACTTTAAAAAAATAATGGGAACACTACAGCATCTGGGTGTGTGTGTGTTGTGTTTTGACATTTTGAACCCAAAGGACATATCTACAGTGACAAGCTCATTTGGTTTTAATACCATTTAACTGTCGTGGCTTTCCCCGCCTCCAAAGAATCCTGGGGATTGTAGTTTACTGAGTGCCGAGAATCCTCTTTTAGAGATCTGTAGCCATCTTGCCTAGGACTACGGTTTCCTAGGTTGAAGGTGCAATTGTGTTAAAATGTATTCTCTACAACACATCTGCTGCCTTTTCCTGTTGGGTTACTAACAGTCCTCCTCCCTGCAATGTGCTCCTTCCTCCATGTAGCTGATTTGATAAGAGCTGTACTGTTTTATGGATGCAGGTTCTCCTCCTGTGGTTAACCTGACCAATCCCTGCTGCACGGTTGCAGCTCACTTTACAGTTTGTAACACTGTACAGTAATAATAAAAAGCTGTAGACTTTGTGTATATACACTGCTGTTAACACTATTTTGTAATTTTTTTAAAAAAATAAAAGACATTTCTGACTAGTTGTCCTTGACTGTAGAAAATATCAACGGTGCGGGAAGGAGGTGGGGAAGGTTGAGTGCTGATTTTGGAGCGTCATTAAAACACAGCAAATGGCTAATTATTTATGTTGTTAGACGCCTGCAGCCAAAGAGCTGATTAGTTGGTCCAAATCAATATGTGAAATTCAGATCTCCATGGCTGCTTGACCTTTGTTGCCCCCTTAGGACTGTCAAATCTACACCTAGCAGAATTCCCAATCAGATTTATCTGGTTCACACTGTGGTCTCCCTGTCCCTTTTCTACAGCCTGGGATCTTTTCTCAACCTTCCACTCATGCGCACACGGACACATTTTATTATTGCAACAACCTTCTGAGGTAGGCTAGACTGACAGATTTATTTGTTTCGAAGAATGTATATCCTTCCTTTCCCATGCCAAAGCAAATGCCCAAGGCAGCTTAGTCTAAACCACTATTTTTTCAATTGGGTTTTGCAAATATGCAGTATTCTGTGATTCACGGTATCCTCAGTCCCAGATGTAGCCTTCACTGTGTCCTTCTCTGACTGTGCCATTGAGCTTCAACAGGCAATCAAAAGTCAAGGCTGGACAGGTCCTCAACATTGTACTCCATTCATTTGCTGGCTGGTCTTCTCACAGACACTCCAGCAAATCTCTGATCTGATCAGCTCATCAGCAACTCCGTCCATGAAAACAGACTTGGATCTTTGTAAAAGTCAAGAAGCCTTTATTTCAGCTGCGCAGCTGGGTGTCTGAAAGGGAATTCTCTCCAAAGCTTACAGACACACAATTGATAAGTTCATTATATTGGAGCTGCGCGCCTCCCACGAGTAATGATTATTTTTAGTATTTTACCATACTTAGCGAAGTGCAGAACAGTTCAGCATTTTGCATCACATAGGTTACACTTGTTTACTGCTGCTGCAAAAATCTGGACCAGTCTTAGCTGGGTCTGTGGTTTATGATTTAACTTCTAGCAAAAGGTCATTTGTTCAGTCAGCAGTTTTAATTTTTACTCTATGTGCTAAGTTCACTATGCGCAAAGCTGACTGGGGCAGGAGGAAGAGGGGGGTGACAGAAGGGACAGGGTTCCTAAGCAGATATGGATTTGATACAGAGCACATTTCTTTAATCATAATACCCAAAAGCACAGAAGCGCCGCTCTCAACAAGAGGTACAGCAGCTCATCACAGCTTAACTTTCTGTCTCCCATCCAAAAACAAGAACACAGATTCTCCTGCTTAGCTCCAGGCAGTACCAGCAGCTCAACCATCAGTCCATACCTCTTGTTCATAAATGACTAGCCTACAGTTACCCTGCAAGGTTAGTGCACCTGTGAACTGCCTGCTTCTGGTTCAATAATCCAACTAATGGTTGCTAACGGTGGACACTTTCAGATCCTTGCCTGAAATCCTAGAGAGCTGCTGCTAGTCAGCGTTGACAATACTGAGCTACACCTCTCATCAGCCTGACTCTTGAAATCAGCTTTGTACGTTCAGACACAGGTCAGGGGCAGAACACATGCGCTCCATGTGCAAGATCCCAGGTGCAGTCACTAGAATCTTCCATTAAAAGGGTTCTGAGCTGTCTGTGAGAAACCAGGAGAGAGATCTTGGGGTGCTGGTGGACAGCTCAATGAAAATATTGACCCAGTGTGCAGCAGCAGTGAAGATGGCCAATTCCATGCCTGGGATAATGAAAAAGGGGATTGAGAATAATGACAAAAAAAAAACCTTTGTCATTGTACAGTACAAAGCGATGGTAAGGCCACACCTGGAGTATTGCGTACAGTTCTGGTCTGTGCTGCCCCTTGCTGCCCGGAGGCAGCAGCGCAAGGCCAGCAAAAGGTAAGGTTACCTCTTGCTGGTGTTGCCTGGATTCTGGGTGGAGCAGGAGGGAGTTCCTGGGTGGGGGGAAGGGCTGGGGCTGGGGTGGGACCAGCGGTGATCCTTGCCACTGGATCCTGACCTTCGTGTTGGGCCACATGGCCTGACATGGGGGCCATCGCTTCTACGCCGGCTACTACTTGCCCGTTCACACCCATACTGCGGGGGAAGGGGACAAGTGTCCCCCTTCTCCTGTGGAGCTTCCTGCAGGTGCCTGGCTGCCGTGGGATGCACAGGCAGCCACGGGCGCACAGGTGGCCAGGCAGTTCTGGATTGGGCTGTTATCCCGGTCCTATGCCTAGGGGTGTTTGAAAATGGTGGTGGCGTTTTGCAGATTTTGTGAACTGAAAGGCAGAAAGCACTGTTATGTGTTCCAAGCTCTCATTTTCAGTAATTTTAAATGCTGTTACTGTGTTAAACACTTTTACTAGGTGGGTTATGTAGCGTCAGCAGATGCAGCCACAGTATTACTTCTAACTGGAAAACTGGGACAGAAGATTTAGTCGAGAGGGTTAATGCCTCCGTTTGCCTGAAGATAAAGAGCTGAAGATCTGAAGGTCGCCAGTTCGGGGCTACCGGAAGTCTCTGTGAGCGGCAGACCTTGTAAAAACTGCGGCTGATTAAAAGCCGAGCTGTCTCCAGCTGCCTTGTGAGAGGGGGAGTGTGCTGGGTCAGCCGCTTCTCTGGTGGGAGTAGAGAAGCCACTTATCAGTCAGCAGAAGACAAACGTGCGGCTAGAAAGAAGACTAAATCCAGAAAGATCCATCTGTTTGTGTTGTTGTTCTTGTAAGATAGAACGTTTCTGTAAAATTGTAAAAACCTTCAGGTTTATGAATAAAGTCTGCCCATGTAAACCGCCTTGAATTACAGTCATTAGAGTAATCTGATGACCTAAGAAAGGCGGTATATAAATATTATTATTATTATTATTATTATTATTATTATTATTATTATTATTATTATTATT